>OY759208.1:67920854-68468684 GCA_963662105.1 Meiosimyza platycephala | reverse complement strand
AAATTTAATCGTGTCCTTTTTGGACTTAACTGCGCTCCTGAAATGTGTCAAAATGATAGCGGTTTTTGGAATCGTACAGTGGCTCACATCGAAAGACGATCAAGTGTTCACAAAAATTTACCATGTGTTTCAAAAAGCTTTTGTGTCTTAAATTTATTGGTTAATGTCGACGAAAATGAAACTAAAATAAATACATATACAATATTTTGAGCTAACGGCATAATCTAGCCATAATATCGAAATTCCTTACAAATTATCTGTGCTTTTACCGTTAGGTTTGGGCAACGACACTTACTTTTGTTTGCCATGGCTAGTTGACTTCTTGCTGTCATCAGATAAAAAAAATTTTTAAATTATTCCAAAATGAAGCATACAAATAAGCAATGAACGTTAGAAAAACGAAAAATCGTAATTAATTATCATTTAGAAGGCAGAACCGAACGCGAAATTGCAAATTTAAGTTAAGGGTTCACGGTATTATTGGAAGATATAAAGAGGACAAAAAAAATTTCAATTAAACAATATACGGTAGCAAGACGGATGAAAAATGGACTGTCCTGCTATCTGCTTCAAAATTTACTGTAATGTGAAGTTTGTTTTGGAAGAAATGGACAAAAAATTGCCTAATTTTTGCTTTTTTCGCTTTTTGACTTAAAAATATTAGGCAATTTTTTGTCCATATCTTCCAATTTTCACACTTAGAAGATAGGTAAAAACCTTTTTTTCGATGCCTAACCCAAAGATATTATTATTTTTTAATATTTAGACAAGAAAAAATTTAGTTTAGAAGTCATGAAAAAAAATTATAAAGGAAAAAATGTATTATGCGAGTTTTTTTATTAAAATGGCGATTGCCGAGTGGTAAATGACCTCAAAATAATCTGAAAAAATTCATGAATTACTTTTTTTTTATAATAAATCGAATTTCGGTTTAAGTTTGAATTTAAAGAACCTTTAAAAAAAATGAAACACCCTAATGTACATTAGGGTTATTCATTAAGGTTTGATATTTTTCTCAAACTTAAAACTGCTGTAAATTTGTTGCGAAATGGTCCTACAAAATCTTAAATTGTAGATTTAAATGTCAGCTATAAGGTATGTATTCAATAAAAGATGAATATGAAACACAACACATCAGGGGTCGATTAAATCTATAACCGACCCGCACGTTTTGAAAAAAAAAGCTTCACTATGTTTCAAACGTTATATCATCGAGCCTGCTGGACCAAAAAAGTCTTACCATGTCTTGTTTTAAAGGTTTTTGAGAGCTCTTTCGAATCGAAGATCTTGTATATTAAAAAAAGTTAATTTTATTTAAAGCACGATGACTTTTTTCTTTAAAAAACCGTTAAATTTCGCTTTTTTAAAGCAGTTTTTCGCTATTTAAGAAGGGTAAAATGTTTTTTTTTTTGTCAATATTAGAACGTACGTTTTAAAGTTAATTAAAAAACAAACAAAATAAATGTTTTTAAGTTACTCTAGAACAACTTTTTCAAATGGTTTGACAACATTTTAAAAATAATAACAATAAAAATATATTTTTGCTTTGAGCCATCTTAAAAAATGCATTTAAAAATATGAAAAAATGTATGTGATGTTCTTCATGATGTAGAACGTGATGCCAAAGTATCAGCAAGAAATTCGAAAAATTTTTGTTTTTTGAATAACCCTTATGTACATATACATATCTATGTATATATACATGTAGAGATCAAGTTTTACCTTGAAATGTGTGTCATGTGATAGACCTTGATGATCTCTAATAATATAGTGTTGTTTTGCTAAATTCCGTCCCAAATGTGGGTTGCCACCTTTTTTTGGCCCAAGTTTCTTCAGAAAAATGTTTATATTTTTAGATTTCAGCTTGAAATGTGTGTCAAATGATAGACCTTTATGATCTCTAATAAAATATATAAGGCTGCTTTGCCGAATCCAGTCCCAAATGTGGGTTGCCACCTGTTTTTTTGGCCCAAGTTTTTTCAGAAAAATTTTTACGGTATGAGATTTCAGCTTAAAATGTTTGCCAAATGATAGAAGTTAATGATCTCTCATAAAATATATATTTGCTTGCCGAATCCAGTCCCAAATATGGGTTGCCACCTGTCCTTTGGGCAAATTTTTTTTAGAAAAAATTTTGTGGTTGGGCAACATTATATATTTTATTTGAGATCATCATGGTCTATTATTTGACACACATATCAAGCAGCAATCCCAAATCATAAACATTTTTCTGAAAAAAATTGGGCCAAAAAAAAGGTGGCAACCCACATTTGGGACGGGGTTCGGCAAGGCAACCCTATATATTTTATTAGAGATCATCAAGGTCTATCACATGACACACATTTCAAGCTGAAATCTCAAAACATAAACATTTTTCTGAAAAAAATTGGGCCAAAAAAAAGGTGGCAAACCCACATTTAGGACGGGATTCGGCAAGGCAACCCTATATATTTTATTAGAGATCATCAAAGTCTATCATTTGGCATACATTTCAAGCTACGGTCTTAAACCATAAATTTTTTTCCAAAAAAAAGTTTGCCCAAAAAACAGGTGGCAACCCACATTTGGGACGGGATTCGACAAGATTACTCGAAATATTTTTTTTAAGGCTCATCAAGATCTATCATTTGACATGCATATCGAGCTGAAATCTTGAACCATAAACATTTTTCTGAAAAATCTTGGCCCAAACAACAGGTGGCAACCCATGTTTGGGACTATATTTGGCAAAGCAACCCTATATATTATATTTAGGCTCTACAGGCTCTATCATTTGACATACATTTTAAGCTGGAATCTTCAACCATAAATTTTTTTCTAAAATATTTTGACCCAAAAAACGTGTGGCAACCCATATTTAGGACAGGCTTTGGCAAGGCAACCCTATATATTGTGTTTAGGCTCGTCGAGCTCTATCATTTGACATACATTTCATGCTGTAATCTTATACACTTTTTATTAAAATAAAATGGCCCAAAAAACGGGTGGCAACCCATATTTAGGACAGGCTTTGGTAAGGCAACCCTATATATTGTGTTTAGGCTCATCGAGCTCTATCATTTGACATACATTTCATGCTGTAATCTTATACACTTTTTATTAAAAAAAAATGGGTCAAAAAAAATTTTGACCCAAAAAAACGGGTGGCAACCCATATTTAGGACAGGCTTTGGCAAGGCAACCCTATATATTGTGTTTAAGCTCATCGAGCTCTATCATTTGACATACATTTCATGCTGTAATCTTATACACTCGACTTTTCTACAGCCGGCTCTTGGGCTATTATATCTTTATTCAAGTTTGAACTCTTTTTCCTTATTGGATTTTGTGTGGTTTCCTTTTCATTTTCTGACGAACACTTCTCTGATACCAGTTAATCGAACAAAACCAATTGCATTCTAAAAATATATGGTGTACTTGCAGACTATTAAACGTCAGCTAACAAAGCTTACTGATGAAGTGACGTAGCGTCATGGAAACTAGTATAAGCAGCTCGTTGCCCATTTTTTGTTTCTTTTTATGCATTTTGCGTTAGTAATTTTTTTGTTGTTTTTTGCACTAAAACTACTGAACAACCAGCTCTGTAAAATACATACTAAATTTTACATTGTTCCAAAAAACAAATAAATAAAAGTTTTATAGCCTAAGCTATCGCACTTGATATAAAGCTACGTGGTGTAAATTCGGTGTGAATCGATTACGTGGTCTTTGTGAAAATGCAATTTTAAAAATATTTTTGTATGAGATCCACCCTAAATAGAATTTTTATAGCCTGTGTTATTTTTGCGGTGAGGACAAATCCAACAAATTAAAGATCATTAAAATCGGTCCAGCGGTTCTTGAGTTATACAGAGTGTAACTAACCCGATTTTGCTTCATTTATGTATATATAGATAAATCCATCAATATCTTAAAAACTAGAGCCAATTCAGTACTTTCATGAATATATTCGTAAACTGGGTAACTATAGTAAACCGCAGAGACATCCAGGGCAACTAAAAAAAAGTTAATTTTGTAGAGCTGTGTTATCATTAAGAATCATTGAATAGCACACTGATTTTACGCGTATGAATCAGAGAACTGCATTGAGTAGCTCACTGAGGGTTATGAGCCACTTCCAAAAATATGAGACGTGAGTATGCATATTGCATGCAATGATGAGTGTGAATCTGAGTTGCGCTCACTAATAGTGAATGCGTAGATAGCATGCAGCTCATGAATGTGAGCTGCTTGATAGCTCTAGTCTCATGAATGTGAATGCCTAAAAAGCTCACTCACATGCAGTCAGCATTCATGAATCAGTGAATGGCTTGAGCCACTTAAGTGGAACTGTGTCAAGAAAAAAATTTTTATTTGCTCCAATCGATAGGGAAAGTTCGAAAATGGTCTTTGGACATCACTTTGGGAGGCTCGGGACTCTGGAAAGAACCGTTTTTGTCCAGAAAATGGGTCCCGGATCATGGTACCTGTTTTTGACCCATTTTCGGAAAAATTTTTTTCTGTTCCAATCGATGGGGATAGGTCGCAAATGGACTGTAGACATCACTTGGAGTATCTCCGGATCCTGGAAAGGACCGTTTTTGACCCAATTTCGGAAAATTTTTTTTTTGCTTCAATCGATGGGGAAAGGTCAAAAATGGATTTTGAGCATCACTTGGAGTACCTCCAGACCCTGGAAGGACCGTTTTTAACCCATTTTCGGAAAATTTTTTTTTGCTTCAATCGATGGAGAAAGGTTGAAAATGGATTTTGAACATCACTTGGAGTACCTCCGGACCCTGGAAAAGACCGATTTTGACCCATTTTCGAGAAAAAAATTTTGTTTTTTCAAACGAAAGATAGCTGAAAAATATTTTTGGACATCACTAAGGAAGGCTCGGGACCCTGGAAAGAACCATTTTTGACCCGAAAAAGTTTCCCTGGGCCATAGTACCCGTTTTTGACCCATTTTCGAAAATCCTTAGTGATGTCCAAAAATATTTTTCAGCTATCTTTCGTTTGAAAAAACAAAATTTTTTTCTCGAAAATGGGTCAAAATCGGTCTTTTCAGGGTCCGGGGGTACTCCAAGTGATGTTCAAAATCCATTTTCGACCTTTGCCCTTCGATTGGAGCAAAAAAAAAATTTTCCGAAAATGGGTTAAAAACGGTCCTTTCCAGGGTCCGGAGGTACTCCAAGTGATTTTCAAAATCCATATTCGACCTTTGCCCTTCGATTTGAGCAAAAAAATAATTTTCCGAAAATGGGTTAAAAACGGTTCTTTCCAGGGTCCGGAGGTACTCCAAGTGATGTTCAAAATCCATTTTCGACCTTTCTCCTTCGATTGAAGCAAAAAAAAAATTTTCCGAAAATGGGTTAAATTCCCTTATCGATTGAAGCAAAAAAAAAATTTCCAAAAATTGGTCGAGGAGGGTCCTTCCAGAGTCCGGAGCCACCCCAAGTGATGTCCAAAGTCCATTTCGACTTTTCCCCATATTTTAAAAAAACACAAATTTTTTTGTACAATCGCGTTTCATGAATAGCTCACGCAACACTCATATATATGAATATTCATACGAAAGCAAACGAAATGAAACGGCATTCACTAGAAGTGAATGTGAATCACACTCGCATTCACAGACTTCGCTATGAGACTGAATACCATTCAGTTTCACAAAATTTTCTGTGAGCGTGAATCTGTGTTAATCAGCTGAAAGTTTCAACAGATTCATGAATGCCAAAATGATGAGTGGCTCACTGCAGTTCTCTGGTATGAATTGAATTTTCATTGCAAAAAGTAAAGTCTCATTACAATTTCAGAACGATTCATTCACGCGTCAAAAAGTTATCTAGAAAAAGAAAAAAATGATTTGCAGAATATCGCTTGAAATTTCAAGGTTTTTCATTTTTTAAAGCTTTCCAGAAATTTTTTATCAACTGCCGTACTTATGCATATCATCAGATCGGATAGTCGTGCAGGCGAACTAAAGATCTACAGGCTTTGTACATGCTTTTAATACGTTTCAAAAAAATTCAAGGGTTTCGTGGATTTCCCCATATAGGGTGTTGTTTGTAAAAATGCTTTAAATGGAATAAAAAAAAGTTTCAACTACAATTCAAAGGATAGGCATATTAATTAAAAAAACACAACTTGGCTTGTTTAAAATCATTTCATTTCAAATCGTTTTACGATTCGGCGAACAAAATGTTTTTCATTCATTTAGCTTGACATAGCTTCATCTTTCCTTCTTTTGGCAATTCTAGTCAAGGATAATTGTATATAAAAAAATTATTTGCTACGGTTTGCGGCCTGCAGATTATTCTTTTAATATCAAACCGCTCATTTTTACATGAGATTTTTTTCAATATTATTCAAATTGATTGGTTAGAGTTCTTTCTTATCAATTCTTGCAGCAATTTACGTTATGTAGCAATCTATTATTCGCATAGAGGAAGGCGGGGCGAAGCGGTATACGGGGCAAAGCAGTACAAAGGATATATTTATCCTTGCATTACAACGCCATCTAATGTAATTATAAGGAACTTGTGGTTGAGTAAAGCTCTTGTAACTGCCAGGTTATAATGACATTTCGACCATCCGTTTTCGAGAACCACCAGGTTCATCAAAATGAGTGCCTTCGATGTAAAATTCGAGGATTTTCGACTTAAGTAAATATATTTAATATGAATCATTATTTAAAAAAGGAGAAGTATCACGTCGTAGTATATATTAGTGCCATTCATTTCTGTTGACACTGATTTGTTTATGTTGATAAGTTTTGTTTCACGAGTTTGTATGTTTACATAGGTCATGGGGGCAAAGTGGTAGGGACAAAGCGGTAGTATTTATCACTTGGTTCCGTCATTTTATCCAATTTTCAGGAGTTTCGAAAAACAGAAAAGTCATGTTACTTTTGGACGGCCATTCATCACACACAAAAAAACACGATTTAAAACAAATGTATTTATAAATATAATTTTTCATGTATTGCACTTCGTATACCGCTTTACCCCACCCGAGGGGCAAAGCGGTAGAAACGTATTTTTTTGCATCGTATAAACATCTTCTGTTGAGAAAATAACGGGCCTAATTACCTTGAAAGATTCAATATAGATCAAACTAATAACTTACATGTTTAATTGTGCGACAAAACATTTTATTTTTGTGAAAACTTTGTTTACCCGTTAAGCATACCACTTTGCCCCACCTTCCCCTATGCCAAAACCGAGAAAAGTGAGATTTGTCGGCAAAATGTTTGCAAAAATTTAAGCTACGAAAAATAAAATAAATTTTTGATATGTGCATACCTGACGTTTACTATGTTCTACAAGCCTTCCAATTTCAGGAGCAGCAGGTGATCGTGTTCGGAATATTACAACACATAAATCCAGCTGTGATCGTTGGGATTTCTCAGAATTCCGTTGACCCTCTTGAAAAAGCGTAAATTCAGCTTCGGTTGGTTCCAAAACGGTAAGTAAAATACAAGAAATCGAGCAAAGAGGCTGTAAAGTTCCCTATAACAATAAAATAATAAACAAATGATACATGTAATTTCAAACAATTTACCTGCAATCGAACTTCATTCCAACCAGAGCGTACTTTGCATATATCAATGCAATCAAAATAATTGAGCACATCCTCGAATGATATCCAAAATACACCTTCAGAGGCACCATGTGGCATCAACACTTCTCTTAGTTCATCGGTCCAAAGGTTTGAATCATCTGACCAATTACCACGCCAAGAGTAATGTCCCCAGGGGTTGCGAAGTTTTAACAGCCTGTGATTTTTTATGTCCTTGACATCTAGTACTGAATATGCATGCCTTGGACGAAGCCCTTTCCTTTGATATTCATCCTCGTCGACTTTCATATTTCCACCACCACAACTTGCACCCATCAGAAACTTTACACATCTTGAGCTAAGCAGCTGAGCCCAAATAAGATCTTTATCTAATTCATCTTCACTTGGCATTGGTAATGAACTTGCTTGCAGTGGGATACTTTCACAAGGGGCTCCAGTTAGAGTAGCCAGGCCTTCTATAGCACGGCCAGACACCAACGCTTCATAGCAGCCATGAAGCTTTGCAACTGCCTTTTCAATTAACGGGACCCATAGTTGTTTTCTTTTTGCTTGAGAATAAACTAAGTGCCCTCGCTTATCACACGGTAACAAGTCATCTACTAATATAGTTGTCCACTTCCCATCTTTACATAGGCGTACTTGGTAAGCACCTTGCGGACAAATTTCCTTTGTAACAAGGACTTCTTTTACTAAATCTTCACGTTCTGCTAGTACAGCTAAAGCACTTAAGAGCCAACAGTTACCTAAAACACCTTGACAAATATCCGATGGCAGTGGAGTACGAAAAACAGCCCAAGGTGGAAATGAGCCGCCATCACAGTTAATTTCAAGCGGTCTTCTCCATTGAACAACAGGGTTGTTTTCGCTACTATTTACAGGATTGTAATATAAACTCTTTGGCGCTGGTGGAAACGAGTCATCAACAAATAGTTCATTATTGTCTCTACAATATTGCATTATATTTTCCCATTTGTTAAGAGCTTCGGTTTCTTCGATCTGTCTAAGATTTTCCATAAGCTTGCTTTCTTGCTTCACATCGAAATTCAAACGTGCAGTTTTTTGAATCATAGCCTCAGTCATGGAAACCAATCCTCGAGGACTAGAACAAATATCACAAACTACTGAGGCCGAGCAGTTCTCATATGTACACGCAGGACATTGCCAAGTTTTGAGCATGGTATCCTGTTTACATATATTAGAACTGCAAGCTTCCATATCACGAGAGTTTTCTAAAACTACAACTCCAGTACTATGACGCTGTAATAATTATTTAATTATTAATGTTGTGTATAAAGAGAAAGATAAATACCTTAGGTATTGCTCCAGATGAAGTTTTACTTTGTCTTGGTGATGGACTTCGCGAAGGTTTTGAAGTTAATGACAGTAAGTCTCTAGTGTTACATAAATTTGGAGTTGATGGATTTATTTGAAATACATTTGATCCTAAATTGATTGACAAGCTGTTTTGGGTTTCAGTATGATCATGTTCTAAAATAAAAATATAGCAAGAACAGTAATTTTTTTAACTATAATTAAAAGTTTTTTATTGCAAAAATCAGTTTTATTATTATTTATTAGTTCCAAATAAATTATCAGAAAAGAGCATTTGACTGCTATCAGCCCTGCATACCAATAATTTATACGTAAAAAAATCTTGGATTGGTTGAGTGGTCTGAGTAGTCATTAAATATATGATCTAGAAAGGGTACGAGTACCACATGTAGAACAAGTGGATTGCGATTTATTTCATAAGTATGTTATGGCGTGTTACTAAGGTGTTTCACAATCTGAGTCTTCAAAATATTTTTATATTAGTTGATATAAGTGTAATCACCAAAAACATGATGGTGATGGTGATCATGTCATGATGTTAACCCATATACATACTTATTATCTTTAAATTCTTTTTGTTGTACATCAATATACATATACACTTGTGCTCACATGATTAAGTCATTCGTATACTACGTAACATTTTTGTAAAATTTATTTATAATTTTTTGTTTTCTGATTCTTAATTATTAGTTTTTATAATCCTGCTATATAAGCATCAACTTACGGAAAAAAAAAATCAAAATAAATATTTTGGGTTTATCCCGAAAAATGCAAAAACGTCAGTAAAGGTCATATATACTGTGCTCATATAATTAAGTCATCTGAAAGAAAGTAATTGAAATTATTGAATTTTTGATAAAAGTCCTATTTTTTTTATTAGTTTAGCTTAAAAATGTGTAGGAGAATATTATTGCTTCATAAATGTTGAGAATCGGTTGAGCATGATGCCTACCAGGCGTGCACATTGGTCTGGAGTAATTTTATGCCACTTCTCTTGATTAACTTACCAAAGCTGCTTTACCCGCGGGTTTTCATGCTGCTACGACTCGTTTGATTATGCCTCACAAGTTCTCTATAGAATTTAAGTCGGAACTTTGAGGTGGCAACTTAAGAACCTTGGTGGATTGTGTCTCCAGCCAAGATTTGACAAGTGGAGATTAATGTTATCAAGCTGGAAAATCCATCTCAGCGGAAAATTGTTGGTGTAATCGGTGGCCAAATGTTCCCTTAGTATATTCCTCTATAAGAAATTTGAATGTATGGCTTGCCAGGGCAAAACCGTTGGTGTCCTCGAAAAAGATCAAAAAAAGTCTTCAGTTCGCAAACGGAACACTTTTTCAAAGGACTGACTTTTAGAATATGATTTATTCTTTGAGTGAAGTATGTTGCACATAGAGACTAACATCGCTCCCAAGTACATATGTTGACCTCACTTTTTCGTGAAATGGGTTTTGTATTTAAAATAAATTGGTATTTTTTTAAATTAGTACAGGTTGGGGAATTAGCATGTTAGAACTATTTAAATTATTATTTTTCATTTATTGACAGTAAATCAATGAAAAAGAATAACCAAGAATTCCTAGCGTTGCTACCAGATCTGGAAAATTTTAATTTTTTTAAGCGTTGATACCAGATCTGGAAAATTTTAATTTTTCGAAATATGAGTAAAAAAATAAAGCAAATTGTAATTTTTTTATATTCAAATCTTCTTTTTTAACTTCCTATTGTACACATAAAGAAGTACCGAGCAAAACTTTAGCGCTTTTTTTAAGCCTATATATTTATAAGGAAAATCCATAAATCTTTGCTAATTTCACTTTATTTGCCTTAATATACAATTAATTGAAATTGTCAATGCCACTACATGAATAACCCCTAAAAATGTAAATGAGAAAAAAAGTGTAATTTTTGGTCCAGAAATTATAGGTGCATTGCAAGCGTACTTGCTTGTCCTGGTATAAAAAAAAAATGCGTAAGATGTTTTGTTATAGAAAACATCTAATACGATTTATGGTGAGTCATTTATTATTTGAGGTTATTTATTGCTAGAACTGTTGAAATGATGTCAAAGTGCTTTGTCTCAAACAATAAAGCCATCGGCTGCACGAGATATTTTGCCATTCCGAAGGAATGTTTATTCATGATCGGGGTGATTATAGCATCCATATATTTACTTCTTCTGTTTTGACACATATAACCAGAGGCGTACCGTGCATATCGGACGCCCGGGGCAAAAATTATTTGCCGCCCCTACCGAATTCTGTTGGTGTTTGCAAATCGATCGTGAATGACGTGTTGCTCTCTCTCTGTCTATAAAATCGGCAGCAAAAATTACAAAACAACTTTTAAGTTCTTTGGATGAGGGCGCAAAGCCGACATCGAAGCATTCAAAAACTTCGCAAAGAAAAAATTTTTAGACGCCTTTGCAAGCGTAACGATGATAATGACTCTCTGAAATAAAAAAAATTTCAATTTCGCCAATCAAGGTTTTGTCACAAAATAGTGACTCTATTCAAAATTTGCTTCTAAGTCTCAATTTTTTTCGCATGAACAAAAACAAGATCGCCTGTTCAAAGCTGTGCTTTATGGTCTTGATAACAAGATACCGTCTGTTGTTAAAAGCGAACTTTGCGAACACGGTTTGAAATGTCGCGATGTAAAAATTGTGACAGAAAAATACGATTATTATATACACGCTTTATATCATTTATTTTGAGAGTGGTTCTCTTCGGCTTCTTGACCTTCAGAAAAATTTAAAAGGTCTTTTTCGTACGATACTCAAATGGGACTACCAGCGGTAAATTAAAAACAAACCAGTCCAGTGCCAAAATTATCAAATGTTTGGACACGAGAAAAGAGTCTGTAATGTGAAATCATTATGTGGTAATTGTGCCGGAAAACACAAAACTAGTGAATGTCAAGTTTTAGACAAAGTTCGTTGCGCAAACTTCAATGGTAATCACAAGTCATCTGATACTGCATGCCCTAATCGCGCATTAAAGAGAAGCAAAATAAGAGATCCAACCCACAACTGTCCCAAAAGAGAATACCAAATCAATTTAGATTTAACGCAGCTCAGTTTCCTCCTTTTTGTTCTCAACAGGTTCCGTTAAATGAAGTCAACTCATCACTGTGGCCCCAACACCATAGATCTCAATTAAAGCAGCCAAATGTAAACAACACTAGGTCCGTTCGAGGGCTCCACCCCGCTGGCACCCCATCTGACGAATTTTGATAAAAAAAAAAGTGCATCTAATAGGTCACTAATTGGTCAGTTAGTCCGAGTAATTGGTCAGCAAGAGTACATTTTTTAAAGTGTTATGAAAATTTTCAAGGTCATCTGCATATTTTGGCACCCCATCTGGCGAATTTTGAAATAAAAACATATGCATCTAATAGGTCACTAATTAGTCATAATTGGTCAGGTAGTCCGATTAATTGGTCACTAATTGGTCATAATTGGTCAGTTAGTCCGATTAATTGGCCAGCAAGAGTACATTTTTTAAAGTGTTATGAAAATTTTCAAGGTCATCTGCATATTTTGGCACCCCATCTGGCGAATTTTGAAATAAAAACATATGCATCTAATAGGTCACTAATTGGTCATAATTGGGCAGGTAGTCCGATTAATTGGTCATAATTGGTCAGTTAGTCCGATTAATTGGCCAGCAAGAGTACATTTTTTACAAATATCTTTATAAGTTTCAAGGTCATCTGCATATTTTGGCACCCAATCTGGCGAATTTTGATATAAAAAAAAGTACATCTAATAGGTCACTAATTGGTCATAATTGGTCAGTTAGTCCGAATAATTGGTCAGCAAGAGTACATTTTTTAAAGCGTTATGAAAAATTTCAAGGTCATCTGCATATTTTGGCACACCATCTGTCGAATTTTGATAAAAAAAAAGTACATCTAATAGGTCACTAATTGGTCATAATTGGTCAGTTAGTCCGATTAATTGGCCAGCAAGAGTACATTTTTTACAAATATTTTTATAAGTTTCAAGGTCATCTGCATATTTTGGCACCTCATCTGGCGAATTTTGATATAAAAAAAAGTGCATCTAATAGGTCACTAATTGGTCATAATTGGTCAGTTAGTCCGAATAATTGGTCAGCAAAAGTACATTTTTTAAAGCGTTTTGAAAAATTTCAAGGTCATCTGCATATTTTGGCACCCCATCTAGCGAATGTTGAAATAAAATCATATGCATCTAATAGGTCACGAATTGGTCATAATTGGTCAGTTCGTCCGAATAATTGGTCAGAACGAGAAAATTTAAAATTTTGTATACCCTACACAGAGGCTATATTCGCTTTGTCATTCCGTTTGTAACGCATAGAAGGGGGCGTGGCAGGTATAGAGAAGTGTATATATTATTGATCAGCGTCACCACCTGAGTCGATATAGCTATGTCCGTCTGTCTATCCGTCTGTCGGCCTGTCTGTTGAAATCACGTTTATGAGATAACTAAGCAAACAAATTCAATGGAATTAGGCACACAGGTCACACCTTTTTGCAAGCTGCTAGCAAATGTGCGAAATCGGGTCACGACCACGCCAACCGACCGTACTCTACGTAAATATAACTCAGCCCTTTTTGAAAAAAGTTGCTGCGATTTTGATGAAACTTGGAAACATGTGAACATAATTAGGATTGAGCTAGGTTTTAAATTTGCAAAGGCTCTTAGAGGGGCGTGGCACAGCCCTAAATTTTAACTTCTATAACTCGTAAACCGTGGAAGATATTGTGATGAAATTTGGCACACGGATACAATTAAAAATTTTGATTTCTTATAATTTTAAATTGGCACATTTGATTTTCATAAAAATTGTAGGGATGATACTACTGAGAGCAGTCATTAATACAAGCTTCGTCAGTATACTGGAAAAACTCGTTGAAGGGCGTGGCACAGTCCACAATTTTTTTTAAACATTATAATTAGAGAACTAGCAACGTAATCGTAATAAAGTTTAGTATGGCAGATATTCTTGCTAAATGGTATCTTCTTACGAAAATTTGGCACAATAGAACCGATGGGCATGGCACCTCCCATATAAGCAATACACGTTTAATGCTAAAGATAGTGTGCAATGAGAGTAATCTTTATAAAATTTGGTGCATGGATGTCAATTATTATAAGCTATAAAATTAAATAAATTTCGATGGGATGGAGCTTTTCAGCAAAATAAAAAAATATGTGTCCCTAAAATTGAACGTAGAATAATATCTGTAAATTTCAAGCAAATCGATGAAATTTTGGGGGTCTGCCTTAATCAATTTGAAATATAATGTGCCACAATTAAAAAAAAAACGTTATTTATTTCTTTGCTGACGTCGCTCGATCTCTCTCAAAATTTGGGTGGATGACTAATTTTTGATGATGAATCGATTACTGCAATATTTTTTCAACAAAATGTCCGTTAGATGGGCTCCAGAGCAAAAGGTATTCGTCTAATTCAAAATAATCGTTTTTTATTTCTTTGCTGAAGTTCGATCTCGCTGAAAATTTGCATGTATCAGTTGTTCAAAAAAATAGCTTCAGCTGGGTCGCTTTGGTTACTTGCGATTGTATTCTCAAACATCAAAAAAATGCAAAAGCTGGGTCGATTCGATTACTTAGGATTGCATATTCTGAAACCAAAAATTGGACAAGCCGGGTCGTTTCGGTTACTTTCGTTTGCAGTTTCAAAGTTCAAAAAAATAGCTTAAGGTTACTGAGGTTACTTGAGGTTACTTGGAGTTCACTTGAATGGCATATAACTAATAAATTCTTAAGGTTGCTTTTGTTGTCAGGCGTTTGTACTACTAAAAATTTACTTATAATTTTTTTTTAATTTTGGGGCGGCAAAATTTTATTGGCGTACGACCCTGATAACAGCTATTTGGGGACCTAGGAATTCATCTTAAATTTTAAAAATTATATTTCCTGACTTGTCTTTCCTTCCCATTTTATTATTTGGGCCTAGAATTGGGTGTTAATTTTTCGATAAGGCCTAATATACAACTATCTCATTCGTGATATTTTTATTTTTAATTTATATATTATTCAATAAATGATCAAACCAGAGGTTGAAATAAGAATAAATCATTACTTCAAACATTTTTTTTTATTGGCTATTTTTCAACCAATTTTAAGAGCTTATTCAAGTAATTAATGTTAAATAACAAATTTCACTACAAAAAGGATTCAACGGACAGAGATTTAACAGATATGATTATGGCAAACACCGAGTCTAAATCAAAATTGAAAATTAATAGTGAAATTTTCTTCAAATTCATCTTCATCTTCACTATTTTTCATTTCTCTTCCATTTACAACTAACAACTAAAACAACGTTTATATAGGAAATAAAATGTGTATTTCGTTTCAAAGATTAACGCACAACAAAGTATTATGAATTTGGCTGAAAATCATTCCTACGATTTTTTGCAATATTCTGAAATCATTACGGCAAGTTTAAAGTCATTACTGCAGAAATAGGGCATTACTGCACCTTATTTCAATGCCTAAATCAAACATTACAATATTTTATTGAAATTACAAATTAATTGATTTACATGACAACCTGTCATAACAGTCGAGGTTCCGCGCATGCGCTGTACTGTACTATACTGAAAAGTACTTATAAATTTTTAAAAATTTTCTACGCGTGACCAACTATTAATTTTAGCTAAAAGCATTAAAAACTCTATCGACTTATTTACTTCCTTTTTTTTTTTGATAATAATATGAGGTGGCAAAATTTTTAGATGACCTTGATATTTTTAAAAATTTTTCTCTTGGTGACCAATTAATCCGACCAACTGGCCAATCATGACCAGCTCGTGGTCTATTAGATTCATATTTTTTTATTTCGAAATTCGCCAGATGAGCTGCGAAAATCTGCAGATGACCTTAAAGTTTAATATAAACTAGTAAAGGTGCTATCTTCGGCCAGGCCGAAACTCACAAGCCCTGCACTGCACTGAAAGTACTTTCCAAATAAATGTTAAAAAGACGTTGAAAAGGTTGAAGAAATCGGAAATAATGTAATAAGATTCAAGGCAGTGATGGCATTTGGGTTTTGTGAAGATGTACTGAATCGAGACTTCAAATGATGTACTTTTTAGAGCCCGAATGTACTTTTTTGGCTTGAACACCCAATTTTCCTAAAATGCACGAAATTGTTATAAAATTTAATATCAAAAAAAAAAGCCCTCACTTTTCCCATTTCAAAAAACCCTAGCAACATTAGATATATGTATTTAAAATTAAATTAATTACAAAATCTACACATTACGAGACTATTTTCATTTACAAAAAAAAAACAAAAAAAAAAACGTCATTACACCGAAAAAAAAACTTACTCCGTTTAAGGAAAAATGCCTAAATGTAAGGAAAAAATGTCCTTCAATACGAGCTAAAGCCATGGGTTCCTCAAAATAAGTAAGTTGGATTCCTTAGTACAAGTAAATGTTACTGCTTTGAGATAAGGAAAAGTTTACTCAATGTGAGTATAAAACTGAGGAAAATTTTACTTTTTCTAAGGATGAAGGTATCCTTAAATGAAAGAAATTTACTTAAAATAAATTCGTTGATTTCAAAAAAAAAATTGTTAATTTTCTATTTCCTCTATTTTCTTATTTGTTGGTTACTTATTGTCAGTCATTCTTATTTTAATTGTAATACGTTTTTAAAACTTCGAAGAAGAACTTAAATTTTTTCTTACATGTCACCCGATCAGAGAATTGAACCTGTGTTCTGCGCCATGCCAAAGATGATCATCTTACCTAACTCAGCCACCGACAGCATTTTAAGACATACTAAAATGATGTTGTTAAACTGCGCATGTAACAACCATTGTCTGATCAGGAAAGCTTCGGTTCAAATCCCGTCGACGACATAATTTTTTTTTTTTTATTTTTTTATTTACAAAACAAGTAGATAACTATAAATATATAGACAAAAACTGAATACTTACGAGAAGAATAGATATTAATTTCAGCGAGTAAAGCAGCGAGTGTTGCCACTCATTTATTAACGAAAATTTTCCTACGTTATAGTAAATTTTTTGAAGAAACTAACTAAAACTGAGTACGATTTTCCTTAAACAAAACATTCCATTAGATTGAGGAAGTTTTTACTCAAATGAGGAACAAGTTTCAAAGGAAAGTTTTACTAAAACCACTAACTCTATATTTGAGGAAGAGCGTTGACTTGCTTTAATGAAACATGAACTCATTTCAAGCAAACAAAACATTCAAAACCCACAGAAGTACAGTCAGTGAAATAGCTATATTTGCGTACAATGTTTTTATATATTTCCCATAATAAAATTTTATTACGAAAATAACGATGAAAAAAAGTATGGGGAATGCAAGCAGGATTTGCAGAAAGTAATTTGGAATGTTGCTGTTGATATTTGCTTTGAAAATTGTACCGTAGAGTGGCTTGCCAATGATGAAATAAAAAATTGACATTTTCATTTTGGGGAAAAAAATCTCCTGATCTCAAATGTGGGTTAACAGGCATTAAACTCATGTCATTTCTTTATCATATTAATACAGATCCACAGTAAAATTTTAAGAGAAAAATAAATTGGGGTTTTTGAGAAAATCAGCCTTGTTTTTTTTCATGAAAAGCTCTATAACTCCGCCAATTTTCAACAATTTTCAAAATTTTTTAAAATTCTGACAGAGAATCAGAAGTTCTATTAGAATCAAAAGACAAAAATTAATTATTTTGATTTGGATGAAAATGCGGCAATTTTGAACCAATTTTCAGCGGTTTTTCAAGCTCTGACACTAAAACTTTAAATGAGCATAACTTCGTAAAAAATAATTTTCAAAGAAATCGGGGAACGGTATATTTCCTTAATATCTTTGAAAAACAACATATTTAATCGGCAACCAATTCCGCAATTTGAAGTCACTCCGACTGCATGGTTTGAAATGGATTTGGTCTATATGTAAGAGGGTAATTATATTATATACAGGTAATTATATTATATACAGGTAATTACTATAAATCTACTCATTGCTGTTATTTTCATTTACTAAAAAAAAGGTAAATATTATAAATTGTCCAAATGTACTGAAAATGTGCTAAAAATTTGGCGAATGTACTGAAAATGCCCCAAAAGTACCGAATGTACTGGCAACGATTTTTCAGGACGTAAATGTACCGAAAAAAGTACAAATGTACCGAAAATGCCATCACTGGTTCAAGGTTGAAAAGTGTTGAAACAGTTCAAAAAAAACTCTAAAAGTCTAAAATATATGGAATCTATTGAAGAAAGTTAAAAGAAATTGAGAAAGTCGAAAAAATGTGGAAAATGTTGAAAGTGGTTAAAAACTCAAAAATAGTTGCAATAAGTTGAAAAATGTTGAAACATTTCAAAATTCATGAAAAAGTCGAAGAAATAAAGAAAATGTCGAATCGAGTTGAATGAGGTTGAAAAAGTGGAAAGTATACATACATATGGAATATGTTGGGAAAAGTTAAAAAGTTGGAAAAGGCAAAAGAATGTGGGAAATGTTGAGAAAAATAGAATAGAAATGCAGAAAACAAAATATGTCCACCCACTTCTCCAATTCCGCCTACTTTTGGTTCAATAAATTATATTCGTAATTGACATCCACATCAGTCATGGCATTTGGGTTTTGTGAAAATGTACTAAATCGAGACTTCAAATGTACTTTTTAGAGCCCGAATGTACTTTTTTTTGTCTTGAACAACTAATTTTCTCCTAAAATGCACGAAATTGTTCTAAAAATTACTATAAAAAAAAAAAGGTCCTCACTTTTCCCATCTCAAAGACCCTAGCAAAATTAGATATATTTCACATTAAATTAATTACAAAATCTACACATTGCGCGTTAGTTTCATTTACAAAAAAAAATAATTAATATAATAGAATAATTATATTATATACAGTTGTTTACTATAAACCTACTCATTGCGGTTATTTTCATTTACTAAAAAACAAAACAAAAAGGTAAATAATATAAATTGTCCAAATGTACCGAAAATGTACTGAAAATGCCCCAAATGTACCGAATGTACTGAAAACTTGTCGAATGTACTGACAACGATTTATCAGGAAGCAAATGTACTAAAAAAAGTACAAATGTACCGAAAATGCCATCACTGATCCACATACTAAATTTTAACAAAATAGCTTGTATAGTTTGCGATATATGCCTTAATTAACCATGGGCGGTGACAGACCCACTGATACAATCGAAACTGATTTTGATCTAAAAATAGCTTTCCATAAACAAACCTCTTATACCAAATTTCAGTATGATTGCTCATATATTTCGATAAATATGCCATTAAGGTATTTTACTTGTATGGGAGGTGACATAACTTATAGCAACTAAACCACTTACAACAAATTTTATGCCAATTGGTGCAATAGTTCTCTTAAAATATCACTTCCAACTTTATGTTAATATGGGAGGTGCCACGCCCACTGATGAAATCCCATCGAAATTTATCCCACCAAATTTTATAAAGATTACTCTCATTGCACACTATCTATATCATTAAACGTGTTTTGCTTATATGGGAAGTACCACGCCCACCGGTTCTATTGTGCCAAATTTTCGTACGAAGATACCTTTTAGCAAGAATATCTGCCATACTAAACTTCATTACGATTACGTTGTTAGTTCTCTAATTATAACGTTTATAAATATTGTGGACTGTGCCACGCCCTTCAACGAGTTTTTCCAGTATATCAGACTGCTCTCAGTAGTATCATCACTACAATTTTTATGAAAATCAAATGTGCCAATTTTGAATTATAGGAAATCAAAATTTTTAAATGTTAAAAAGTGCCACGCTCTCTTTCCAATTCCGCCCACTTTAAACACACTTCCATATCTACTATTATTAAACGAGCAATAATTGTATGTATTTATTTATATATTTATATATATATATTTATTTATATATATATTTTCAGACTTTATTTCCAAAACGAGTGCAGCGATTTTGATGAAACTTGGGGGTTAGGTACATATGTGAACAAAATTAAGATTGGGCTGGGTTTTAACTTATCAAAGACTCCTGGAGGGGCGTGGCACAGCCCTAAACTTTTATTTTCATAACGTCATATCTCGAAAACTATTCAAGATATTGTGATGAAATTTGGTACACAGATGCAGATCGTAAATGTCTTAACTTTTGCCAAAAGTGGGCGAAATCGGAAAAGTGGGCGTGGCACTATTCAATAATTGAAAATTTTGATTCAATATTACTCAAAAACGGCACTGACGATTTTCATAAAAATTTTATAGATAATACCACTAAAAGCAGTCATCATAACATGCTATGTCACTATACTGGCAAAATTCGTTGAAGGGCGTGGCACAGCCCACAATATTTATAAACATTATAATAAGAGAATTAACAACACAATCGTTCTGAAATTGCATATGGTGGATATACTTGCTATAAGGTACCTCATGACGAAAAATGGGTGCAATAGTACCAGTGGGCGTGGCACCTTCCATAAAAGCAAAACAAGTTAAATGTTATATTTATTGTACTATGAGAGTAATCTTCTTAAAATTTGGTGAGGAGTTGTCGGTTACTATAAGCTTTGAAATTAAATGCATTTCGACGGGATTGCTTCAGTGGGCGTGGTACCTCCCATACAAACAAAAACCGTTAAATGTTATATTAAGTGCACTATGGGAGTAATCTCAATAAAATTTGGTACAGAGATGTCGGTTACCAAAAATTTTTAAGTTAAATGGATTTCGACGAGATTTCGTTAGTGGGCGTGGCACGCCCCATATATACGAAAATCGTTGAATGTTGTATTTAATGCACTATGGGAGGTATTTTCTTTAAATTTGGTGTTGAGGTGTCGATTACTATAAGCTTTGAAATTATATGGATTTCAACGGGATTGCGTAAGTGGGCGTGGCACCTCCCATACGTACGAAAAACGATAGAGAAAGCACGAAAAATAAAAAAAATTTTTTGCTCCAATAGACTTTTAATTACAGTGGTGTAGTGTTAATATTGTAGTGGTCAATTTTAATATTTGACCACTTAGTGCGTCCTGAGTGATTTGCGGAATTTGTGGCTGTAAGGAAATTTTCCTTGTCCTTTGGAGTATCCCGGAAGTAGTCACTCCATAAGTGACTACTCATCGAGGCGGTTCACTCCGAGTCACTTTGGGTCACTTGGAGTCACCGAGATGAGAGAAAGTCGCGATTTTGTGGTTTGCGTGCGATTTTTGTAGAATTGGTCTATAACACCTATAGGCCACGTTGGTGCAAACTCTTATCGCACCTAATTATGTGTTGCGATGCGTGCGGTTTTTTGGATATTATTGCTGTAAGGATATTTTCCTTGTCCTTTGGAGTATCCCGGAAGTAGTCACTCCATAAGTGACTACTTATCGAGGCGGTTCACTCCGAGTCACTTTGGGTCACTTGGAGTCACCGAGGTGCGTGGAAATCGCAATTTTGTGGTTTGCGTGCGATTTTGGTAGAATTGGTCTATAACACCTATAGGCCACGTTGGTGGAAACTCTTATCGCACCTAATTATGTTTTGCGATGCGTGCGATTTTTTGATAATTATTGCTGCAAGTATATTTTCCTTGTTCTTTGGAGTATCCCGGAGATAGTCACTCCATAAGTGACTACTTATCGAGGCGGTTCACTTACTTACTTGGGTGGCCATAACAACCCGTTACCGGGTTACGGCCGACCTCAAAAGCTCTCTCCAGGCGCCTCTGCTTCGCGCGCGCCTTCTCCAATCAGTCACACCAAGCGTGGATAGGGTTTCCTCGGCTTGGTCTTTCCATCGGAGGCATGGTCTTCCTCTCCGTCGTCGCCCAGCGGCTTCCGCATCAAACACCTTTTTCGCCGGAGGTTCTTCGTCCATACGCACAACATGTCCCAGCCAGCGCAGACGTTGGATAGTGATGCGCTTGACTATGTCGATGTCATCGTAGAGCGAAAAGGACCGAAGATTTTGCGAAGAATTTTTCTCTCAAACACCCCAAGTGTGGCTGCATCGGTCTGCAACACAACCCATGCTTCTGCACCGTAGAGTAGCACGGGTAAGATGAGCGTCTTGTAGAGTGTCAGTTTTGTCGGGCGAGAGAGGTCTCTACTACTCAATTGCTTACTGAGACCGTAGTAACACCTATTAGCAAGAGTGAGTTTTCGCTTTATCTCCAAGCTGATATCGTTTTGAGTGTTCACGGCGGTGCCAAGATAAGTGAATTCCTTGACAACTTCGAAAGTATAGCTGTTCGCAGCAATGTTGGATCCAATGCGCCGCGTCTCCCTGCTTGTGGACAGCATATACTTTGTTTAGCCCTCGTTCACCGTCAAACCCACCTTCGCTGATTCTTTTTCGATAGCAGAAAACGCAGCAGTAACATCTCGCTTACAACGTCCAATGATATCAATATCATCGGCATATGCAAGGAGCTGGACACTTTTGTAGAAAATAGTGCCATTACGATGTACACTGGCTTTTCGCAACAGCCCTTCTATCAAAAAGTTGAAGAGGTTGCAGGATAGTGGATCGCCTTGTCTGAAACCTCGTTCGGTATCAAATGGTTCGGAGAGGTCCGTTCCTACCCTGACGGAGCTGGATGTGTTGTTCAACGTCATTCTGCAAAGCCGCACTAGCTTCGCAGGTATACCGAACTCAGACATGGTGACATACAGGCAATCCCGTATCGGGCTATCGAAAGCAGCCTTAAAATCGATAAAAAGATGATGGGTATCGATCTGTTTTTCGTGGGTTTTTTCCAGGATTTGACGTAGTGTGAAGATCTGGTCTATGGTGGACTTACCAGGTCTAAAGCCGCACTGATAAGGCCCAATCAGTGTGTTGGCGAACGGCTTAAGTCTTTCACACAGTACGGTCGACAGGACCTTGTATGAGATGGCAAGAAGACTGATTCCCCGGTAGTTTGCGCAAATTGTAGGGTCACCTTTCTTCAGTATAGGACAAAGGACACTGAGATTCCAATCGTCGGGTATGCTTTCTGCTAGCCATATTTTGCAGATGAGTTGATGCATACACCCTATCAGCTCATCGGTCTCAGCTCACCGGTCTTGAACAATTCAGCAGGAAGGCCGTCAGCACCAGCCGCTTTGTTGTTCTTAAGTCGCTGTATCACAACTCGTACCGCGTCATAGCTAGGTGGTGGTACGTCCACACCATCGTCGTTGATTGGTGGCATCGGGTTAATTTCAAAGGCGGGATTGGTGGAGTCATCGCCAGCAAGCAGCTTGGAAAAGTGTTCCCTCCATAATCTCAGTGTACCTTGTGTATCCGTAACCAGATTTCCGTGTTCATCTTTACAGGTAGATGCTCCGGGCTTGAAACCTTGGGTCAGACGCTTGACTTGTTGGTAAAATTTTCGAGCATCATTCCTGCCTCGTAACACTTCGAGTTTCTCACGCTCACGCCTTTCCTGCTCTCGTTTCTTGCGCCTGAAAAGGCGCCTCTCTTCCTTTCTCTTTTCCCGGTAGTTTTCGCGTACGGCTCGCGTTGCGGCTGACTGCAGTGTTCTTTTGTATGCGGCGTTTTTCACTGCAGTAGCTTCTCGACACTCCTGGTCATACCATTGATTTCGCGGAGGTGGGCGTCGGAAACCAATTACTTCCTCAGCGGCAGAGCGCATGGAGCGGGAAATATGCGCCCAAAGTTCACCGGCATCATCGGGTAGAGAGTCAGGTTGAAGGAGCAGTTCTGAGAGGTGAGCGGATGTGATTGCAGCTTAGCGACGTCCAGCTTTCGTTGCGTACCAGAGCGTACATCCTTTGCATTGCACAGCCGCATGCGTATCTTGGCTGCAACAAGTTAGTGATCGGAGTCAATATTGACTCCACGGAACGTACGAACGTCTAGCACGCTGGAAGCATGCCTTCCGTCGATCACAACATGATCGATTTGGTTTTGTGTTTTCTGATCAGGGGACAGCGGAGTGGCCTTGTGGATATCGAGGTGTTGAAATCTGGTGCTACTTACTACCATGCGCCGCGGCGAAGTCAATCAGCCGTAGACCGTTGTTTGAGGTGGTCTCATGGAGGCTGAACTGACCGACAGTGGGGCCAAATATACCTTCTCTTCCGACCTTTCCGTTGAAGTCCCCGAGCATAATCTTAACATCGTGGGCCGGGCAGCGGTCATATACTTCCTCGAGTCTCGTGTAGAAGGCATCTTTGACAACATCGTCCTTTTCCTCCGTCGGGGCGTGCGCGCAAATCAAGCTGATGTTAAAGAATCGAGCTTTGACGCGGATCGTAGCCAACCTTTCGTTCACAGGTGTAAACCTGGAGATATGGTGGCGAAGTCTCTTGCTTACAACGAATCCGCATCCTAATTCGCGCCTCTCCGCATGACAGCTGTAGTATATAGATATCGCAACTTGTTTGGTGAGAGCAACCTTGTCCTATCCATCTTATTTCCTGGATGGCGGTGATATCAGCCTTAATTTTTTTGAGGGCATCCGCCAATTCGATAGAGGCACCTTCCCTATTGAGGGTCCGGATATTCCAGGTGCATATCCTTAAATCATAGTCCTTTTTTCGTTTGCAGTGGTCGTCAACGTTGAGGGGTTCTTTATCCGAGGCTTTTTTAGTTTTCATTGGATTCTTTTTTTTTTACGTGGCGGGTACCAAACCCTGCGCACAACCCATTTTACTTCCAGGGAGGACGCGCTGCACACATTCGCTCACTATCTCAGCGGATGTGGAGATAGCTACCCAGATGGAGCCAGCGGGGAGGCTGTGTGTCAACTTGCTAATGGTTGGCTCAGAGATCTCTCTGGCAATCCCCAGGTGGAAAGCAGTCAGAAACTTTACTCTGATCAACCAAAAGCCAATCCATCCACAAATTAGAATTGGCTCAAATTAAATGAAACGGAACACGTTTGTCCCAACTACTTGGAATTTTGAAAGCAATATATTATTTTAATACTACAGGTAATAACTAAATACATAAGTCCCAGAAAAGTTTTTATAAATAACAATTATTATGATTGTTATAAGCAATTTAAGTTTTAGATGAAAAAACTTTCCGACAACTTGTTATGATCAGAGCGTGTATAAATGCTTTTTGCTTCTTGCTCCAGCATTTTGCTTATTCAGGGGGTTTGTGCTTATTTTTACTAATGTAGCTTATAATTGCTTACTATTGACATTTTTGCTTTATTTTGTACGAAAAAAATGTTTTTGCTAATTTTTGAAACAGGTAACACTATCACATACATTTTTTTAATTAAGTAGCAACTCCTTTTGATATACAAAATTAAACACATCCAAACGACAATTGCAAAATATTTCACCAAAAAGCAGTCAGTGCTTTTTTTTGTAAAAATATGCCGAAAGTAAAGGAAACTAAAAAATAAATTATTGCCCGTATGTGCTTACTGCATTGAATAGTGTTGCTGCTAGTTACGGATGGAGCATCCTACATGCTAAACGCTGCTAGTGCATTGCAAGTTTTATATCCGAAAATGATTCATTTTACATGTTTCGTACACGGCCAGCATCGAATTGCCGAATTTATCAGCGTTCAGTTTCCAAAAGTCAATGTACTAATATCAACTGTTAAATCAGTTTATATAAAAGTAAGAACTACTTTCTATTTTATGTGAAATTATCCATCCATCTCGTCGTAACGCATTCAAAAATGCGTTTCCAAATACACTATTGCCCCCAAGTCCAATAATAACGCAATGGGGTACTTCAGTCAGCTGACTGAATCAGTTACATCAAAGTATTGTAAAGTCGAAAAAAAATGATTTTAAATTTTACTAAAAAAAGTAATGAAAAAGTGAAAATATAAGTAATATCATAAAGAGCATTTTTTATTTATAATAAGAACTACTTTTCGTACAAAATCTGTTCAATTCGAGCATTTCGTACATGATGCAAATCTGCAACATATGCATTTTTCTGGAAAACTAAGGTCCGAAATTATTTTTAATAATATTTTTAATGATTTGGTAGTTTTACCTGAAATGTTTTCCGGGAAATTTGAAAATTGGTAATTTGTATAGATTTCGATGTGCTCTTTCCGAATTTCAGTTTTGCGACCTCGTATCTTTGCCGCTCGCGCCGCCATATTGGAAAAATGGCGCCAAAAATCAGTTTTTTGCAATATCTCCTTTCCGACTCATTTCACGATAAAAACATATACATATATACAAAACGAAACTAGAGAAAATTCCTACAATTTATGTTTTCATCTTTTTTTTGGCATACGAGCGCCGCAAAGTGTACTTCCACATACATTTTGGCCAAAACACTCATTTCCACACCACCTTGAGGTAGAGTAAGCGGCGCGTTTTTTTATCGTGGTATCCCGAGTAGGCCTAATCCACATGCAAATTATTATACCGAAGTTGAGCGCATTCTTCTTCGTTTCGCTGTTCTTGATGGACCAGGTGGTGCGAGTTCATTGTCTTTAGAACCGATTGAAACGTTGCAAACCGAAATTTCTTCCACATCATCCGCGATGGGATTATCCTCTTGGATCTCGATATCATTATATGTTTGCTCGGAAGTACTCTTCGTTGGATCAGCATTTGAATACCCGGATTACTTAATTTAATTCCGGATTTTTTTGGAAAACATTAATAAATGACCGAATAGAATCCCCTGGTGTTATGAATACAGGCATCTGGATAGAAGACAACATTGATCCGATTAATCCTTAATTGATTTTTCAATGGATATGCATTGCAAAGGAATCTGAAAAGTAACTTAAAAATTTCCTTACATACGAATTTGCTCCATTTCCATTATCCCTTTTCAATGACGAAGGCGATGAAGAGGAACCAACGGAGACTACTTCCGAGCAAACCTATGATGATATCGAGATCGAAGATGATAATCCCATCGCTGATGATGTGGAAGAAATTTCGGTCTGTGACGTTTCAATCGGTTCTAAAACAATGAACTCGCAACACCTGGGCCATTAGAACAGCGAAGCGAAGGAGAATTTGCTCAACTTTGGAATACTAAATTGCATGTGGATTAGGCCAATTGGCGATACCACTATTAAAAAACGCGCCGCTTACTCTACATGAAAGTGGTGTGGAAATGAGTGTGTAACCAATTTTCAAAATTCCCGGAAAACTTTCCAGGCAACCTCATTTTTTTTTAGCCAAATGACTGTACTATTGAGGAATTTGATTAAAAAAAATGTTTTGTTTTTGAAACTAGTAAAGGCTTAACTTATGTTTTAGAGTGTATATTCTCTATTTAAATGAAGTATTAAAATAAACTAATCTTTTTGTTTAAAAATATTTGAGGCGTCCAGTTGCAAAACCGGCCAAGTGCAAAAAAATAAAATTTTGAGATATTCTCATATATCAAAATCTGGATCATGCTTTATCGTTCTACTATGTTTTTAGATTAAAAAAAAAGTTTTTGACAGACATATAAAATTTTTTAAATTTATTTTGATGATTCGGTTTCAAAACCGGCCAAGTCCATGAACTTGGTTTCAAAACCGGCCAAGTACATGAACTTGATTTCAAAACCGGCCAAGTACATAATCCAATTTTTTTTGTTCAATTGAGCTGAAATTTTATCACAATTGGAATTCTTTCGAAATTAAGCTATGAACATATATGTATATGGACCCAAACGCAAAAAAGTAAACTACGGAGAAAATTTTTTTATTTAAATTTCGCGGGTTCTTCATTATTTTCTGGCTATACATATCCCTAGGTATCGAGAAACACAAATGTCAACCCGAAATTTGTTGTTTGCTGCGAGAATTTAGACTTGTTTCTTGGTTGCCTCTTGATGAATAAAAATGAACAAAAATACAACACGAAACAAAAAGGTACGTTGTATTCGATATATGTTATTTTTTACTTGCTATCCGTTTTTGTGAGATAGTGTTAAGTCTAATGAAAGTAACTAAATAAAATATTTGAAGGAAAAAAATGTTATCAACATTTTGTGTAAAAAAGAATTTGACCGCATTTTTTTAATGTAACGAAACAGTCCAAAATCACAAAAAGTTTTTTGGTGAAAAATCTAGCACGTCAACAAAAGAGAAAGACCCCATTTTCTTCGAGCAGTTTTAGTATATTTTCTAAGGAAAATAAAAAATTAGCGGTACATTTACTTACGTGGGTGTCCGGCCCCGGAAACAATTTGTAACGTAACAGTCTTTTTTAATCGATAATCAAATATTATAAGAGCTATGTTGATTTTCTCACCTTAAATGTATGATTTTTGATGTTTGTGAAAAGCTGAGCAAGGCCTTACATTTTTATAACCCCTCCAGCACCACTCTTTGGTTCCCTTATGGTACATTTTAGTCAAATTTTCTGAAAAAATTAACATACGGGTCAAAAGAGTGAGAATTTCTTTATACGGTCTTAGGAAAAAATATTCCTCATAAAAAACTAACAACAAAACTTCCTCAGGCTCATCTGTACGGTAGTAAAATTCAAAAATAAATTTTTCAATTCCTTTATATCGCTCGTTTACTGGAAGTTAATTATACATTTGTTTTTATGTCGAAAAATCGTAAAGGTATCTAATAAACTTGGCTTGTGACAAGAGTTTATATACACTTTCATTTATTTTCATCTTCAACTTTAAATGCGTTTTTCTCCAACTTTAGGTTTTTTAAGTTGTGACAGACTTCCAGAAAACGAGCGATATGTTTTTTATAATTTTAAATGTATCTCCGTATGTAAATTTTTTTCAGAAAATTTCAATAACATTCTCTATAGAGAGATTAAGTGCAAATGAAACAAGTTCATGAGGAACAACTTTTCCTCAGACACCAAATCTCTTAGATTTGAATTAAAAAAGCTGTCAAGAGCGTTTAGCTGTGTCAATTACCAGTTAGTTTACCGATATCTGAAAACACAGAAGTCTTGACCAAAATCTTATGGCAGATTCGAGCTCAGTGACCCCAAATTACACTGATTACCCAAATTTTAGAAATAATTTTTTCACACAGTGCAGTTACAGTGTTGTTGGTTCCTTTAAATTCAACGTCAATTACTTGGAATTTTTGGGACGACTAATCATCAGACCACTGAATCAATGCTATCTATTGTGAAATTAAACAATTAAAGCCATTTTAATGTTTTTTTTTACTTTTTACGCGAACATAGATCGCAAACGTAACGTAACAGTCCTTTCGTGTAACGTAACAGTCCGTGTATTTTTGCTTCTACAGAACTCAAAAAGAAAATTTTCAGTGTAATTAAAATTTAATTTATTACTTTCATTCTAAAGCTTTGAAATTATAAACTTCACATTGAAAATAGTCCACCAAAAGAGCAGAGTTTTTCAACAATGTGAGGCAACTTCAAAATCTACTTACAAAACTATGTAACGTAACAGTCCATGCTCACACGTTCATAGCTCCTAAATAACAAGGGATACAAAAATTTTTATATAAACAGAAAATGATACCACAGAATCATACTTTTAGATGCATGAATCAAATATATCTAAAGTACTCAATTTCATGTCTTTTCAGAGCAATTTATGTTCAAATGTACGTACGAATGTAACGTAACAGTCTGCGTTTTGGTCCATATGGGTATTTCCACAGAATGATTTGCGGACTTTGTTGCTGTAAGGATATTTTCCTTGTTCTATGAAGTATCCCGGAGGTATTCACTCCATAAGTTACAACTCATCGAGGCGGTTCACCCCGAGTCACTTTGGGTCACTTGGAGTCACCAAGGTGAGTGAAAATTGTAATTTTGTGGTTTGCGTGCGATTTTTAAAGAATTCCACTATAACACCTATAGCCACGTTTGTACAAGAAATTATCGCAAATAAGTTACGTTTTGCGGTGCGTGCGATTTTTGAATTTTAGTGGATTGGTTTAAAATAAAATTCATCGTCGTCCTTTGACGACAGGAAGCAATGTAACGAAATCAGCAAAAATAAAAATAAAATCGCACGCACCGCAAAACGTAGTTATGTGCGATAAGTTCTTGTACCAACGTGGCCTATAGGTGTGATAGACCAATTCCATAAAAATTGCAGGCAAACTACAAAATCGCAATTTTCACTCACCTCGGTGACTCCAAGTGACCCAAAGTGACTCGGAGTGAAACCGCCTCGAAGAGTAGTCATTGATGGAGTGACTACCCCCGGGATACTCCAAAGAAAGAGATAAATATCTTTAAAGCAATAAAATCTAAAAATCGCACGCACCGCAAAACGTAGCTTTGTGCGATAAGTTTTTGCATCAACGTGGTCTATAGGTGTTATACTGAAAAAAAAAAAAAATTCGCAATTTTCACTCACCTCGGTGACTCCTACAATATTTCTCACGTTTACATATTATTTCAATTGAATTGTATTCAAAACCAGTCAAGTTCAAGGCCTTGAAATCAAAACCGGCCAAGTCCAGTACTTTGGTATCAAAACCGGCCAAGTCCACTTTTTTTCAAGCAAATCTTGTAGAATACTATGTCAAAACCGGCCAAGTTCATGTTCCATGGATCAAAACCGGCCAAGTCCAAAATTGTTTCCTCAAAAACATCGGCAGATGAAACTACAAAAGTCTGATTTGACGTGTTTTGAGTAAGAAATTTTATAAGCTATTATGTGGGAAATACTTTTTAATTTGTCAACGAACATAGATGAAGATAAACGTTTTTCGTTGTTTTTTCAAAAGTATGAAAAAGGCACTTGGCCGGTTTTGCAACTGAACGTCTCATTTGTTCGTTTTTTTATGAAACCTTTTCGTGCTTATTATTGTGCTTTATTGTCGTTTTTAAGTGCTTTTTTGATTTGCTGAAAAAGACTTTTTTACGTGCTGTTTTTGGCTGCTATGGTTATGATACAATAATGATAAGAACATTATAAATTGTTAGTTAAAAAATATTACCCCATGAAACAATTTTTTTTGAAGCAATGGGTTCACTTTGTTATAAACAAATTTGATTTTTCTATGATCCTCCGTTTTTTTTTTTTGACGTGAAATTTATATCATAAATGCGCTGATGTATTCTGCGTAAGATAAAAAAAAAAATTTCTTAATAACTTCAATAAATGTTCAAATGGCATCAGTTTTTCCGAGCGGCCGCAGTGCGATTACATAGTAAAAAATAGTAACTTACTGTACGTAGATGATCATCATGTGTATGCATTAGAGCGGTTCAAAATAAAAACTTTTTGATTTTTTCACGATATGTCAGTGGATTACTATAGCCTTATATGTCTGGACAAAACAACCCATAAGAATTTTCGTCAATTTTGAAAACTGGATTGCCGCCGCCTGTTTTGAGTTGCCTACTTATTTTCGAAAATATTGATTTAAAAAATGGTGCAAGCTAAAGAGGTTATCAAATTTTGCAATAAAGTGGGTATGCTTTTCGAATTATTATCGATCGGGGAATTCGAATCCGTGATCAGTTTTTCTTCTTCTTCTTTTTTTCTTATAAAAAAATTGGAAATTGCTCGGACAAAAATTAAAAAATGCCGATTTTCTACTTTCAAGTTGCAAAATCTTGATATAATATTTTACCGCCGATCTAGTGGTATATTATTTTTAATGAACATTTATTTGCTTAAGAGAAAACCGTAAACCGCATATCAATATCTTCTTTCAAAACCAAGATATCTCTTTTTTTCTAAATTAATATACCTGAAATTTTTCGAATCGCTATTGACATATATATATGTTTAGCAGATTTCAAATTTTTTTTGTTTTAAACAGCTATTAGCGATCGAGGAACTTGAATCCGTGATTAGATTTTCTTCTTCTTGTTTTCTTATAAAAATTGTAAAATTGACCGAAAAAAACAAAAATACCGATTTTCTGCGTTCAAGTTGCAAAATCGGCCCATATTATTTTACCTCCGATCCCGTTGTACAATATTTTTAATGTATTTTTATTTGCTTAAAAGAACACCGTGAACCAAATAAGATTATTTTATTTCAAAACCAAGATATCTGCATTTTTCTAAATTAACAGATCTGGCATAATTTGAAAATCCTAGAAAAATCTATATAATAGTTGAATTATGCCAGGTTATTTATAAAAACTTTTCTGGGACTTATTTAGTTATTACCTGTAGTATTAAAATAACACATTGCTTTCAGAATTCCAAGTAGTCGGGACAAACGTGTTCCGTTTCACTTAATTTGAGCCAATTATTTTCGCAAAGAGTCAAAGTTTCCAAATTATTAACATTGTCAGATAAGTACGAGGGTATAACCGCATTCAGGCTAGATTCTATACTCGAAAAATAATTATTAAGACAATTGGCAATGTCATTATGGTTTTCAATGAGTAAGCCGATTGAAGATTACAACGAGGAAATATTATTATCCTTGTGCTTCCCAGTGATCTGATTTCTAAATTTCCAAGTTTTCTTTGGGTCAGAACTACAATCTTTTATCTTATTAGCAGAATAAGAATCACGTAAAGCTTTGAAGCAGTTTTTAAGCAGAATAGTTAAACGGTCACATTTAGTTTTGAGTTTTAGGTCGAATCGTCTCGCTCTTATTTTTTTCCTTATGTTTTTTTTTTGTAATTAAGTAATTTAACCAGATCGTTGGTAACCCAGGCGCATAATAAGAATTAATTTTTATTCTTTATTATTTGAGAAGTAGTAAAATTTGTTGAACAAGTTAAGAGATATCGAATTCGGCTGTTTACGTAAAAATAGAGGTTCTTCCTGTTATGTATTTCTCACAGGGTTATTGTTGTCTATTTCTCACAAGGTTATTTACTTCCCATGTAGTCATAAGCTATCATCTCTTTCTATATTATAAGTTAACATCTCTTTGTACAGTTAGTCACGTAAGAACCTTTGAACAATAAAGACTATATAAAAACATATTATTTGGCGACGAGGATAAAAAGATTAACGCGTGGCTCTCTCGCGGCCGTAAAGTAAAATAAAAATATATAATTAAATCAGAACAAACATAAAATAAAAGAGTCATTTAAATTTGTGTTGAATTGCAATCATGCAAGTATGACAAACGGTGAAGAAAAATAAATCTAAAGAAAAAGACAGTATCAAAGAACATCAGTGCATAAAAAAATTAAACATGGCGATGATAGGCAACATCGAACATTATATGATCGAAGATGATTTCGAACATTATGTCGAGAGAGTAGAGCATCTTTTCATTTTAAATGGTGTTTAGGAACAGAAAAAAGTTTCCTTATTTATTTCGCTTGCGGGTGGTGATTTGTATAAGATTTTAAAATCACTTATAGCTCCTAAGCTTGTTAAAGACTTTAATTACAAGCAGCTAATTGAGCTGTTGAGAAATTATTTCCAACCGAAAGTAAATGTGCGAGCGGAACGGCATAAGTTTATGTCGCGGCATCTACGTCATGACGAAAGTTTGAGCGATTTTGTAGTTGAACTCAAAATAATTGCAGAAAGATGTTCATTTGGAGATTATTTAGACCAAGCACTCTCAGACAAATTTATTTGGTCTCAGCGTGATGAAGGTATTCAGCGTAAGCTGAAATGACAAAGAGAGAAGTAAGAGAGCTCCAAACAAATACATCATCAAATCAACAAAATCAAAATTGGATAAGCAGAGGCAGAAGCAGAGACAGAAATCCAAGAAGCAGCTTCAGGAAGAGGAACTATTTCGCAAAAGATAAGAAAGCTAAATTTGAGAAAAATTTGAATAATAATTATGAACATGTAAATTCGAAAAACATTGTATGTTATAATTGCAAGAAATTAGGACATTATGCAAATTTTTGTAGGCAAAGAAAAAGAGATAACTCAAAAGTAAATAATTAGTCCAATATTGATCGAAATTTAGATAATTTGAAATTGAGTAATTTAAGAGTAAATTCAATTAGTGATGCTTTGATTGTAAATGAGATAGCGATTGATATGGAAGTCGATTCAGGTGCATGCTATTCCGTAATTTCTGAAAATTTATACAGACATTATTTTGCTAAATGGAAGCTACATGATTTTAAATTGAATTTAAATGTTCTTACCGGTGAGAAAGTCAATGTTATTGGTTATATTAAGGCTACGGTAGCTGATTTTGTCGAGGAAAATGTACACAAGTTAGATTTGGTAGTCGTTAAATCGGAAAAAGATTTTGTCCCATTGTTAGGCCGGAATTGGCTTAATATTCTCTTTAGAAATTGGAAGGATAATTTTAAAATAAACAAGGTTGTTAATGAAGGCATTCTAAAATCCGATTTAATGTCAAAGTTCCCTTCAGTTTTTGAACAAAACGCTCAGTCTGTAATAAAAGGGTTTTCCGCCGAGATTATAATAAAGCCTGATAGTATTCCAATATTTCACTGTCCTTATACGGTCCCATATGGTATTATTTGCAAAGTGGATCAGGAACTAGATCGTCTTTTAAAAACTGGAGTGTTAGTGCCAGTAAAGTATAGTGAATGGGCTTCTCCAATTGTTATTGTGCAAAAAAAAAGATGGCACAATACGAATTTGTGTCGATTGTAAAGCGACCATAAACAAGTTTGTTGAAACATCACACTATCCGATTCCTAGAATTGATGATACGATTTCAAGTTTCGTGGGATGCAATATTTTTTGCATTTTGGACCTCGCTGGAGCCTTCCAGCAAATTTCACTATCATAAGCTTCACAAAAATATGTTACAATAAATACCCACAGGGGTTTATTTAGATATACCCGTTTAGTTTTTGGTATAAAATTCGCACCTTCTATTTTTCAGTCGATTATTGACAATATTTTATGCGGTGTAGAACGAGCTAAGGCTTATATTGACGATATTATAATCGGTGGCAGAGATTTTAAAGAATGTGAAGCGACTTTGCTTGAAGTTTTAAAAAGATTTAACGATTTTAACGTGAAAGTGAAAATTGAAAAATGTGAGTTTTTTCAAACAGATGTCGAATATTTAGGACATCAGATTAATTCAAAAGCTGTCAGCCCAAAGAATGACAAAATGCGTTCTATTTTAGAAGCACCAGCTCCAAACGATTTGACCTCTCTTAGGTCCTATTTGGGGTTGTTAAATTTTTATGGTACACGGAAAAAACACCAACTCAAATTTTATTAAAAATTAATAGGAGATTATAAAAATTAAAATCTGAAAACAAATATTACTTTTTTATAGTAATAAATAGAAAATCCTTATTAAAAATTCTATTCTAGTTTGTAAATATTTTCATTTTACATTTTTTAATAAAAAGGTGGGCCCTTATTCTTTCTCAATATGATTACAAAATTGAATACAGAAAAGGCTCCTTAATGGGAAATGCAGATGCACTTTCCCGATTACCACTAAATGAACCAACAGAGGTTCCTAGTGAGCTTATAAACTTTTTTAACATTTCAGGGGAACTGCCCTTAAATTTCGATGCGATTCGAGAGGAAACGCAAAGAGATGATATTCTTTCACAAATACTGGTGTTTTTAGAGAACGGTTGGCCAAAAAGTAGTAAAAATCCGTTTATACAAAAGCTTATACAGCGTAAATTTTCGTTTTCACAACTACACGGTTGTGTGTTAATGTGTGAAAGAGTAGCGATTCCAAGTAGTTTAAAGGAAAAGGTTTTAAATATGTTGCATGAGGGCCATCTTGGGATTGTGCGAATGAAAGCTGTGGCTCGTAGTTCGGTATGGTGGTTATATATCGATCGTGATATTGAGAATTTTGTTAAATCATGCAACGAATGCCAACAATGTTCAAACAAACCGAGTCCAGTACATTTATCATCTTGGCCGCATACAATGTATCCTTTTGAAAGAATTCATATTGATTTTTTCTTTTTTGAAGGCAGAACATTTTTAATTTTGATTGATGTGTTCTCCAAGTGGATGGAGGTTGTTTTAATGGAAAAAACAACTGCTCGGGATGTTATTGCTGTACTATGAAAAATATTTTCGGTGTTTGGATTGCCGAAAGAAATTGTTTCAGACAACGGCCCGCCTTTTTCTTCCAAGGAATTTTCCGATTTTTGTTTAGCTAATTCGATAAATTTTCTGAATTCACCGGCTTATCATCTACAGTCTAATGGGAGCGCAGAAAGAGCAGTGCAGACTGTAAAAACTAGTTTAAAAAAATATCTCATCGATGAAAAAACAAAATTATTGCCAATTCAGGCAAAGTTAGACAATTTTTTATTTAAATATCGAAATACTCCAACGACTTCAACCGGTTCAGCATCTTCCGTAATGATTAATTTTAAGCCAAGAACATTGATTGATTATCTAAAGCCAGTACAGCCAAATGAAACAATACTAAAGAAAACAATAAATATAGAAAATAAAGGAAATAAAATGCAGTCAATTAAAAAGAAAATATATGAATTTAATAGAAATGACAGAATATGGTATCGCTGCACCAATAAAAATTTTATTAGATGGCATCCTGGTCAGATTATTAAGCGTTTGTTAAAAGTAATTTACTTAATAGACGTTGATGGTAATTATAAAAAAGTACATGGCGATCAATTAAAGCCAAATTTTGAAAGAAAAGTATTTTTTGATATTTCAAAAAAAGTTATTGATGACGAAACGGTTAAAATTTTGCCTTTGAATCAAAAACTGATTAAAAGGAAAAGGCCAAAATCTAATCCTGAAGTACATAGCGAAACTTTTTTGAATGAAGATGATAATAAAAATAGTTTACAACAGCCTCTTAGAAAGTCTTCGAGAATTGTAAAAGCACCTAGAAGGTTGACTTATAGAGATAATTTTGAAACGAATGAATTCTTGTAAGTTGAAAAAAAAAAAAAAAAAAGGAAAAGAATATGTAAAAGAAATGAACAGAATTTTATTATTTTGAATTAAAATATATTGTAAGGGAACGAATCCCATTACGTTTGGATTAAAATATTTTGTAAGTTTGAAAAAAAAAATGAAAAAGAAATGAATTGAATTATAAATATTATTAGAAATATATATATATATATATTTATATATGTATATGTTGTAACTACATATGGGCATTTCCACCAAAAGGTACACCATGACAAAAATATTAAAAGTTATTAAAAAAACGTTATTATCTGATATCATCTAAGAAAAAAATTCAAATTTTATTAATTCAAACAATTTAATTTTGAATTCATTCACAACGGTGAGCAAACCGACTTCAAAATTGCAGAAATGAAGTTTCTCTTTTTTGTAATTTTGAATAGTATTTTGTCATAAATATTTAAGTATATAAGAGAGATGATAAATGATGAAAGCATTCCGAAAAATCTCTCTCCCAACAACAATTAGCTAAAAAAAATGCAAAGACATCAAACCAATCTCTATTAACTGTAAATTTTTAATTTGCTTTAGTTCATGTTCTAATGTACCGTCCGCCATCAAAGAACATAATTTGTTCCCATTTCGTGGTTCAGAACAGTAGTAAATGTGCAAAAATTTTTGTCTAAATAGAGTTTTATGAATACAATTAAAAAAAGAAACAACGAGTGCAAAAATGTAAAATTTAAAATTTTTAGAGCTGTTTAAAGTTTGTCCCATCCGCAATCTTCAGTGTAAAACTTTTGTAATCTAGGCAGGTGCAAAACGGTTAGACCCCTTTTTAACTACCAGAACACAACATAATCGCTTAAAATTTTTTTTTTTTTTCAAAGTTGTAAAGAGAGGTAAAGCCCAATACACGCATTGTATACGATCAAGTTGAGGTGTGCTGTAGTCAAGTCATAACAACTCATCAGCATGGTTTTGTTAATGGCAGATCTACAATTTCTAACCTCCTTGATTTTACTTCCTTTGCATTAAGCTCTTTTGACTCTGGTGGGCAAGTTGACTGCATCTACACTGACTTCAGTAAAGCATTTGACAAATTACCACACATTTTGATTTTGTTTAAGTTAAAGAAGCTTGGATTTCCTTTAAGTTTTGTCAGCTGGATTGAATCTAATTTATGCCCATTCAGCGCGGCATCAGGTGTTCCACAAGGAAATCACCTGGGGCCGCTCCTGTTCATTTTAGCAATTAATGACCTTACACATGTCATTAAAAACTCGCATCAGCAAATATATGCAGATGACATGAAAATTTACAGGAACGTGAAGGGGGTTGGTGATACTATTCCACTTCAGCCTGACTTGAAATCCTTTGAGGTTTGGTGTTCTAAAAATAACTTACATCTTAATCCTGATAAATGCCAAACTATGATTTTCACCAGAAGGAAAAATATTGTGAAATTTGATCATGAATTAAAAGATAAGAAAGATATATCAGATATGTTGAGAAAGTGTGATAAAGCTAAGAAAAAATTATTAAAATATAACAAAATAATTTGCAGGTATAATTTTTTCATCTCACTAATTTATTAATAAGCTTTTTACTTGGTTTAAAGCTTCAAGCTAAATTGCTAAGAAGGCTAATAGCTGTAGTAGCTAAACTCTATTATTGTTATTATTATTAAGCGATTATGTTGTGTTATGGCTGAGAAAAAGCGTTGTAACCGTTTACCAACTGTGTATTTATATATGGGCATTAGACCGGTTCAAAAAAAAAAAGTTTCTGAAATTTAGAGGCACCGGCAGATTCCTATTCCCATAAGTGTCCCTAGTGGGTTGTGTAAAAATTTTTTTATAAATATTGCGCTCTTGATTAGCGATCAATATTACTCTTGAAACTTTCGCACAAAAAAAAAAGTTCCTAAAACGATGGTGGTTATCGCTGAGGTGAGTTTCTTCCAATAAGGGGCGTTACATCGCCCCACTAAAAAAGATTTCTCTTATCAGGAATCAGCTTATCCCCATACCAAATTGGATCAAAATTGGTGGAGCGACTCATGGGATGCGTTTCACCTATTTTTTTTTTTCAAAGTTATATAGAGAGGAAAGCCCAATACAATTTTCTTCAATAGTAGGTGGTGCCACGCCCCACAGAAAATATGTTTTCACAGCTAATCTAGTAAACATATTTTAATTAAATTTGGTTTGTATATATATTGAACCATAAAAAAGGTTATAAGAGACCCCAAGTCCTTTAAGTAGGCGTGGCACCGCCCAAAGTAGCAAAAATAAAAGTTTCATAAACTTATAAGAAAAATTTTTTAAATTTAAATTAAATAAATTAAAATTGATCTCACTAATTTAATTCGACAGTGATTAATATTAAATTTGGTTTTTTAATTACCATATAAGTCTCAAATACAAAAAATATATGAAAATTTACCAAGTAAACCGTAATGGAAAAACATGTCCCAATCGAATGTCCCGTCACGAATCATATTGTACTTTGTAAGAAAAAAAATAAAAAAGATTTTTCAATTAAACGAAATTTAATAAAAAGTGCTATTATTCCATAACATATTAAAATTAGTTGCGTTAAAAAATGTTGGTAGGTTTCGCTGACTTATGCTTTTCTATAAATGGCCATGAAAAACACTTCCATTTTTTGTCCCATTCGAATCGCTCTTTTATTGCCTTTATCTTGGAACCGGTAATACATCTGCCATCAAATTTACCACTATATATAGTGCTACCAAAGGGATATTCCTTCAAGCAACAGAAGAAAAAAAAAGTGTTTTACTTTGACTTTTATTCCACTTTAAAAGTGTACGACTGTCCCATTCGACACCATGGAAATGCCCAAATGTAGTTTTGTTAACTTTGTTGTTATTATGTGAAAATAAATACATTGAATACTTCTGTTGATTTAAAAACAGGTTAACTCAGCTTATTTATATATAATTTCGTAAAAGAGTAACAGAAACAACATAAATATCATCATGGAAAAAAATGTCCCGAGCGACATGTCCCGTGCGACCGCAATTGAAATTAAATTAAAAAAAAGTATAAATCATTTTTGGGTAAAATCAAAACCATTTTTAATAGACATCAATATAAAACATTTTTAAATTAGTGGCATTGAAATATGGGCTCAGGTTTCGCTGAAATCAGTGTTTGAATTGTTCGCCGTGAAAACTACTTCTGTTGTTGTCCCGTGCGACCGCCTTGGTTTTTTGCAAGATGCAGAATCGTCTTGAAATATGACTTTTGCTTTGGTCAAATGGGGGCAATAACAAGATGTGGGGTGGGAGAGATTCTTCTTTCGGAAGGTTATGTGAACTCCGCAGCTTATATTGTTATCGTAAAAACGGCGTTTTACCTAGCATCGACTGAGTAAGCGAGCACGTAGCAAAAGTCATATTTCAAAACGATTCTGCACCTTGTCATCGGTCGGAATCGGTAAGTGTCCCACTCACAATAATTATTTTTTACAATTTTTTTTGATAGATTTACAATAATAAACTATTTATTTTTGCATAGGTAAAGGAATATAAGGACTTTTTGGGAATTGAGTCAGTCCATGGCCCGGTAACAGCCCCGACCTCAATGCCATTGTGAATGTTTGGGTCATTTTAAACGCAAAGTGTGCCAACAAAACCCTAATAATATTCCAAAGTCAAAGGAAATAATTGAATCCTCTTGGTACAACGATATTTTAATGGAATTAATTTGGAAACTCTATGATAGCATGCCTTTTCGAATGGAAAACGTCACCAAGACAAAAATAGGTCCTACGCGGTATTAAAATCAATTTTACCGTATTATTTGAAATAAATAAATAATAAATAATTAAAGAATATGTGAGAAATTAAAAATGCGTAAAAACACTACAAAAAACAATTTATTTTTTCATACAAATCAGTTGAAATTTCTGATTATAAAACTAGCAATTATGTGTTTATTTGGAAAAGGTTCCTGGAATTTATTACTGTTAGTTGGACAGTTTTGAAAATACTCAAAACTTGTCCCTAGCAACAGTATCTAACAAACTTAAAACCGTTAAACAAGAGTAGATATTATTTTACGCATCAAAATTTAAAACTTCTTGCAAAATTCAAATCGGCGTTTTTTTTGACCGTGAGTGTATTTGCAGATGCGAGTTTTTAATGACATGTGTAAGGTCATTAATTGCTAAAATGAACAGGAGCATCGCCAGGTGGCTTCCTTGTGGAACACCTGATGCCGCGCTGAATGGGCAGGAAAATAACCACCGAAGTCTTATTTGATATAAGCGATCAGATAAATTAGATTCAATCCAGCTGACAAAACTTAAAGGAAATCCAAGCTTCCTTAACTTAAACAAAATCAAATTGTGTGGTAATTTGTCAAATGCTTTGCTGAAGTCAGTGTAGATGCAGTCAACTTGCCCACCAGAGTCAAAAAAGCTTAATGCAAAGGACGTAAAATCAAGGAGGTTAGAAACTGTAGATCTGCCATTAACAAAACCATGCTGACGAGTTGTTATGACTTCACTAGAGCACACCTCAACATGACCGTAAACAATGCGTTCAAAAATTTTCGGTATCGATGATAACTTCGCCACGGGCCTGTAGTTTTAAACATCATTTTTACACCCTTTCTTGAAAATGGGGCTTATGTATGCATTTTTCCAAAATTGATTTATTAAATAAAAAACTAAGGGGCTGACTCAGCACAGAGCTACAGTTAACTAGTGCTGTCGCAGGAATACCATCAGGTCCGGAGCTGAAGTCATCATCAAGAGATGAGATATATTTCTCTATTAGGTCAGGTGAGAAAGATGTCTCATTAATCGAAACTAAAGTTATCCATATATTCAAAATAGTTGACCTCAAGGTTAAATAATTCCGTAGAAAAGGATTCTTTAAACAAATAGGCAAACAACTCAGCTATAATTTGTGGGTCGCCAGTGAGCCCATCAATTGTTCTGAATTCAGATGGAAACCCGTCATAGTTTTTTTGCTTTGGGTCATGAAGAATATTCAGCTTTATTTTATTCAAATATTCAGAATAAACCAAAGCCGACTTATCCTCAAATTCAGGGAAAAGTCGCTGGTAAGCAACTAAGTCATTTCGGTCCTGGCTACAAACGTATTTGTTCCATGCCCTATTACGGCCATTACGAATTTTTTTTAAATCTCTTGTGTACCAAGGGTACGAGGAATTATTAACGTACCTTTTTGTATATGGCACCGACAATGCTATGGCCGAAAAAAGTTCACCATAGAAAAATTTAATGCACTCATCAAATGAATTACTCGTATTATTAAAAAAAATAATAAGGTCGTCTAATTTGTTCCTTAAATTCTCATTCAACTTCAAAAAGTCAGCATTTTTAAAATTGAATTCATAAACATCGATGGAAGAACATGCATTAATTAAATTTTCATTGTCAGATTGGTACACAATATTCAAAGGTGGATGATAGGAATCAACCATAAAAAGAGCATGGATAGCATTTCTTACAACAACATTACTACTATTTGCATCCAAGACTAAGTCAAGTTGTCGTTCATGAGAATTAGTTATACAACTTACTTGTTGTAAATAAGAAAGTAATTCGTCAACAAAAATTTGTTGTTGTCGAGTTTTTGGACACGATGCATAAAAATATGTACCATCATCCGAAGGAGTCCATTTAAGGTCAGGCAGATTGAAATCACCTAACAATAAAATTTCGTCATTAGTGTCTAGTTCATTTATTATGTATTCTACGGACATCGAAAGACATTCGTAGACATCTGCGCTACTATTTGGAGGAACATAAGCGTTAAGAATATAAATATTGGAGTTACAATGTGTAACTTTAACGCATAATAGTTCAATATTAGATGCGCAGGAAATTTCGATTAATGAACTAGTTAAATGATTTTTTATGGCTATTAAGACGCCTCCACCAACAGAAGAAATGTCTTCCAAGTGTCTGTCTCTTCTAAAAACATTGAAACTATTGTCAAAAAGTTCCAAATTAAGAAAAGTGTTATTTAACCAAGTTTCGGTAAAAACGATAATATCCTCAGAAAAATTCTGAGTGGCTAAAAAGATGTCATGCGTCTTAGAACGCAAACCCCTTACATTTTGATAGTAAAGGAATAGCCGCTTCAGTTTTTTGAATTGGAACGGACAGTCTTATTATTTTTTTTCGACGTAAATTCAGAAATAAAGATATTATCCACCCATGCATTAGAATTTAGAATGGCAGAAACATGAGAAGATGCCACTGTAATTTTAAAAGATGCATGAGTTGGTTTATTACCGATTTTCCTACAAGAAACGAAGGCATCGGCAGGAATAATTTGGTTTTGTCTAATATAGTTGATAACATTGTCAGTGGTAGTGTTAGCATTAAGACGTGAAATGAAAATCGATTTCAACCTTGGCAATGCTTGCAAGGAGACAGGTGCCACAGAACCACCAATCGTAATAACTCCTTGCGGATTAGGAATAAGAGAAATGGATAGAGGAGTATCGATAGTGGAGGAAAGGGTTGGAGGGTTATTTATAGCAGCAGTAGCGGGAAAGTTGGAAGTAGACGGAGAGGTATTTAGAGGGGGATCTAAGGCAGTTACTTCACGATTAACAGCTGTGTCACTCGCCTCCCCCCCCCCCCCCACACTACCCAAGTTAACATTCGACTTACGATTCTTATTTAATTTTCGTTTAAGTTTTCTTTTCTTCTTCAGGGAAATAGCTTGCTTGGGTAGAGTAGAGATCGAAGGAGTAGAAGAAAAAACCATAGCAACCTCAGTAATAGTTTTATTTTGAAGCGAACTAACATCGGGTGAGACAGCCTCATTAAGGCTTTTTTCAATTTGGGGAGTTATGTCTAAATAATTATTTAGAATATCTCTGAAATTAATATTCAAATTGTTAAGATTTTCCCCAAATTGTTTAATTTTGTCGAAAAAGACCGACGGGGACAGGGCCCTGCACGATGGACAGTACCAATGCAGGCCCGAACGATTAGAGGATAATAAATCAGTAATAGTGTTAGTTAGGCCTGCACAAGAGGCATGAAAGACCTGTTCACAGGGACCTGAACAGGAAAACATGGCATTCAATATATTTTGACTTTTACATTGATCTCTTAAAGAGCAAGCTAACAAGTTTTCAGACGAAAAATAGTCCATCATGAAAAAAAGAAAAGACTAAGTTATAATGAAAAAGTATTATTTTTATATTGACCTAAAATATTTTTAAAAGTGCTTACAACGGGCTAATATTGTGAAAAATATACCCGTTGAACAGCAACAACAACAACCTATTGAGATTAAGGTAAAGCAATGTAAGCGGACAAAACAGAAAAGGGAATGAAAAAACAAAACTGATCACTGCTTTACACTGCTTGTAGAAAGAAATGTACTCACGTACGTATGTATGTTTACATTAAAGAATAAATTAAATTAAAGTAAGCAAACATGCAAAACTAAATCAAATCAAATTTCTACCAACACCAATTATTATTAAACAGCGACAATTATGTACGCGCAAAAAAAATAAAATTATTGTTATTGAACAAAATGATTAAACACAAAGAAATATACGTATTAAAAAAAACAACACAAAAACACAACCGACACTGACAAAGAGACGAGATCAACTTGATGACTATATAATGAGTTATTTATGAGACACTATTAATCCAAGAATGATAGAAAAGAAGATTACGCATTGCGAATCTCCGCCATATTGGATGTCAATTTAGAGCGTCATATGGAGGACGGTTAGAGTAGCCGTCGAATAAGAAATACATAATCAAGTCACTTTTTTACTACTAATATTCCCAAAACATGTACTAATTTCTATTTATGATCATATAATAGTACCAGTTGAATCAAATAATGTTTTAAGTGTAATGATTATCCCTGATTAATAGTTTTATATTTTCTTATATTTTGTAGTTTACGGTTTTATACATTTCAAGAATGAAAAATAAAATAAAAATAATAATAATAGAGTTTAGCTACTACAGCTATTAGCTTTCTTAGCAATTTAGCTTGAAGCTTTAAAACAAAGTAGAAAGCTTACATATTAAGGAAAATGAAAAAATTATACATGCAATTAAATTTGTTATATTTTTATAATTTTTTCTTAGCTTTATCACACTTTCTCAACATACCCACCCAGATCATATGTATATAAACATACAATTGCATGAATGCAATTGCATGAATTTATCGACATGGTCCAAGGCATAAATGTTAGAAAAAATTTACCCATCATGCTGTGGGGCTCGGACAACACAAACATAAAGACCAACAACCATTAAGCTACAAAATTAACTATAGTTATTTTTCAATCTAAGCTTGAGTTGATTAATAAGAGTAGTCATGCGATTAAAAGGAGCAGTAGCCATATAATTAGTTCTACTAAAAGGTTGGTAAAATAATTGATTAGAGTTACGATTACTCCTGCGATTAGTGTTTAAGTGAATATAATTAAGAAGCTCTGGTGCAGCAAGAGACCTAGTTACAAGTTGATGCAGATAAAGTATATCCGCAATATTTCTACGCGTGCTCAAAGATTGCATATGTAGTAACTTCAAACGATCCTCATAAGGAGGAAGGTTTAAAGAGTCAATCCAATTTAAGCCATTGAGAGCAAAACGAATAAAATTTTTTTGAATTCTCTAAATTCTATTAATATGAATATAATAAAATGGTGACCACACTTGGCTACTCTAAGTGGGGACGCACTATTGTATTATATAAAGTCACCGTTACTAAAGGGCTATTAAATTCTTTTGCCCACCTCTTAATAAAGCCAAGCAGAGATAAGGATTTTTTACAAATTTGATTAATATGCTCACTAAAAGTTAATTTAACATCAAAATGTATACCTAGGTCTTTGACTAAATCGACACGACAAATTTTCTTATCTTTTAATTCATAATCAAATTCCAAAATATTTTTCCTTCTGGTGAAAATCATAGTTTGGCATTTATCAGGATTAAGATTAAGTTATTTTTAGAACACCAAATCTCAAAGGATTTCAAGTCAGACTGAAGTGGAATAGTATCACCAACCCCCTTCACGTTCCTGTAAATTTTCATATCATCTGCATATATTAGCATATGCGAGTTTTTAATGACATGTGTAACATCATTAATTGCTAAAACGAACAGGAGCGGCCCCAGGTGGCTTCCTTGTGGAACAACTGATGCCGCGCTGAATGGGGTGGAAAACACCCTCCGAAATCTTATTTGATATGAGCGATCAGATAAATAAGATTCAATCCAGCTAACAAAACTTAAAGGAAATCCAAGCTTCTTTAATGTAAACAAAATCAAATTGTGTGGTAATTTGTCAAATGCTTTACTGAAGTCAGTGTAGATGCAGTCAACTTGCCCACCAGAATCAAAAGAGCTTAATGCAAAGGAAGTAAAATCAAGGAGGTTAGAAACTGTAGATCTGCCATTAACAAAACCATGCTGACGAGTTGTTATGACTTCACCACAGCACACCTTAACCTGATCGTACACAATGCGTTCAAAAATTTTCGGTATCGATGATAACTTCGCCACGGGCCTGCAGTTTGAAACATCATTTTTACACCCTTTTTTGAAAATGGGGCTTATATATGAATTTTTCCAAAATTTAGGAAAATAGCCATCTCTAATCGATTTATCAAATAAGAAACTGAGGGGTTGACTCAGCACGGAGCTACAGTTAACTAGTACTGTCGCAGGAATACCATCAGGTCCGGAGCTGAAGTCATCATCAACAGATGAGATACATTTCTCTATGAGTTCAGGTGAGAAAGATATCCCATTAAACGAAACTAAAGGGTCGTTATCCATATATTCAAAATAGTTGATCTCAGGGCTAAATAATTCCATAGAAAAAGATTCTTTAAATAAATTAGCAAACAACCCAGCTTTAATTTGTGGGTCGCTAGTGAGCCCATCAATTGTTTTGAATTCAGATGGAAACCCGTCAGACTTTTTTTTTGTATTAATAAAACCCCAAAAATGCTTGGGGTCATGAAGAATATTTAGCTTTATTCCATTCAAATATTCAGAATAAACTAAAGCCGACTTATCCTTAAATTCATGGAAAAGTCGCTGGTAAGCAACTAAGTAATTTCGGTCCTGGCTACAAACGTATTTGTTCCACGCCCTTTTACGGCCATTACGAATTTTTTTTAAATCCTTTGTGTACCAAGGGTACGAGGAATTATTAACGTACCTTTTTGTATATGGCACCGACAATGCTATGGCCGAAAAAAGTTCACCATAGAAAAATTTAATGCACTCATCAAATGAATTACTCGTATTATTAAAAAAAATAATAAGGTCGTTTAATTTATTCCTTAAATTCTCATTCAACTTTAAAAAGTCAGCATTTTTAAAATTGAATTCATAAATATTGATGGAAGAACATTCATTAATTAAATTTTCATTGTCAGATTGGTACACAATACTCAAAGGTGGATGATAGGAATCAACCGTAGAAAGAGCATGGATAGCAGTTCTCACAACAACGTTACTACTATTTGCAGCCAAGACTAAGTCAAGTTGTCGTCCATGAGAATTAGTTATACAACTTACTTGTTGTAAACTTGAAAGTATTTCGTCAAGAAAAATTTGTTGTTGTCGAGTTTTTGGACACGATGCATAAAAATAGGTACCATCATCCGAAGGAGTCCATTTAAGGTCAGGCAGATTGAAATCACCTAACAATAAAATTTCGTCATTAGTGTCTAGTTCATTTATTATGTATTCTACGGACATCGAAAGACATTCGTAGACATCTGCGCTACTATTTGGAGGAACATAAGCGTTAATAATATAAATATTGGAGTTACAATATGTAACTTTAACGCATAATAGTTCAATATTAGATGCGCAGGCAATTTCGATTAATGAACTAGTTAAATGATTTTTTATGGCTATTAAGACGCCTCCACCGACAGAAGAAATGTCTTCCAAGCGTCTGTCTCTTCTAAAAACATTGAAACTATTGTCAAAAAGTTCCAAATTGAGAAAAGTGTTATTTAACCAAGTTTCGGTAAAAACGATAATATCCTCAGAAAAATTCTGAGTGGCTAAAAAGATGTCGTACGTCTTAGAACGCAAACCCCTTACATTTTGATAGTAAAGGGATAGCCGCTTCAGTTTTTTGAATTGGAACGGACAGTCTTATCATTTTTTTCGATTTAAATTCTGAAATAAAGATATTATCCACCCATGCATTAGAATTAAGAATGGCAGAAACATGAGAAGATGCCACTGTAATTTTAAAAGACGCGTCGGTTGGTTTATTACCGATTTTCCTACAAGAAACGAAGGCGTCGGTAGGAATAATTTGGTTTTGTCTGATATAGTTTATAACATTGTCAGTGGTAGTGTTAGCATTAAGTCGTGAAATGAAAATCGATATCAACCTTGGCAATGCTTGCAAGGAGACAGGTGCCACAGCTCCACCAATCGTAACAACAACTTGCGGACTAGGAATGTCAGAAATGGAGGAAAGAGATGGAGGGTTATTTATAGCAGCAGTAGCGGGAAAGTTGGAAGTAGATCGAGAGGTATTTAGAGGCGGATCTAAGGCAGTTTTTTCACGATTAATAGCTGTGTCACTCGCCCCCCCCCAGACTTCCCAGGTTCACATTCGGGCTACGATTCTTATTTAATTTTCGTTTAAGCTTTCTTTTCTTCTTCAGGGAAATAGCTTGCTTGGGTAGAGTAGAGATCGAAGGAGTAGAAGAAAAAACCATAGCAGCCTCAGTAATAGTTTTATTTTGAAGCGAACTAACATCGAGTGATACAGCCTCATTAAGGCTTTTTTCAATCTGGGGAGTTATGTCCAAATAATTATTTAGAATATCTCTGAAATTAATATTCAAATTGTTAAGATTTTCCCCAAATTGTTTAATTTTGTCGAAAAAGACCGACGGGGACAGGGCCCTGCAAGACCAATGCAGGCCCAAACGTTTAGAGGATAATAAATCAGTAATCGGCTTAGTTAGGCTTGCACGAGAGGTATGAAAGACCTGTTTAGAGGAACCTGAACAGGAAAACATGGCATTCAATATATTTTGACTCTTACATTGATCTCTTAAAGAGCAAGCTAACAAGTTTTCAGATGAAAAATAATCCATCATGAGAAAAAAAAGAAAAGAATAAGTTATGATGAAAAAGTATTATTTTTATATTAACCTAAAATATTTTTAAAAGCGCTTACAACGGGTTAATATTGTGAAAAATATACCCGTTGAACAGCAACAACAACAACCTATTGAGATTAAGGTAAAGCAATGTAAGCGGACAAAGCAAGAAAGGGAACGAAAAAACAAAACTGATCACTGCTTGAATAAAATGTACTCACGTATGAATATATTGTTACGAAATTTCCTGTCCCTTCGACAATAATTTCAATCTCTTACACCTCTCTGAGTTCGATCACTGGATTGTGTAACAATCAAGAAAAACGCAATCTTTATTTAATTATAAAATGGTTTATTTAAATCACAAACGTTAGTTTTTATACAGTACAATTGTTTATTTCTTCTTTACATTCAAATTGTATACACAAACGTTTTACTTTATTACTTAAAATCCACTGTATCACTTTAGTATTCAAATATTCAACTGTCTCACTTAAGATCCACTGTGTTCAACTGTTCAATATCAACTGTGTGTCGGCTGCTCAGATGACTGCCTTTTATACTAAAGTCATCTTTTTCTAGAACCATCTGCCATTGTCCAGAATGTCGTTTCCGGTACCTTCTATATGGCTATTATCGACGTTGATAACGTCGTACCATCCGCCATTATCCAGAATGCCGTTTCCAGTGCCTTCTAGATAGCGATTATCGACGTTGATAATGTCGTACCACACTGACGCTCACACTTTATCATTTATAGTACAGAAAACATGCTACAAGCCGCTAGATGGTGTTCTTCGGTCAGTGATGCTAGTTAGTACAGAAACCATTCGAAATGCCGCTAGATGCTGTTATTTTTCTACGGTCAGTATTGCTAGCTAATATCGTTTAATTTTTATAACGAGAATTTTCTGGCATAAACCAAATTTCGCTACAATATGTTTACATTAAAGAATAAATTAAAGTAAGCAAATACAAAATTATATCAAAATCAAATTTCTAATTTCTACCAACACCAATTACACTAGTTTTCACAAAAAAAGATCTGGTTTCTCATAATACTTTTACGATGTATATTGAGGAGTAGAATCCAAAACTGCCAACCATTTTTTTTTTCTTAAGAACCGTTTTTGAGATATCCCCAAAAAACCCGTTTTTTGGCACTTTTTTCATTTATTTGCCCATATCTCCATCAAGTTCTTTTCTACTCAAATATAACGTGCATCATTGCAAAGATATTTTTGTTTTCTTTATAATGATTTGCTGTTTGAGTAAATCGAATAAGATTTTTCGGAGTTACAAACGATCAAAGTTCAAAAAAAATAACTTTTTTGGTCTTTGAATACAAAAAAATTAGCTTAAATTTTAATTTTAAAATGAAAGACTATTTTTTTGCAAATATTTTAAGTGTAATTTGGTCCAAGTCGGACAAAAACTGTGGGTGCTATTCCAAAATCAATGAAAATAGATAATTCCATATTTTCATGTACTACCGTATATAGCCTAATGACTATGTATTAAATAACGAACTGAGTCGTTAAAGATATTGTATTGTCTTACATGTTCAATTTTCAATTAAATTTAAGCTTGGACTTTTGAGAACGGTGCATATTTATCCCATTTTTATTTTTTTAATTATAACTCCGAAACTATACATTTTTGGTACAAAGTGATCACCAGGTTTTTTGTAGGGAATAAAATTTATAAAGTCAAAAAACTATTTAAAAAAAACCGAAAAAATTTAATATTTTTTAATTTTTGGGAATAATTTTTTTCTGAATGAAACTAGTGGTCTTTTTAGCACAAAAAAGAAAGCTGACGTCATTTTCGTCAAAATGGTGATAAATAAAAGTAGTTTCTGATGAAAATTGGCTGAAATACAGTCGTTCAAAATTGCCTACTTATGTATGATATTACTAATTTTTACCTTTACACCATGCTAGTTTCAGTTTTTACACACAAAACTATTTTTTATTCAATCAAAAAGTTATTTTCAGCTTATCAATGATAATGATGAAGGTATTTATTCAAAATTTCGATATAAGATATGGGTTAGAATTTGTGAAACGAATCACTGTTTTTTGACTGTATTTAATTTTTTATAAAAATATGACATATCAATATCAGTAGCAATTTACTACCGAAATCACTCCACAAAATTTTGGATCGAAAAAACTTTTAGTTTTCGACTTATTGTCATAAATATTTTCAACCTGTTATTTTGTTCTTTATTTAATATCTCACGAACCAATTTACCGATATACATGAAATTTGTGTACGTTGTATATCAAATATGGTAGTTATTATCAATTTTCCCCAAGAGGGCGTGGCACCTCTAACACAAGCAACAACTTTGGAGAAAAATGTACTTGGTTTTCTTGCATTTTTTAGGCTTCAATGTATTATTTATAAATATTCTTCTGACGAAATGACGACTTTTAGTCTTGTGCTGGAACAAACCACTTCTTGTTTTTGTGTGAAACTTAGTTACATTTAATTAAATAGTTCTATCGGTATAGCATTTCAAAGTTGTTGCTTGTGTTAGAGGTGCCACGCCCTCTTGGGGAAACTCGCGCAATTTTATTCCAGAGCTTGTACGACCCATTTCTAGTGTTTGTTTGAAATATGGCTGCAAGATCTAAATTACTCCTTCAGTGTAGCATTTCGTAATTTTTGCTTGCATGGAAAGTGACACGCCCACTTGTCGAAGTGCACTAGAGCTGGTCCGAACCTTTCGCAGTATTTGTGTGAAATTTGGTTACTCTACCTACAATAACTTCGTCAGTATAGCACTTTAAAGTTTCATGTATGGGAGGTGCCACGCCTTCTCGTAGAAATTCACCTTATTGTTGTCCAGTGCATCTCTAAGTCACATCAAGTATTTGTGTGAAATTTGGTTGCATTACCTTAAATATTTCACGCATTATAGCGGTTTACATTTAATTTGAATGGGCGGTAGGCGTGATTTCGGATTTTCGAAACGGCGGTCATTTCCAATGGGTAAACTTTTTAGTTTATGGCACCAGAAATCCTAATCAAAAAAAATATTTCAAATCCATTATAGCTGGGTTCCAAGGTATAAACCTAATTGCACTCGACTATAAGTTTAATTGTATTTTTGCAAAATACTATGAATCGCTGAGTTCAAATAGATATAAATTCTATACTAAAAAACCGCACACTTCAAAACTTTGATAAGTTTTTATTTATACTTGGAACAATATTCCTGATTTTTTTCAGATTTTTTCATGACGGAGTAAGTACTTCTATGTCGGTTTTTTATAAAGAATTAGTTATTATGCAAATAAATATTGGTACAATCAAGACAAAAAAAAATTGGTAATAACTACCATGTTTGATATACAACGTACACAAATTTCATGTAAATCGGTCAATGGGTTCGTGAGATATTAAATAAAGAACAAAATAACAGGTTGAAAATATTTATGACAATAAGTCGGAAAATAAAAGTTTTTTCGATCCAAAATTTTGTGGAGTGATTTCGGTAGTAAATTGCTACTGATATATCATATTTTTATAAAAAATTAAATACAGTCGAAAAATAGTGATACGTTTCACAAATTCTAACCCATATATGATATTTGAAATATTGAAAATATGATTATGAAATATATAAATTTATATTTTTCGGATTTTTTAGATCAGTTTTTTAAGGTTGTTTTGTTCAAAAAATAAGATTTTTAACTTTATAAAATGCCATTTCGATAGGAAACTTTATTCCCTACAAAAACACACAATTGTATTAAAAAATTTACTGTTACTGTTACTGCTATTTAACTCTTTTGCCCACCGCTTAATAAATCCAAGTAATGACGAGGCCTTCTTACAGATTATATTGATATGGTCATTAAACGTCAATTTAGCATCGAAATGTACACCAAGGTCTTTGACTATATCGACACGACAGATTTTCATATCATTAAGTGTTTAATCAAATTCCACATTACTTTTCTTTCTAGAGAAGATCATAGTTTGGCATTTATCAGTATTTAAATATAAGCTATTTTTAAAACACCAAACTTTAAATGATTTCAGGCCAGACTGAAGGGCAAAGGTGTCATTATTCACCTTCACAGTCTTGTAAATTTTCATATCATCAGCATATATAAGCAGATGAGAGTTTTTGATTACATGAGTAACATCATTGATAGCCAAAATAAACAGGAGCGGCCCCAGGTGACTTCCTTACGGAACACCTGAAAACGTTGTAAAAGGGGATGACAACACAATATCATTTTTTTATCCTTTTTTAAAAATAGGACTTATAAAAGATTCCTTCCAAAATTTCGGAAAATAGCCGTCATTAATAGATTTATTAAAAAGAAAACTGGGTGGCTGACTCAGGATAAGACTACAATTAATTAAAACTGTGGCTGAAATGCCATCAGGTCCAGAACCAAAGTCATCATCAAGGGAACCAATATATTTTACTATAAGTTCAGGGGTAAAAGATATTGCACCAAATGGAACCTGAGGATTATTCATATACTCAAAGTAGTTGACATCAGGGCTAAACACTTCAGTTGAAAAAGATTCTTTGAACAAATTAGAAAATAACCCAGCTATAATTTGGGGATCGCTGGTGAGCACATCAACAGTCTTGAATTCAGATGGGAAACCATCTGACCTTTTCTTTGAGTTAATGAATCCCAAAATTTTTTTGGGGTCCTGAAGAATATTGAGCTTTGTTTTATTCAAATATTCAGAATAAGCTGAATCTAATTTAACAGGGCTATTCTGGCAACTATCTTAGAACTCACCAGAGTCTTTAGTAAGACAAAAGTCTTACTTAAGATGTTTTGGTATTCTGGCAGCTATCTTGAAAGCTCTTTTCTGTCTTTCGTAAGACAATTTTAAAGACCTGCTACGAGCAGAGCTTTAATCTATTAGTTGTATTGCTTACATTATTAACGTGAAAAAAACTAAACAAAACTTTATGTTTTTTGAGTGGTTTTTATTTGAAGTGGTAAAAATAAAATAAAAATAAGAAAAACGCATTTTTACACACAATCATAATGCGCCGTAATGGAAAAAAAGCCATATTTTAGATGAATGTCATGAGTTAAAGAGACCACGGATGGAAATCGATCTATTTAATGTCATAGAGGAGTCCTTCAGGAAGGATTATAGGCTGCCAAAAAACCTTTAAGCTGACGTCATTACTGAGATGCAACCACAGGACATGCAGAAATTCGAAATTCCATTTCGAACGCTATTTTTGGCCATGGATCGTACCAAAAATTGTTGATAACACTTTTGCAACATCGCTTATACAGTCCTCTATTTCGCGAAGTATCATTGTATCAGCATAATCAACACGGCTGGGTTAAGATAACCGTAACAAATTCACAGAATGGGCTTAAGTTGTACTGGATACATCTTGAAGATGGAACGGTGTACAAAAGGAACTCAAAATGGTTGCGAAAACGAACAGAGGGAGATCATATAAGCGAACAGCAATGAGTGAGTAACGCCGTGAATTTGCTCCGCAATAAAATTGTTTATTTAACATAAAAAGTGGCAGTTTAAATAATAGTTTTTGGCCAAGTGTATCCCTAAACAGTTAAACTTTAAATATTCTGCGTTTTTTCTAAAGGCCATATAACATTTAAATAAGAATAAATAAAATAAATAAACTAAGCGAAGTTGATTATACAAAAATTACATATATTTGAACTTTGTACTAAGCCGATTTGTTAAGCATGCCTAACTCAAACATCGAACAAGTTCGTAAAACGCGCTCTGCTAGTACCAGCTCTCCTGCTGGATTGAAGGCTTTGACCCTTGACGGTCTTTGGGCGAAGTTCAACGAACGAATTAGTGCACTGGAAAAAAAGATTGCAGACTCAGTCGCCGCGAAGGTTTCAAATGAATTGAAACATTTTCATGACAATTTCTCAAAACGCATTACCAACTTGGAGAGTGAATTTGAAAATCGAATTTTGACTATGGAAAAAGAATTTGATGCCAAAGTAACAAGTCAAATAAATGGCATTAATAGTCAACTCAGTGAGCAAATTAATGTGTTGGCGCGGAAGAATGTAGAGAGAGACCTTGTTCTTCATGGGATTCCTTTCAAAGAAAACGAAAATTTAAATGAAATTTTTCATCGATTTTGTGCTGCTTTAAATTTCAATTCAACTGCTCCTTACCATATTTTTAGGACTAAACCGAAAAACAATAATTCTTCCAGTGCAGTTATTGTTAAATTTCCGCACTCTCATTGCAGAAAACTTCTACTAAAAACTATTGCATATAATTACAAAAACAATCATAAGTTTGTTACTCTTTTCGACCTTGGGTTCGATGGCAATAGATTCGTTCGTGCATATGAGAGTTTGACTAAACGAGATCATGCAATATTCTATAGAGCCAACATGCTGCGTCGCAACAAACGTTTGCACTCTCTTTTCACCAGAAATGGAAAGGTGTTTGTTAAATTGTCATCTTCAGTAGATCCATCATATGTGGACAGCGTGGCTGCTCTTGAGAGAATGTGCTCTGATGTTATTGCTGCTGAGAATGTTGCGGGGACGTCGAACGCAGTTTAAGCTACGTTATAGTAACAATAAAACTGCGATTTTTCTCTTTCTCTTTTGATCAACTGTGTGCATCAAACAACTTAGCTGTGTCTTTATTTTTATTATTTTTGTTATTGCCGCCACTAATAACATTTTTCACTTTTTTTTTTTTTGATTATTATGTTTTTTTTTTTTATTTTTATTGCGTAGCATCTTACTAGCTAATCATAATCGTAATACTAATTTTGTGATGAATTACTTTGCTGAACATTTTAAATATATTTTAAGTCAAATATTTAGTCATTATTTAAGGTTTAGATTAATTTTCTTTTACTTTTCTTGTAATTTTAATTTAGGCTTCGCTGAGATTGTGTCGATACCTGCGCATTGTAGTGTTTTTGAATCTGAACACAAGTGCTGATACTGTGAGATGCGTTTTGAATATTCTGTGTAAATCATTTAATGGTTTCAGAGTGTGCCATTTGAATGCATGTAGCGTTAAAGCAAAATATTCAATTTTGTACCAAATATTTAGTACATCTGAAGTTGATGCTATAATGATTAGTGAATCTTGGCTGAACAATAATATACTGTCGCAACTTGTGAATATTCCTGGCTTTAAACTTTATAGGAACGACCGTGTAGATAGAGTTGGAGGTGGAGTTTGTGTTTTTATTAATCAATTTATTAAAACAAAAGTTATTTGTTACTCTAAAGAACCAAACTTTGAATTTTTGGGTGTTGAAGTAAATCATAGTGGAATCAAGTGCTTACTAATTGTTGTTTATTGTCCTCCCAATAAGTTTCGCAGTGAAAATATTGTTGAATTTGAGGAAACTGTAATGAGGCTAAATGAAACATATGATACAATTCTTGTTGGCGGTGATTTTAATGTTAACATGCTCAGTAATACAAGTTCATCTGAATTGTTTACGTATTTATCTAACAAAACTTGTTTATCTATAATAAATACTTCAATGCCAACGTGTTTCCAATCACTTACTAACCCGTCATTACTGGATATGTTCCTCATAAGCTCTGGTAAGCCGTTCTTAGGTTTCGAACAGGTTGCTCCAACTTCAGATTTTACGCATGACTTTCTTTTCTGCTCTTTGCCTTTTTTCCGAAATTACTGCAAAACGATTACATTTAAGTCGTTTCGCAGAATTTGCTATCCAAGACTTTATCATGGTTGTATTAATCTAAATTGGGATGTTATTTACCGTATAAATGATTTGGATGGTAAGATATCTTGTTTTAATAATTTTTTCTGTCAACTATATGAAGAGTATGTTCCAACAGTAACCAAACAATTTAAATCAAGAAACTGTCCTTGGTTTAACAATGCAATAAAACTCCAAATTTCGGAAAGGGAGCGCTTTTTCAAAAGATATAAAAGAAATCCTACTTTTTTCAATAGAAACCAATATGCTGTCTCCAGAAATAGGGTAAACTCGTTAATTCGTGCTGCGAAACGAGCTTATATGTGTCAAAGGCTTAATCCAGACTTGGACTCTAAGCAGTTGTGGAAAAATATTAAAGAGCTTGGTATTACAAGGAACAAGTCATCACGTGAATGTCCCTTCAGTCCAGATGAAATGTGTGCGAGTATAGCTCCTCCTTCCTCTTGTTTTGTTTCATCTGACATTAACCTTTCTGAATCTGAAAACGATGATACCTTTGCTTTTACGTGTGTTATCTTCTCCGAAGTCCTTCAGGCTATAGGTACTATAAAATCTACAGCATTAGGTCCTGACAATATTTGCCCCAAGTTTCTCAAGCTTATCATTCACCTCATTCTGCCTTACATAACGCACATACTGAACACTTGCATATGTAGAAGCCAGTTTCCAACTATTTGGAAATCTGCAAGGGTTATACCAATACCTAAAAAGGCAAAACCGACCAATCCCACGGATTTCAGACCAATAAGTATAGTCTCCTTTTTGTCAAAAGTTCTGGAAAAAATTTTAGCAAATCAAATTCAGAACTATATGATTAGATCCAACAAGCTGAATAAGTGGCAGTCTGGATTCCGAGCAAAACATAGTTGTGAGTCGACTGTTATTAAAGTAACATCTGATATTCGCTTAGCCTTAGACAGAGATCAGTTTTGTATATTAGCCATGCTAGATTTTTCAAAAGCGTTTGACTGTGTTGACCATCCAACATTGTTGAGAAAGCTTAAAGATGAGTTTAATTTTTCCAATATGTCTGTAAAGCTAATATCAAATTTCCTACGTGACAGAATGTTTACCATTGCAACTGAACAAGGTTTGTCTAGCCCTGTCATGGCTAACTGCGGTGTTGCTCAAGGTACAGTGTTAGGACCTAATTTATTTTCGCTGTTTATAAATGATTTGCCTAATGTCATAGTAAACTGTCATACTCATTTATATGCTGATGATATATTGATATATCTTTCTAGGCCAATTGGGTTGTCTGAAGACTGCGTTGCCAGGATAAATGAAGACCTGAGTAACATTCATGCATGGTCAGTATATAATAAGCTTAAGCTAAATCCCTTAAAATGCATTGGCATGATATGTTCTAAACAAAACCTCTGTCTACAAAATTTGCCTCCACTTGTTTTAAATAACTTCACTATACCGTATGCTGAGAGTATAAAGTACCTTGGATACAAAATTAATTGTTCACTGAGCTGTTGTGATGCTACCAAAGCAGCCATCAAACAAATATATTTTAGCCTTAAAAGCCTTAGAGTTTCAGCATATTGTTTGCCTGCTAATTTGAAAATGCGCCTTGTAAAAACTTTAATTCTTCCTTTTTTTACGTTTAACTGTTCGGTTTACCCTTGCCCTGATTTTACGTGTAAGCATAAACTAAATGTCGCTTTTAACGACTGCTTAAGATTTGTTTTCAGTATACCGAGATATGAAAGCGTGGCTCATCTAAAAAAAACCATGTTGGGATTGAATTTAGATCAATACTATAACTTCCGTAATATAATTAAATTGCACAACATTATTTATAATAACTGCCCGGAATATCTGTTTGAAACTCTCTGCTTTGCGCAATCGCGAAGGGGTTTGAAATTAATTTTGCCGCGACACAGAAGTTCAATTATGGAACGCTCTTTCTATGTTGCTGCAATTCGTTTGTGGAACAACCTTCCACTCGAATTGCAAACTATAAGGTCTTCGACACAATTCAAGATGAAGCTATTAGATAATATTCAATCAAGTTAGATTTCTCTTTTAGATTTATTTAATTTTTATTTTTTTTTTTTTTTTAAGCTATATTTTTTTAGTTCAAATTAACTATTTAGTCAAAATTTCAATTGTTATATTTATTTTTTATGCTATTTATAAGATATATTATCTTGTGGCATTAAGTCAAATTGAATGAATGAATAAATGAAATGAAATGAAATGAAATGAAATGAAATGTTGTATAAAGAATCTGGCAAATCTATTCTAGCATTGCAACAAACTCTCATTTTTATAAATTGAGTAAAGAGCAGTCGTAGTCGAATGTTTGATAGAATACTACATAAAATAGAATAAAAAAATTAAAATAAAATAAAAGTCTGTAGCAATATGGAATTTTTTTAAATATATTTTTGATATTTTATTAATTGAAATTTGAAACGTCAAAATTTGACAAGTTTACCATGAAAGCTTTTATGTGGGGAATTCAAAAGCTTTATCTGAAAGACTTTTGCGCTAGAATACCTAAAGTCTTAGAAAATGTCTTACAAAATATTTTCGTAAGACTTTTAACTGTCTTTGCCAGAATAGCCCTGTAAGCCTAAATTCCTGAAAAAGGCGCAGATAAGCCTCCAGGTCAATGCGGTCCTAACTACAAACGTATTTATTCCAGGCCCTATTGCGGCCGTTACGTCTTTTCTTCAAATCTTTAGTGTACCATGGGTACGAGGAATCATTAACATACCTCAGAGTGTATGACACAGACAAAGATATAGCCGAAAAAATTTCTTCATAAAAAAACTTTACGCAGTCATATTAAACATTATGATTATGTTAGATCTATCATTTAGTATATTATTCAATTTCAAGAAGTCAGCTTTCTTGAAATTGAATTCATAGAATCTGCTAGAAGAATTGGCAGTAACTACGTTATCTCTATCTGATTGGTACAACACACTCAGAGGTGGATGGTACGTACGAACGTATGTAAAAACGAGCAAACGATCGCTGATACTTAATGATTTAGGGTCTAATGGTGATGGAAAAGTCTTTGTCCATGAAAGTCTATCCAAAAATAACCACGAATTAATGCAATATGCAACAACGCTCAAGCGTAGGAAACTTTTGGTCTCAGCCTTTTCAATACGAGCAAAAGTCTTTGTTAAAGTATATCAGAGCGTCGATGATTTTGTTAGTGCTAATAGCGCATCGAGAGCGCAATAGTAAGAAGATAAATAAGTATCTGAGAATTGAAACATCTTAATATTTATTTATTTTTCTCTTACGTTAACTATTTTTATTTTAATTTTTATTTAATTTATTTTTACTTTTATTATTTTTAATTAATTTTCATTTGTTAGTATTTTAAATGTTTTATATTACTTTATATTTTTTTTCTTATAACTATTATGTAAACTGCCAGTTTATTTACATCAAATTTATATTAATTTATGATTGACAATGCAGTGAGTTTCAACACTAACAACGTTCACCTCAAGACAGTTTTGAAGATAGCAAGCAATAGTCATTTTGGGCTTAAGGTGTGTCATTCAAATGCAAGAACTCTTAATACTCCAAAGTTAGACTATCTAAACCATTTGTTTGATAACACAGGCATTCAAATTATTTTTATAACGGAGATATGGTGCAAGGCAGATGTAACTGACGACCTTTATGCCCTTGATGACTATCTGCTGATTAGAAATGATAGAAAAACTGGATCAAGAGGTGGTGGCATAGCTATGTATGTAAGAAAATGCCTAAAACCGAAGGTTATAAATAGCTCATGCAGTTCAGACCAGGCTGAAGTTGGTGATGGTCCAAAAAAATGCATTATTGTATGCATTTATAACCCAAGAAAACTTTTGAACTTTTTAATTTTTTCAGTAAATACTCAGATTTTGCATCAAAGTATGAAAACATCATGATCTATTGAATAATGATACGCGCGCAATTAATCTTCGTGATAGCTTTAGTTCCTTTGGTATTACTATTGTAAATGACTTGCCAACTCGCTTTGCACCTAATTGTAGTCCTAGTCTTATAGATTTGTTATGTGTCTCAGACATATCAACTGTATTACATTCTGATCAATTTTCTCTGTCTGGTATCTCGGATCATGATATGTTATTTTTATGTTATGACTTTCAAGTTTGTGGCCCAATTGCTCCTACTCACTTTTATTTCAGAGATTTCAGAAGAGTTGACATAGATGCATTGTTTAGTGAAGCTATGCTGCTGTCGTGGAATAATTGCTGGTTTTGTGCAAATGTCGATGAGAAACTTAATTTTTTAATGTCACTTGTTAATTACCTTTTTGATATATATGTCCCTATTAAAAGCACTTTAATCAAAAATAAAGAAAAGCCGTGGTTCACAAATGAAGTTTTGCAGGCAATTAGCAACTATCGTAACAAAAACTACGCCCTGTGGAAGCACAATCCAACGAGCAACAACTGGGAATTATTTCGTGTAGCTAGAAATCGTGCCACCGCTACAACACGTGATCCCAAAAAAAACTTTTTACAATCAAAACTTGATTCCAAATTGCCTTCAAAAGTACTATGGAATAACTTAATGAACTTAGGCATTGGAAGTAAAAAGAAAACTGAATGTAACTTGGATGTGGACTTCATGAATAACTATTTTTTGCAATCGCATGCGTCTGTAGATGACTCTAATTTTGTTCCAAACCCTAATTGTTATCATCAACTTGGTCAAGAATTTTATTTTAACAATGCTACAGAGCATGATATAATTCAAAGCATTTTCTCTATAAAATCGAATGCTGTTGGAGACGATAAAATTAGCTTGAGGTTTATTAAACTAATTCATCCAATTATTATTAGTTCCTAAACGCACATAATAAATTTTTGTTTAACAACATCGACTTTTCCTGAGAAATGGAAAATCGCAAACATAACACCTGTTGCTAAGAAAAGTTCCTGTGTATCTGCTTGTGATTTTCGTCCAATAAGTATTTTATCATCACTTTCCAAAGTATTTGAGAAATTTATATCTGTACAAATAGTAGAACATCTTAATATCAACAAACTATTAACCGAAAGTCAGTCTGGGTTCAGAGCTGGGCATAGCTGTGCAACAGCAATGTTGAAAATTTTTGAAGACATCCGGCCTTCATATGACAGAGGAGATCTTACTGTATTAACTTTATTGGATTTCTCAAAGGCTTTTGACACCGTTAACCATAATGTTCTTATAATTAAACATTATGAACTTACAGTCATTCAGCAAAGACCAATATTGTAAATTTTTACTTATTGTTCAATGTTCTTATGCAAAAGCTCAATAAATACTTTGCTTTCCGCCAAAATGCCTTAAAACTTGTCAATAGCTACTTATCTAACCGACTGCAACGAGTTTTATCTAAGGATAAAGAGTCAAGTTTAAGATCAATAGTATCTGGAGTACCACAGGGCTCAATTTTAGGTCCGATCCTCTTCAGTATTTTTATTAATGATATTGTGTACTGTTGTAAAAATGTTAGTAAACATCTGTATGCACACGATGCACAAGTGTATCTATCGGTCTTTCTGAAGATCTTATTTATAGAATGGAAGAGGATCTTAATTCGATATTTGTTTGGGCCCAACAAAACTATTTGAAAGCATTTAAATTAGCTTTCAGTTAAAAACAAAAATTGTTCGTTTCCGATAAAATTTCCGATCTCAAGCAATTTTTGAAACAAAAATATTTAAAAATAATGTTTGTTTGGCTTTTTCCAAAAAACCATATTTTTATTTTAAAATTCGGGCTCTGGAGATTTGTTGTAATTTCGATAAGCTTTAATTATAAGAAAAAAATGTTAATTTCTCACAAGATTTGCGCTGTCTAGCCATTTTTGAACAAAAAAAAAGTATTTAAAAAAATAAATTTTTTCGGCATTTAACTTGAAACAATAAAAAAATTTAGTTTTTCGAAATGCGGACTCCTACGATCTATTGGCATTTTAGTTAACTTTTATTTCAAAAAATAATTGTTCATTTCCGACAAGATTTGCGGTCTCCAGCATTATTTGAACCAAAACTCGATTCGGGACAACAGTGCAGCGGCGCGCATTATTTTCAGAGGTGCGCGGAAGAATTAATTTATTTTGGATAGTCCGTATTTGGCTACCACTCTGAAAAAATTAGTTTTTAAAGGAAATTTGACGAGGAATTCAGTGGTATTTTTTTAGTTTCATATCGAACGGTATTCGATCTAAGTATAAGCTAACTTTAAACAATTGATTTGTTATAAAAGATATTAATTTTTCATTTAATGCCCAAGGCAAAAATTTTACAAGAAAGCTGATCTCTTTAGCTTTAAAACGATATAAAAAATTATTTTTCCGTTAAAATTTACCGGAGATATAACTATTTGAATATGAGCGTAAAACACCAAAAAACTTAAAACCTTTGACTTTCGCAACTCGATATCTCTCGATATATTCGATAACAAATCTATTCCTGATTTTCGTGTCCACTAATATAATGCCTAGAAATGTAAAAAAAATTTGGAGCGATTCCAAGATGTGCCGGTCAGAAAGTGTTCGGTATGTAAGAGAACGTCTCATATGCACAATGCATAATTTCGGACTTATACTCTAGCACAGAGGTTCTTAAACTTATGTAGTCCCAGGACCCCTTATTGAGCTAAATTTTTTTTGCGGACCCCAGAGCCCTAGACATTTGACGTCGTTCTTAAGGTTAGGTTAGGTAGGAGTGGCAGTTAGTTACAAAACCGACTCACTTAGACCAAATGTAATCCATTGTGATACAACAGGATTTCTACCTATACCCTCTCGTTGAATCTACATATAATAACATGTCTAACGTCCTCCAGGTCATCAAATGAAAACGAACCAAGTGTTTTGTGGCGTTTTCTAGCAAGTGCGGGGCAGAAGCAGAGAAAATATTTAGTGTTTTCTTCTTCTTCCACATCTCCAGAACTTCTACTGAAGTCAAAGGACCTAAAACCTAATCTCTCCGCATGTCTGCCGAGTTATGGCTGCAACAACTGACGAGACACTATGTATAGTGCGGGAAATCAGCTCTGACGAAGGCTTGGCGTCCGGCCAGATCTGCCTTGTTATATTGCAAATTAACCCTTGAGTCCATCTTTTGTTAGCATTTTTTACCATTTCTTTTTTAAGCAGTAACTTGAAGGTAGCAAGTGGCATGCCTACACCTTTCTTGTCCTGAGGAATTTGGGCAGGAGTCCCCTGTCTAGCAAGTTTATCAGCTTTGCAATTGCCGTCAATTCTCCAATGCCCTGACACCCAGATGAGGTGATAATTAAAATGCTGGGCCATCTCATTTAGAGACGAGCGGCATTGTTAGGCCACTAGTGAGTTTAGAAAGACTAATTTTAGACATTTGATAGCAGCCTGACTATCTGAATAAATGTTTATATCCTTTCTGGATACAGCATTCATCCTCTGCCATGATGCTACCTCTTCTATCGCTATAACGTCTCGGTCTTAAGGCTAATTTCTGGCTCAATAATGACAGCGACAATCAGGCTTGCCAACCGTACGGTTTTTATCCAACAGTCTGGTTTTTGAAAGCTGTGTCCAGTTGTCAAACTCAACCAGACATAAAAGTATTTTTATTTTGCTTTAATTTTTACGGTTTTTAAAGATATTTTCAACACTATGTCCAGTTTTTGAAGGTCCAAAAGTTGACAAGCATGCAGCCACTACTTTCTAATAAATATTTTGATACTTATACCATATAACTCTCTGTATTTTAATAAATCTTGCGTATTTAGAGACGCAATTTTTATTAGGATTTTCATGTATTAAAACACAAAATGAATAAAAATTGTGGAAATGTAAAAGAATTAAAAAAATTACAAGTCAAAATACATATGTACATTAAACTTGGTCAAAATTTACAAAAATTGAAGTTGTTGTCAAAGAGTGGGAAGAGTTAGGTGCTGGGCATCCCGGGTTTGAACAAAAGTAAATCCACGCTTTTTTCTTTAAAAATATGTGCAATCATTTAAAAAGCCATGGTCATGTAGAATTTTTAATAAATGAGCTATTTGAATAAAGCAAGAAGTTTAATGATGTAAATTTATTTGATGTCAAAATTGTTTCACGGACCCCTGGAATGGCTGGGGGTCCGCGGACCACAGTTTAAGAATCTCTGCTCTAGCACATTAATTTCATAATAGAGGCAAGCTAATTAAATTTTTTGTATGGAACGTGGTAGCACATATCAAAAAGATATGATATGTTTTTCAAATATTTAATTGAATTGAAGCTACAACTTTTGATCTGACATAAAAGAAAATCTTGAAAAAAATAACTGAGCGTAGAGCGTAAAATTGACACTTTTGTATGGAGACAGGGAACATTTTAATGAATAAAAACTCACTATATGATTTGTTATGTATGTATATACTTTTGTATTAATCGCAATTATGGATGAATAAAATTGAATTGGATTGGATATGTTAATTTTAAATCACATCTGATCGCATAACTATTTAAAAACATTAATAGCCCTATTATCGTTTGCGAGTCGCCTGAAAAATTAAGGGACTCGCGTAAATTGAAATTGTTTGCGAGTCGCCCTGTTGTTTTGCCTCAAACGTCAAAATAGCGCGAATGTCAAAAATGTTCAAATTACTGCTAACGAGTCGCCTAACTTTCGTTCGCCAAATATGTCAAAATCGGGCGAATAAAATTAGTGCGTTACAAAAGTTTTTGAAAAATTTATTTATTATATATTTTAGAATTGATATTGTAGATAACATTATTCAAGTTGAAATATACTATCATTGCATTCAGGCTGTAAAATCACTTTCTGTTGAAATATTGATGTTTTAACTGATCCGGAGCAACAATACCAACAAGCGTAGTTCAGAAGCCAGTTTCAAAATTGGAGAGATTGATGCACTACGTAATTGTCTTCAAAATATAAGTCCACATTGCTTATCATTTTAATTTTTTTCACTTATAAAAATTAGAAGTTGAATATTTTGACAATTTCTAAATTTGAAGTTTTTCTGCCGTCAATTTGTGTTATTCAATTTGGCGAACTTGTATTTTCGCCAACCATAATACAGATTCATATGCGAGTCGCCAAATTCAGGCGACTCGCGAACGGTGATAGGGCTATAAAACTTTCATTTGTGGCTATAGTGCCAAACCGACTAACCAAGGGTGACATTTTTTCGAAAATAAGAAATCGGATTTTCTCTAAAACCGCCTTAGGGTCGCCCATGCGCCGTTAGAAGTATGACCACTATTTATGGGACACCCTGTGTATCGTAACATAACGAAATGTGTAACATTATGAAATTTTGTTTCTGTTTTTTAGCCCTGATTAAATGTTGCAGTTGATGTACTAAATATGATAATTTTCAACATTTGATTAAATTATTAATATTCAAAAATAGTAGTTTACCTGCTTGTACTTTAGATGAATTGGAGAAAGAACGAATGGATTTACAGACGCTGCATATGTCCATTGATAAGGAGTTTTTTAGGGTACATTGTTTACAAGTCCAGAATTTTCCCTTCCGCAGAGTCATATCTTCCACAGATGAAACGCTCTTTAATTTGGAGCCGCCGCAAACTACGCATGCCATTGCAGTAAAATAGTTCACAAGAGTACATTTTTTACATGTCCATGGTAGATTTATTGGATCTAAAATAAAATTTAAAAATTTAATATAAACCACAAATAACACTACTTAGTAAGCATTTCGTCACGTAAGTGCTTATTTGCACAACAGAGCACTTTGATCAAAAATAAGGTATTAATCCATTCTATATTTTCCAACACACTCTTTTAATTGTGTCTATGATATAATTGTTTTTCGACAAGTTTTGTAGTTATTTGTTACACGTCCCATTGAATTCACGTTCAATTAATTTTTTTGTTTATATATAACTAAAATTAGGCAAAGTATTTTCTTTTGCTTTAGCTCAAACTTCACTAAAATAAGAATTACTTTACCTATGTACCTACTTTTAAATCATATGTATATGGGAAGTTTCACGTCAAGCGGTTCACCTTCGGGGCCAAAAATTGGCTGGACCAATCAAGACATACAAGGTCTTAAAATGGCGGATCAAATATGGCAGCCGGAAAAAATCTATTGTCCAGACAAAAAAGCTTGTAAACATAAAAATTCTCAACTGATCGAGCCGTTACTTGCCTCAAATTGTAGCTCCTAAAAAGCTGGCATGGAATATTGACAGAATCCAAAATGAAGGATCCAATATGGCGGTCAAAAATCCGATATGATGGCCAAATTTTTAGAAAGTTAACCGATTTGCACCAAATTTAGTATACGGGGGTCTTGGTGATCACTGATCACGAATCCGAGATCAACTTTTACAAAATCAAGATGGCGGATCCAAGATGGCGGATCCAAGATGGCGGACAAATTTTTCGAAAGTCAACCGATTTATACCAAATTTTATATACGAGCGTCTTGGGGATCATTGATCATGAATCCAAGATCAGATTTTACAAAATCAAGATGGCGGATCCAATATGGCGGACAAAATTTTCGAAAGTAAACCGATTTGCACAAAATTTGTTATACATCAGTTTTAGGGGTCGCCAATTGCGAATCTGGAGTAAGTGATTCTCAAGACCCCCGGCAGTAAGAACTGATGCAAATTATTGAACTACATGATGTTTAATATGGCAGCAACAACTACACATGGACACGTGCATCGAAAAAGATAAAATCCTCGTCTAAATATATCAGCAAAGCCACGAATGGACAGGGTCCAAAACCCTTAACAATAGGGTTAAGAGCCTGGCGAAACCAATCCAAATTTCGCAGATTCCAAAATATAAGCGACACGGGGAAAACCAGTAAAGTTAAGAAGACAACAAGCAGCACAGAAGGGAACAAATAAGCAGGAGCCAAAATATCAACAGAAAGAAGAAAAACCATAACAGTCAACGAAAAGTGAATATCAAATTCTGCTATAAATGAAATTTTAATAAATATATATGTCGCTCATTCTTTTAATAAACGCACACTTTGACGTTATTGACGTTTTTGAGCATTTTTTGAAACGAAATATCTCAGAAACTATAGGAGATAGGATAAGAAATCATTTAATCATTTTTATTAAGAAATACTATAGCTTTATAAAAAAAATTAAAAAAATTTAAATAAATTTTTTCACACACGACACGACAAAGTGTGCGTTTAATAAAAGAATGACCGATGTACATTAGACCGTACCTCAAAAAAAAAATTTCTCGATACACCAGCATTTGAGAAAAACATCATATCTTGGGCATTTATAGTCCGATCTTAAAGTTTGATATATTGTAAAGGCGGAAGTTGTACGCACGTTTCCGCCTACAACACAAAGTCGGAGATACTTATTTTATTTTATTATTATTATAAAAATATGAATTGAAAAATTAATTACAAAACTAAGAAAACAAAATCATGTTCATAAATTATGCTAAGTTAAGTATTATATCAACATAGTCAAACGGCAACACTTAGAGAACAGCTGTTTGTGGAGACTTGACAAACAGCTGTTCATTCTCTACACTCAGTGGTGAAAATAGGATATATAAGGGACAGCTCACTGCGAGTAAGGGCAGTCAGTCAGTGATCCCGTCCCGGACAACATCATTGTGGTAAGCGTAGTTCGAAGCCAGTAGTCATAGTAGGTAGTTAGCTGATGGTTCTGTCGTACGTCTGTGTGCAACGCTAACATTCGTACCGGTGGAATAGCATTCACGCCTATGCTATTTATTGCACGGCAACTGCGCTACGCCAGAACCCGTGCAGGAAAGACCTGGCATAACGGTATTTTGAAGTAGAGTAAGAAGACTAGCTGGCGATTCTGTTGCACGTCTGTGTGCAACGCTAACACTCGTGCCGGCAGAATAGTTCTCAGCGCCGGCGGTATTTGTTGTACGGCAACTGCGCTACGCCAGAACCCGTTACAACATAGACCTGGCATAGCGGGGTTTTGAAGTAGAGTCAGAAGGCTAGCTGGCGATTATGTCACACGTCTGTGTGCAACGCTAACATTCGTGCCGGCAGAATAGTTCTCAGCGCCGGCGGTATTTGTTGTACGGCAGCTGCGCTACGCCAGAACCCGTCACAACATAGACCTGGCATAGCGGGGTTTTTGAGATAGAGTAGTCAAGCTACCTGGCGATTCTGTCGCACGTCTGTGTGCAACGCTAACACTCGTGCCGGCAGAATAGTTTTCAGCGCCGGCGGTATTTGTTGTACGGCAACTGCGCTACGCCAGAACCCGTTACAACATAGACCTGGCATAGCGGGGTTTTTAAGATAGAGTAGTCAAGCTAGCTGGCGATTCTGTCGCACGTCTGTGTGCAACGCTAACATTCGTGCTGGCAGAATAGTTTTTAGCAGCGCCGTGAGTCATCGTACGACAAACGGGCATAACGGTAAAACGAATAACCCTCGTCTCAGTCTAACGCACAGCGACAACGGAATACAGACGGAAAAACCGTGACGGAAGCAACCGCGAGTAGAATAAAGTTTAAACATAAAATTGTAAACACACGTAATGTAAATCAAAAATAGTTTGGAAAAAATAATAAAATAAAGCTATTATAACTTATATAGAAAAGAAAACCACGTATTATTAATTTGTTTAAAAAATATTATTGATTTTGGCCACCTGCAAAATTATAGATGTTTGTAGCCGAACCTTGGACACCGACGAGTTAAAACCTCGGCGCGAGGTTCGTTACAATGGCGCCCGAGCAGGGACACTGGCTAACAAAACTGTTTAAAAAAAAAAAAAATTTATAATACGTGGATAATGCATTTACAAGTGCGGTACGCGGTTTAAATCGACATTATAAATAATCGTGTTTGATAAAAAACAAATAAAGATTTATACAAAGCTAAGCTAGAAGCAAAAATAAAGAGGCGACCCCTATTGCAAAACGCCCAAAAGTGCAAAAATAAATTGGAAAAAATACGATAAATTTTACAGTGCGGATCAGAGTATGAAAAGATAATTTAAATGTGAAATAACAATAAAGCAGCGTGAACCAAAGTGGAAAGACCCATAAAATTAAAAAAAAAATATAAACAAAACAAAAACACATTAAAACAACAAAGTAACAAAGTGAAAAAAAAATCATCAAAAAAAAAAAATATGTTGAGCGTGTCTTGGGGCCACACTCTGAAAAAAGAGGAATTGGTGGCGTACTGCGAGGAGTTTAATCTCGAGGTTACAGGAACCGTGGACGAACTTAGAAAACGGTTCAAAGTGTTCCTTGCCGAAACTCATAGTCCAGCAGTAGATGAACGATTATTAGAACTACAGAAGCAACATAAGCGATCTCCTTCCCCGGGCCCACTGACGACAAAGCCAAAGACGGATACCATGTCCGATTCACAAATACTAAAAGATCATTCTGTGCCAAATATTTCAAACCTACAAGAGGAAAATACCATTGCCCAGACAAACGCCACTATCAGATGTTGGGACCAGGCAGCACCCAATATTGAAGTTAAACAATACAATCCTACAACAATGAACCAAGTAAGAAAATGGACACTGAAATACGATGGCTCTCGTGAACCGCTGGCGTTTATTGAAAGAGTAGAGGAGTTGGCCGAGGCAGACGGACTAGTAATGGATCACCTTACACGGACGATGCCAGAGTTATTACAAGACAAAGCTTTCACATGGTATCGCAACACTAGTCAACGAGTAACCACATGGGAGTTGTTTAAACACAATTTTTTGGACTTCTTTCTACCACCACGTTACTTCGAAACATTAGACGATAACATCAGAAAACGATACCAGCAATCGGGAGAAAAATTTAAAGACTTTGTACTTACCTTACAGACCATGATGCGATACACAAACTACTCAGAAGAACAACGCCTGGAGCGAATCTTCAGGAATTGTCTCTCAGAATACCAATGGTACATCAAGAGACGAGATTTCACTACACTCACAGATCTAATCAGGCTGGCCGAAGACCTCGAGGACATACGACAACGAGAAGTGGAGCAACCCCTTAAAAGCAGGGGTCGAGCTGAAACCCATCGAAAGATGACCGAGATGAAAAATGAGGCGATTAACGTGCATACCGCCTGCCGGTGATGTGGGTTAGACGGACACTTTGCCAGAACATGCCAAGGCCCTACACGGCTATTTTGTTGGGATTGCGGGAAAATCGGAGTACGCACAATACATTGCTGTCGATCGGCGGGAAACGACAGAGGAGGGCGCCCAGACCGAGAGGAGGCGCATCCTCCAAAAGACACCTCTCGCCCAACCTCAACGAAACCTATAACAACTGCAAAAGAGTATACGCCAACATGGTCGTTGGCGGAGAGCAGGTGGCAGCCACCATTGACACGGGAGCCACAGTGAGTTTTCTGAAAGAATCATTTATCAAAAGGTTAGAAGAAAGGGCCACGAGGGTGACGTATCAAGGAGAGGTAGTGTTGGCAGATGGATCTACTCGACCACTAAACTCCGCTGTAGACTCTTTGATCCAGTTCGGCAGCCATCAAAGGAGGTTTCGATTCGTCGTCATGCCAGACGCCACCGAAGATGTTATCTTGGGCCTGGATTTCTTGACCCTAAGTGGCACTACCATATGCATCGCAGGGGAAATGATCACGCTAGGCGGAAGAGATTCCGAGCAACAAGCAAGATGTATGGTGAGTGTAATCAAATCTGTTCAGAGCCCTAACAATGATTCTCAAAAGACTCCTTACCTGTCACAGAAACAAAAAAAGAAACACGGCCGAAGACGAGAGAAACGGCTACAACGAAGAAATCTAGGCAAGCGCGCCCAAAAACAGTTAGGTGAAATATCTACAGATCAACCACAAAAATTACCAGCAGGACTCCAACACAGCCCCATAACAGCCCGAGTGTTAATCACAGAAGTCAAGTCTGAAGAAAACCCAGGGAGAGTCATGCCGCAGAAAAATCTCAGCAGGTAATTAATCAGTTTCTGTTTGACGAAATGAGAAGGATTGAGGGATTAAAGGGAGTGACACAGGTCACGACCGACCCGTCAAGCAACGGTATATTCCCAGGAATCCCGCAATGCTAGCAGTAATCAACGAGGAGGTTGACAAACTACTGGCGAAGGGTTGTATTGAGCCCTCCCATAGCCCATATAGCGCCCCTATAGTACTCGTTAAGAAGAAAACAGGGGCATGGCGGTTGTGCATCGATTACAGACAACTGAATAGTAAATCGGTACCCGACGCGTACCCTCTTCCCCGAATAACCCACATACAGGACCGACTTCGAGATGCCAAATTTATCAGCAGTTTAGATCTAAAAGACGGTTATTGGCAGATCCCGATGGCAGCAGATAGTAAGCAGTAAACAGCGTTTACTGTTCCTGGACGCGGCCTGTTCCAGTGGCAGGTGATGCCATTTGGCCTGCATTCTGCTCCAGCAACATTTCAGCGTGCATTGGATAGAATCATCGGGGCAGACATGGAGCCTTTTGCTTTCGCGTACCTAGACGACATTGTGGTTACGGGCCGTACTTTGGAAGAACACATGGACAGCTTACGAAAGGTATTCCGGCGATTACAAGAGGCAAACCTTCGGATCAACCCGGAAAAATGCGAATTCTTCAAAACAAAGCTAAAATATTTGGGCCACGTTGTCAGCGGTGAAGGTATACAGACCGATCCAGAGAAAGTCGCAGCAATCCGAGAACTGGAGCCTCCTCAAAACATCCGCGGCATAAGACGATTCCTAGGCATGGCATCTTGGTATAGGCGATTTGTTCCTGATTTCGCTGCGATTGTGCAGCCGTTAACAGCCATGCTGAGAAAAGGAAAACACTGGAAATGGGGAGAAGGTCAGCAACAAGTATTCGATACGCTGAAGCAGAAACTCACCGAAGCACCAGTATTGACGTGTCCGGACTTCAGTCAAACCTTCACGCTACAAACCGATGCGAGTGATCAGGGGCTGGGAGCGGTATTGACACAAGTCTTGAAAGGCGAGGAGCGGGTGATAGCCCATGCCAGTCGAAGTTTAAACAACGCTGAAAAGAACTATTCACCCACGGAGAAAGAGTGTCTGGCAATTGTGTGGGGTGTCCGTAAGATGAGACCTTATCTGGAAGGATATCAGTTCATCGTAGTCACAGACCACCTGTCACTTAAGTGGATGAACTCCATTGAGAGCCCGATTGGTCGGATTGCGCGTTGGGCATTGGAGCTGCAGCAATATCAGTTCACCGTCCAGTGCCGAAAGGGAAAAAATAATGTCGTCGCGGATGCCTTGTACCGACAGCCGAGAGAGGTATTGCAGATAGCAGAAGTAAACACAGGCATTGGCGAAGAGTGCTCGTGGTTAAAAAAGAAGCGAGAGGAAATTCTCAAGCAGCCTGACAAGTTTCCAGATTAGATAGAGGTTGGAACACAGCTATACCGACATCTCCCACAACATACGGGCGACGAGGACTGCGCCCGCTGGAAGCTATGCGTGGCAACTCCTCTCCGAAAACGTGTCATGAACGAAAACCACGACAATGCCAGCGCCGGACACTTAGGTATACGGAAAACAATCGCGCGCATAGCTAACAAATATTATTGGCCGGGGATGTTCCGAGCTATAAGTAGATACGTTAGGAGCTGCGATTCCTGTCAGCGATACAAGGTTAGCCAACAGGCTCCCGCGGGGAAGATGCTTGCAACGATCCCGGAAGAACCATGGGCAACGGTATGCGCAGATTTTGTGGGACCATTGCCACGCTCAAAGCACGGCAATAACGTACTGCTAGTTTTCTTTGATCGGTTTTCCAAGTGGACGGAGTTGGTCACCCTACGCAAAGCCACCGCAGACGGAGTAGTCAAAGCGTTCAGTGAAAGGATCCTGGCAAAGTGCGGGGTACCTAAACTTTTCATTACCGATAATGGATCGCAGTTTACGAGTCGGGCAGTCAAGAAATATTTTCAGGAAATAGGGGTACAACAACGGTTAACGGCGCCATATACGCCACAAAAAAATCCCACGGAACGAGTCAACCGTACGGTCAAGACGATGATAGCCCAGCTTGTTGGTAGCCACCAGAAGGCATGGGACGATCAGTTGCCAGAAATAACTCTGGCCATCAATACCAGCCAATCGGAGAGTACAGGATACAGCCCGGCGTTCCTCACTCAAGGGCGTGAGCCGCGGTTATCAAAAACATTGTATGAAGAAGTCACCATGGGTTCGGGGACTCCAACACCAAGTCCAGAGTCGAGAGCCGCCCTGCTACAAGAAGTCTTCAAGATTGTGAGACAAAACCTGACTAAAGCTGCCAACGACCAGGCGAGACACTATAATCTGCGGAGAAGGCAATGGAAGCCAACAGTAGGACAGTGGGTGCTAGTCCGGAATCACCCCTTGTCTAAAGCCATAGACAGTTTTACGGCCAAATTGGCCCCAAAGTTCACGGGACCATACAAAGTCATCGGATTCACCTCACCAGTGATCTCACAACTAAAAAGAGACAGCGACAGACTAATTCGGACGGCACACCTGACTGAAATCAAACCTTACTACTCGTAATTACCTAAGTTTGATGAGGGACTTACACTTTTTTTTATTTCTCTACTCCACAGCAAAACCAGGTCCTAAATCAAAAGAGTAAGCACCTCCAGTCGAACAAGATGTCTGACCGCCGTGAACCGAATATCACATCAATCCGCGCCATCCAGCGTCGAGCGCAAGAACGGCACAGTGCCAGAAGGCAGCTAAGAGTACTCAACGCGAAATACGACGGTGATGTACAGGCGAGGGTCAGCGTACCGTGGGAGAGCACCGCAGCTCTACAGTTTGAAAATGAGCGACACCAACTGCAGCGAGCCACTGTTCACACTACAGCAGCGAGTCGTCGCGGGGCACCCGACAACAGACAGCCTCAAATAAGTCACCCCCCAACCGCAACCGTGCAAAAGCGAGAGTACCTGTTGGAGCCACAGCCATTATGCCACCCGGATCTACCATCAACATCACCCGGCGCTCCGCAAGGTCAAGGGTCTGCCCGAAAAAACCACGGGGCCGACCTCGCCATAGAATCCGAGGATGATGACGTCATCTTTCTTGGCATAATCAAGGAAGACTTAAATATAGAAGAGGTACCGGAATTTCCAGACGAAGACTTCAGCCCCAACGACGGTGCAACCACTACTAGGTCGGGCTCTCCGAGATCGGTAGTAACCAATGACGGCGGTCCAGTGGCTACATCAGTAGAAATAATATCCATTAGGACCTTGCCCAAAATAAGGGTTACATGCGCAACAAAAGCGACACTAAAACAGGAGAACGTCCACCAGAATTTGCGCGAAACAAACACAATAGGCAACAGCGGCTCCAGCAGCAGCAGTAATGCTGGCAGCGACAAATCCAGCAGCAGTACCAGCAGCAGTTCCAGCAGCGGTTCAAGCAGCAGTTATAGCAGCAGTTCTAGCAGCAGCTCCAGCAGCGACTCCAGTAGCGACTCTAGCGACAGCGAGACGAGCGACAGCCCCAGATCCCCTGGCCTTAAAAGAGGGAAGTTTCACAACGAGGAAACTCAGAAAGGACGCGACGGAGGCGACGCGGAAAAACGACCATGCGCGAGCGCCCAGCCGAAAACCGTGGATGAACTCGACCCAATGATAGCCGGAAGCGCCACCACCCCGGATCAGCTCGCCTACACGGACGTGAGCGCCTTTGATGAAAGTACGGTGAGTCAACTACGGTCGTTCATCGCCACTCTACCAAAGGGCAAACGGCTGAGTCAAGTTCGCGAAATAAACGGACGGGTGTTCAACATCCGCATGAATCTAGCCGGTTACGCAAAAATAGTCGCGCGCCCCCCGAAATAAGGGGAAATTGTAAAGGCGGAAGTTGTACGCGCGTTTCCGCCTACAACACAAAGTCGGAGATACTTATTTTATTTTATTAATATTATTATTGTTATATTACTTTATAATTTTTGTTAAGAAAAAAATATGAATTGAAAAATTAATTACAAAACTAAGAAAACAAAATCATGTTCATAAATTATGCTAAGTTAAGTATTATATCAACATAGTCAAACGGCAACACTTAGAGAACAGCTGTTTGTGGAGACTTGACAAACAGCTGTTCATTCTCTACACTCAGTGGTGAAAATAGGATATATAAGGGACAGCTCACTGCGAGTAAGGGCAGTCAGTCAGTGATCCCGTCCCGGACAACATCATTGTGGTAAGCGTAGTTCGTAGCCAGTAGTCATAGTAGGTAGTTAGCTGATGGTTCTGTCGTACGTCTGTGTGCAACGCTAACATTCGTACCGGTGGAATAGCATTCAGGCCTATGCTATTTATTGCACGGCAACTGCGCTACGCCAGAACCCGTGCAGGAAAGACCTGGCATAACGGTATTTTGAAGTAGAGTAAGAAGGCTAGCTGGCGATTCTGTCGCACGCCTGTGTGCAACGCTAACATTCGTGCCGGCAGAATAGTTCTCAGCGCCGGCGGTATTTGTTGTACGGCAACTGCGCTACGCCAGAACCCGTCACAACATAGACCTGGCATAGCGGGGTTTTTGAGATAGAGTAGTCAAGCTACCTGGCGATTCTGTCGCACGTCTGTGTGCAACACTAACACTCGTGCCGGCAGAATAGTTTTTAGCAGCGCAGTGAGTCATCGTACGACAAACGGGCATAACGGTAAAACGAATAACCCTCGTCTCAGTCTAACGCACAGCGACAACGGAATACGGACGGAAAAACCGTGACGGAAGCAACCGCGAGTAGAATAAAGTTTAAACATAAAATTGTAAACACACGTAATGTAAATCAAAAATAGTTTGGAAAAAATAATAAAATAAAGCTATTATAACGTATATAGAAAAGAAAACCACGTTTTATTAATTTGTTTAAAAAATATTATTGATTTTGGCCACCTGCAAAATTATAAATGTTTGTAGCCGAACCTTGGACACCGACGAGTTAAAACCTCGGCGCGAGGTTCGTTACAATATCAATATTTTTGTCTTGAGTAGACCAACTTTTTGATCTAATGATCCTTGATATCAAATGCTCCGTTTTTGAACTTACCTACCATATCTCAGTTTCTACCATCCACCCTAATGTCAGAAAGTTAAAGCTTGCAAAAAATCATTAAATTTTTCCAACTGAAGTATTTCGATTACTCCACTAGAACTATTTTTAAAAATCTTTTTAAAGTTTTTTACCGAACGTAGGGGTCCCCTTATTAAATTTTTCGTCATATCTTCGGTATTTAGAATCGGATCTTAATTATGATGTTTTTGTCTCCAGGAGAGCAATTTTTTTTTGCTCCGAAGGTCATGGACTTTAAGAACACACCAGATCTACAACATGAATTAAAAAAATTAAATAAAGTGTATTGGAGCCGTTGCCCAGCATCTCGAAAAAGCTCACCGTACGGTATAATTTTATTCGCTCTTCTTATCATTTAAACAAAACATGGAGCTTTTATAGTGAGAAAATTTATTTATGTATGTTAAGACTTTAATTTATTTATCAAGTTATTTTTCTTTAAGCTATACTGTTGTCTTTCTATCTAGTTTTACAGTGTCATCGAATTAGTTATAAAAAGCATAGAATTTTAATCGACCATATTTCGACGTGATTCAAGTTGGCTGTATTTCTGGCGGCTCTCGAGCTTAGATAAAATATGGCCCATACAAAACATCATGTTCATCGCTGCCCGCCATTGCAGATTCATTTACTAAGGCCTGTCCCAGAAAAAACTTACGGTTTTGTTTTTTAAGATTATACCCTACCTGATATTCTTATAGGTCTAAAAAGATACAATATTTGTTCCATATAAAGAGACGTTTAATATGATGTATAACACTTGAAGATAGCACTTCTAACGAGAAAGATGTCTAACAAGCATCAAAGAGTCAGTGAACTGATTTTGTCCACATAAGTGCAAAAAAAAAGGTTCAGGCTGAAAACCAGAATTTTCTAACTCAAAGGTAGCGGCGAAGGGAAGCACCTTTTCAGGCAGAATTCCAACACCTCAGTGCGAGATATGGTGGCCAGAGCAGGTACATCAAAATCTACTGTACAAAAGATAAAAGAAAAAAGTAAGCTGAAGACATATAGAGTACAAAAAGTACCAGACCTTTCTGATGAAAAGCAGTTGATGGATTAGTATGAAAGGTACCTGACTAAATTTTATTGCTGCATTATGGACGACGAAACTTACGTTAAAGCAGATTTTAAGCAGTTACTTGTGCATGAATATTATACATCACCGAAGAAGGGGCATGTGCCTAGTAAATTCAAAGAGAAAAAAATTTCGAAATTTCCGAAGCAATATATGGTTTGGCCTCAGAAGCAGCTTCTTTGTTACGCAAGACACAATCAATTCCAAAGTTTATATAGACGAGTGCCTGGTACAGTGATGCTCTGGCCTGATTTAGCAACCTCTTATTACTTTAAAGCTACACTGGCACGGTATCAAAGTAAAAAGATCAATTTTGTACCAAAAATAGCAAATTCGTTCAACTGCTCAGAGCTTCGCCCAGTTGAGAGATATTGGGCTCAAATGAAAAGAGATCATCGAAAGAGTGGTAAGACTGTAAAAAAATTACTAGACTTCAGATTTAAGTGGAAAAGATCTTACCGTACTCTCGAATAAACAACTGTGCAAAATTTAATAAAGGGCCTTAAGAAAAAAGTAAGAAATATTTATAGAAAAAAAAAAAAATTGTTAATTAGTTTTTAGTTATTTATATTCTGAACACTACCTATTATTAATAAAAAAACAGAAAAAAACAAAAAAGTTACTGGGTATTTTTTTATAACTAAAAAACAAACCGTAAGTTTTGTCTGGGACAGTCCTTACTTGAACAAAACGCTCTGTGTTTTGAGAAAGGAATGGATAAGCTGTAAAAACAATTAAGTTTAGCAAAGAAAGCTATGAAATAAAGTTATTTTCTTACGTAACGCAATTTTTGAAGATATTTGACCTCCCCCCCCCCTCTCCTTAAACGTTACGGTATCACCCAAGAGACCATGTTTACCTAAAAGTCACAATTATGTTGCGCAATGTACCGGAAAGTCATTTTAGCGAATTCTGTTATGTTTTAGTCGCGTTAATAAATATAACAAGAGATTTTTAACTCGCAGCGTAACGCGTTGTTCCAACCCCCCCCCCCCCCCCTAAGTGCGTTACGTAATACTTGATCGACCCTAATTTGATTATTTCTTTTGAATATTGTAATGCTTCCAGCTGGTCTTGCGTGAAGAACTGCAAGCATGGCGGCTCAGTCACTTCGAATTTGAGCCAATTAGTCATATTGAAATATGAGTCACTCATGAATGGACAAAACATTTGACGAATGCATCCTGTTGCTTCTTTGCGGGCGGCTAAAATCTTCTCATAGCCATCTGAATGTACTTGCGGATTTGGTCAGGCCCGGATTTACCATACAGGCGGCAAATATTGGCGGAAACTTTGAAAAAATTTTTTTATTGGTGGGAATTGAATTTCCCGCCAATTTCGTTGCCACGCCTACCCACATTATAAGGGAAAAATGTCATTACAACTGAACAGTGGTGATCGATCGGCTAGTGAAAAACTACTTGAGATCAAAACTGGTTGCAGAAAGATTGAACGCACTTGCTTTGTTAACAATAGAGTCAGCTTTGCTCATGTCTTCAGATTGTGATGACATTATCAATGACTCTGTCTTCCGAAAATCAAAATGTAAAAATTTATGCCAATAAGCAATATTTTTTCCACAAAAACCAATCGCATACAAAATGGTAATTGTTGAATAACATAGGTCATATACTTACATACTTTATGATTATAAAGCTACTGACTTTAATAAAATAAAGTATTTGCTCTCAGAAAAGTACATTTTATTGATTGAAAAGCTTTTCGTACCAAACTTATACCACCATTGAAGAAGTTTTGAGGAGGCGTTAATTTTAGAAACTGCCTAGGGTGGCAAATTTCTAAATCCGGGCTTAGATTTGGGTTCGTTATCATTATAACAAAACATTCAATTAAATTTTATAACTTTAGTGGAATAAAATATAGACGCATTTCCAACTGATATGTAGTATCTCACAGGTAAAATAAACAGCAAGAATAAAATACATTAAGAGAGTAATAACGGTATTATTCCAACTATCATTCGATTAGAAATCATTTTAGCACTACTAACTATAAATACTAAAGATATGACGAAAAATTTAATAAGGCGACCCTTACGTTCGGTAAAAAACTTTAAAAAAAATTTTAAAAATAGTTCTAATGGACTAATCGAAATACTTCAGTTGGAAAAATTTAATGATTTTTTGCAAGCTTTAATTTTCTGACGGTAGGGTGGTACATTTGGATGGTAGGAACTGAGATATGGTGGGTAAGTTCAAAAACGGGGCACTTGATGTCAAGGATCATTGAATCAAAAAGTTGGTCTACTCAGGACAAAAACATTGATATATCTTAATATATGATTTATCAAAATTTAATAATTGATAAATAGCCAAAATTTTGCAGTCGAATTTATCATAAAAATAAAATTTAAAACCTTATTGACCGCAAAGCCCGTAATAAAACAAAGACACAAAATTTATTTGATTTTTATTTTATTTTTATTGAATGCATTTTGGTTCACAGCAGAGGAACCATCTTCAGCAATTGTCGTTAAGCACTGAGTTTAGCAACTAAGTCAGAATATAAAACAAAGTACTAATTTAAAAAAGAAGTACAGTGAAAGTCGCTTATAAGGACGGCAAAGGGACCGTTCGAAGTTGGTCGTTATAACCGACAGTCGACAGTATTTTTATTAATTTTAAGTTTTATTGATATATTGAAAAATAAATCAATTTGTTAAAATAATGAAAAAACGAAAACTTACACACATTTAACTAAAGTCACAACTCAAAAATTTAAAATTTTCAAAAAACGCAAAAAACTGTTTTGGAGCTCGTAAACTATTTGTCAGAAATGAAGTGTGGGTTATTTAGTAGAAGGTACTAACAGAGTATGGTTTGATCGTAGTGATCATAACAGCTTTAACTCTCCGACACTACTAAACTTTTACACATTGCAGTCTAATTTCAATTGCAGTATGAAGAAAGAAATAATTTTTTTTTTCACAGCAAAGTATAGTAAAAAATGTATGATGAACAGTTTTAACGAGTAAACTCGAAAATGACAAATTTTGAGTTGTGACTCTTTAGTTAAATGTGTGCGATATGTATGTATGTATTTATACACATTTTTGTAATGTAATGTTAATTTTTCCATTTATTTGAATTCATAACGAAAACAACATTAAGCATTAAAAAAAATAAAAAAAGAATAATGCGCTTATAAGCAAACCTTTTAATGTTCCTAAAGCATCCACAACACAAAAATGAACACGCAAACTGAAATAAATTTCCCTTCACACAAAATTCAAACGAAATTTGTGTACTCACTTGCATATTGCATTCAAAGAACCAATCTTGAACAAGACCTACTATCTTTTTTTTTATATTTTTAAATTTCGTCGTTGGTAAGCGACGAAAAAAAAAAGTTTTTGCCTAAAAACGGTTGTTATATCCGACTCGTTGCTATATCCGACGATCGATATAACCGACGAAATGCTCATAAGATTTGTGAAGAAACCAACCAAACGACTGCGAAGCGGTTGTAATAAGCGGTTGGTCGTTACAAGCGGAGTCGGTATATACGACTTTCACTGTAAAAAGAAAAATTCGCAAGACAAGAGTACTAACAATAAGACAAACGAAGCGCTTATATTGTATATGTAAACAAACAAAACAAATTATCCAAAAATAATAATAATCATTTATTGTCATTTTTTATTTTTATTTAAAACATTAAAAAGTGGTGGAATAATTGGACCTGGTTCCAAATTCATCAGGTTATCAGACTTGGAAATAAAAGCTGACTCATATGCATCTAATTTGTAAGGATTATTAACCTTTTTTAATAAAGAAACATTTGCATCAAATGAAATGATTTTATGTGGGCTTATATTGTTTTCGTTATAAACATGTAACGCTATCGCCTTATCAATTTCTTTCTTACGCACCGAACGCAAGTGCGCCGCGCTTTCATTTTCTTAATTTTTAATAAAATATCAACCAATACCGAACACAAAAATTACAATAAGCGGCTAAAAGAGCGTCATTGAACGACTGACAGAATAATGATATTGGTAGCATTCAGAAAATGCTGCATCAAAGCTTCTAACATTTCATCTGACAAGTGTTTTCTGAGTGTGGTTTGCATTTTGTCCGCTTACATCTACGTTCTTTCCGCTTTGTTTGAACGCAAACAGGAGTACAAATGGAAGTACAATATCTCTAGAAGTACAGACAGCTGTAAAGGAGTATTATACTCCTAAAATAAGTACAGTTGGCAGCATTACCCATACATAAGCATAGTTCGCTACCTACTGACAACAGTTTATCTTCTATAATTTCAAGAAATTGGTTTAGAGGACACTTTTGTGACCTGTAGTAAGTGAATAAAATCAATTCAGAGTGATTTACTTTTATATCCGGAAAAGACACTTGAATACTACTAAAAAAACCCTCTGTAATATCATGTGTATTAAATTGCAAAGAGTTACTAATGCACAAAACCACACCACCATGAACATCCTCTCTACAAGAATAAACCGCAGTAAAACCAGGTAGTCTATAAATATCTGTCAGACATCCTCTGAACCATGGCTCCTGTACAGCTATGATGTGAAGAGTCAATGGAATATTAAAAATAACATCTTTAAATTTGTTAAACTTTTCTAGGGAAGATATGCCAGGCACAAAAGTAACGCCATCGCCACCATACTTTACATTCAAAACTTGCTGAAGTTCGCTACTGATCACATTTCAAAGGATATTGACTTCTGGAGGACAGAAATTGTTTCTAACGAACCTAAATTTAATATATTTGGCTCAGATGGAAGAACTTTTGTGTGGCGAAGACCAAATACGGAACTAAAAAAGAAAATCTGCGGCCGACTATAAAGCATAGTGGCGATGACTTTGTGATTTGGGTCTGTATGTCAGTAGGCGCCCTTGTAAGTTTAGTTTTTTTTAAGGGCTTCAAGAGTAAAAATATGTATCTTGATATCCTTAAGAAAATTTGCTCCAAATTTCTGTACAACATAAGTCAGGAATTGTGCAGTTCTGGCCAATTTGGAACGGTCCAAACTTGATGGCACCACGGGTACAGTCACCTGACACAAATGTAACTGAAAATGTATGGTCTTTGTTGGAAAAAAAAATTTGAAACCACACCATATCCAACAAAAACTATTGAAAAAGAGCGTTGCAGGAGTAATGAAGTTAAATCACTCCAGAAACCACCCAAAAATAAGTGCAATGTATGCAAAACCGACTGAAGGCAGTTTTAAACTAAGAGGGCTACCATATCTAATACTAGTCTTATGGAAATAAGCAATAAAAAATATTTATTTAAGGTCTCAACTGAACTGTATCAAATAGGCTGTGATCTGAATTTTACCTTTTCTTTTTTAATTGTTAAACAACAAATCAATGGAATAAATAAAATACATAATTTAAGTAAAATAATTAAATTATTAAAATTGCGTTTGAAATTTTTCAAAAAACTTTTCATTTTGGAAAATATAGTGAATTGAACTTTAAAAAAGGTACTGTATCAAAAAGGCTGTGAGCCACTGTATGAATTTTTGATAATTGGCTGGATTTTGTCAAATGTACTCATACTAGAAGTCTATTATCTCCAGTTCTACTGATCCGATCAGTCGGATTTTTTTTATTTAATAGTCTATAACGTTAGCTTATGCAATAAATTAAAAAAAAAAATTTTATACTCTCAACAAATGAAAAAAAAATAGTTTAATTGCTTAAATAGTTTTAATGTGATGTTTCCCCAACTAGAATTGGAGAAACATTGAAAAAAATAAAATATAAAATTCTTTTATCTACAAAACCCATTTTACAAAAAAGTGGAGTCTGTTAGATCGGAAGTTATTAAATATTTTCGAGCGCAAGTCATGAATTCCAGAACAATTTAAGTGTGCAGCGTGCGACGAGTCAAAACAAAGGAACGAGTATCTGACACTCGTTATTAAATTTTGATGTTTATATATTGAAAAAAAATATTACCTGGATTTTTTATAGTAAGAAATCGAAATAAACTACTAAATTTCATGTCACAGCTTATTTGATGCAGACATGTATAAATTGAAAAACATTGTTTAATATAATGATTTTGTAATTTTAATTATGTAGTGTGGTAGCCTCTTTGGTCATTTACAGCTTAAAGACGCTAATTTTCTTGTATGCGTATACAACAAGAGAGAAAGAGAAAGTATTATTGCTTTGCGGACCCCTGGTTTACACCCTCTTCATTTTGTGCCATCACCTTACCATACCTGGAGAAAACGTATTTGTAGCCAGCATGAGTTTTCAACGTCTTGGTATAGTTGTATAACTCCATTAGTTCTGGTGTCAGGATATCAAATATTCTTATCCTATTATCTTTGTCAGCAACCAGAAGATTACGCCTATTCGCCATGACTCGCTCTTTGGCCTCAGTTGTCATCATTTTCACAAATATAGTTGCTGTGTGACTGTCTCCTTCACTAGTTTACAAATTTGGGCTTCATCTCGAGATCTGGTTTCTCATAAAATTTTTACGATATATTTTGGGGCGTAGATTACAAAAATGCCAACCATTTTTTTTTCTTAAGAACCGTTTTCGAGATATCCCCGAAAAACCTGTTTTTTTGCACTTTTTCATTTATTTGCCCATATCTCTATCAAATGCAATGTACAGCATTCTAAAGATATTTTTGTCTTTTTTCTAATGATATGCTGCTTGAGTGAATCGAATTAGAATTACTGGAGTTACAAGCGATCAAAGTTTAAAAAAATTGACTTTTTTGGTCTTTTTTAAAAGTCACTAAATTTCAATTGCTCCGTTTGAATACAAAAAAATTTGGTTAAAGTGTTTTTAAGATTGAAAATGAAAGACTATTGTCTTACAAATATTTAAAATTTGATTTGGTATAAGTCGGACAAAAACTGTGAGTGCTATTTCAAAATCAATGGAAAAAGCTAGTTTCCATATTTTCATGCAATCCCGTATATAGGCCTTGGACTTTGTAATAGAATAAGGAACTACTTCGATAAAGGTTTTGTATTATCTTATATGTTCAATTATACTCTGAAAAATATAAATCCAAAAGTTCTATTAAATTTAGGCTTGGACTATTGAGGACGGTGCATATTTGTCCCATTTTTATTTTTTTAATGGAGATATGGGCAAATAAATGGAAAAATCGTCAAAAACGGGTTTTTTGGGGATATTTCGATTCTTAAGAAAAACAAATGGTAGGCATTTTTGGAATCTACGCCCAAAAATACATCGTAAAAAGTGCATGAGAAACCTGATCTTTTTTTGTGTAAGCTAGTGCTTTCGGAAAACTGCAGTTATAACCCTTGATGTCGTTGTTATCAACGTATGGACTGGTTTGTTTGAGAATTCGAATAATGTTAATTTTTACGTCATCTGTAGGCAGGACTTTTACATTACGAATCACAATAGCTTTTTTATTTTGTTAGCTTTCATTTCATGTATATGCGATTTGAGTAACGAAATCTCTTCAGACTGTCTAACTGTTTTGGACTTAAGCATCTCCATCTCAGTTTCGACTTTTTCCAGAGCACATATTAAATTTTTGTTTTTATATCATTTAATTGTTCAATGATTGATACCAAACTGTTTCTGTTGCTGTCATCGCATCGGGAGCAACTCCTGGATTTGTCGTTTAAAAACTCCAAAAATTGTTTCTTATTCAAACCGGTACACATACCGTGGATGCAACAGCTGCAACTGGGACAAAATAGAGCATCCTCTACTTCCACCAGCATGTCACATATGTACATGGCAAAGACAATTTTCCATCAAGACATCATTTCCCTCAATTTTTTTACTTTTAGAATTAAAAAGAACTTTCTTTTTATTTTTCTTTTCTTTTTGCAACAATTCCTTTGTTTCGGTTGGAGTTTTATCTATCTTTTGATTTAATGAAACTGTCTTATCACCACTTTACGAGTTACATATTTTGAATTTCATTTAAGTCAGAGGATGTTTTTTGTGATTGTTGAGGTTACAGCTGTTTAGAGACTGGTTGAGCGGTAGCTTTGGCAGCCATTTTAATGAAATATGAAAAATAAGTTGGCCTTGGGTGCGAATTAAATCGCAAATATTAAATTCAATGATGTCATAAAACCTATTGAGGTTATGAACATACACTGAAGTCGAAATTTCCAATTTATCTTTTTTTGGTTGAAATTTCATATTGTTTTAGCTATTCGTTTTAAAAAACTGATTTATTCACATTATTAATTTGCATATGCATTCACAAATGTATATTAATCATCAAGGCATTCCTTTTAATACCCAAACACATGGAAGTTATGAATTTATTTTGTGGATTAATTATTTAAGTTATTTTTATTTATTTTTGTTTAGTTTTAATGTTGAAAAAATCATTTTTCTTTTTTTTTACTTAGGAGCAAAGATAATTACACGACTGCTTAGTAACAGTGTTGCCGTTCATCATTGAAAGTGCGGCCAAATCAATGAAAATATAGGGGAAGGTGGGGCAAAGCGGTATGCCTAACGGGAAAACGAAGTTTTCACAAAAAAAGAAGAATTTTGTCGCACAATTAAACATGTAAGTTATTAGTTCGATCTATATTGAATCTATTAAGGTAATTAGGCCTTAACAGAAGATGTTTATTATTACGATGCAAAAAGAAAGTATGTACGTTTATACAAATTGCAATACCACTCAGCCGCCATGACCTATGTAAATATACAGACTCACGAAACAAAAATTTATTAACATAAACAAATCGTTGTCAAAAAAAATTAATGTCATTAATATATATAACGATATTTTTTAAATTATTTATATGAAATGAATTTACTTAAGTCGAAAATCCTCGAATCTTACATCGGCTGCACTCATTTTGATGAACTTCGTGGATCTCGAAAACGGAAGGTCGAAATGTCGCTATAACCTGGCAGTTACAAGTGCATTACTCAAAAACAATTTCCTTATAATTACATTAGATGGCGTTATAATGTAAGTATAAATATACCCTTTGTACCGTTTTGCCCCATGTACCGCTTTGCCCCCCCTTCCCCTACATACAAGTAAACGAGAGCAAATCTTGCCACATAGCCTTTACACTTCGAAAAGAAACCTGCCCACCAATCCGTCTTAACAATATAAAAATTCCAGAAGTTAACTGAGTTAAGTACCTAGGGTTACACTTGAACGCCTAACATGGAGAACGCACACAGAATCCAAGAAAACTCAAATTAAACTAAAAGCATTATGTTTACATTGGCCTCTGCACAAAAATTCTAAGCTCAGCCTAGAAAATAAAATCCTCATCTATAAGGCAATTACTAAACCAATCTAGACTTATGAAATCCAACTTTGGGGCTCTACTAGCTCATCTAATATTGAGTTACTTCAACGTTCACAGTCTTGCATCTTGCTCCGTGGTACTTTAAAAATTCTAGATTGCACAAGGAACTCAATATTCCTACTATCATAGATGAAATAACTTGATATTCAATAAATTACAAGAAACGCCTATCAAATAATCCTAATACTCTAGCAAAGGACATGGTAAACAACTCCAGGTTTTCGAGTATTAAAAGATTTAATAATACAGTTATTACAATTTAAATAATCTTTTCACTCCAATCCTTACTTTTCACACCTTAATCCTAACATCTGTTAGATATAAGTAAAAAAAGTATTATAAGTATGATAAATTATTGTTAGTTCCTCAATGTGGAAGATCCAATAAAACACATTACGAAAAAAAAAATATTTTGTGGATAATATTTAAATGTTTACCCATTTTTTTTCGTTGCTTTGTGCCACGCCCACTTCTTTAAGTGGGCGTGGCACCGCCTCTAATGAGAAAAAGCCACGCCACGGCTGAGTCGCTACACCAATTTTGATGAAATTTGGTATGGAGTATGTAATAAAGTGGTTGTTTAGGGTTTGATTTTCAAAAGAAAATCAAAATGTTTAAGAACATTAGTCCTTAGAAATAAAGGCCTAAACCTTTACAATGTTTAGGAAATGGATGTCGGATTGCGTGCACATCTAGCTCTGCTCTTGCTAGCTCGTCGTATGTCGGGGATCTTCTCTAATCCACATTCCTATGACCACTACCACAATAAAATTATTTGCACTTTAAAAAAAAAAAAATAGATATTCATCAACAAAAAAAAATAACCCGACAAAACAAAGGTTAACCTATTGCTACTGCTGGATTTTGTGGGGAACCAATGGTGTTAATGGTCCCCTCTTCACCCACCCTACCTTGGCAATTCGAAATGTTTTATGAAATTGCCCCTAATGCAACTTAACGCAAAATTTACCTTAAGCAACTAACATTGCACATGCTGAATTTACGACGGACAATACCGAATGAATTAATCAAACATAATTATTATTCTCAGAGCAAAAAAAAACTTCACATTTTATTTAAGTATGTATAACACTTTTATACTCAGTGTATAACACTTATTTATACTTAATAAAGAATACTATTCTAACATTTCAGGTGATTTGGCAAATAGAATGCAAACGCAAAATTATGAAAAGAGAAAATTTAAAAAAAAATAATGAGAGAGAAAGTGCTATGCTGATTGCAACAACAATATGCAATAAGCATGCATTTTATGTTATTAAAAAAAATAAGTATCCTCAAACTTTTAGAATTTAAATAAAAAAAAATCTCGAACCCGTCATTTTAGGGTGTTTCCAAAAATAACAAAAAATTTAAACTTTTAAGATATAAGGTATAGTAGTATAAGGTAATTTTTTTAAGTATTAATTAAATTTTTAAGATTAAAGACAACAAAATAGTTTAGTAGTATGTAGTTGTATCCATTTTGTGTGTATAAATTATAGAATTATAATATAAGAAATTTTAAGATAATGTAAGATAATGATAATATTTATCCATTTCAACGATTTGGATTTTTAAAATAAACATAACATTATTATGATTAAAAATTTCATTTCAACTCACTTAGTAAAGTATCCATCGTTGCAATCGGTGGGCCCAGCGAGAACATGATGCGAATACTGTTTTTTTTTTTTAAATAATTTATGGATAGAAAGCTAATTAGAATTATTCTTAATACTACAATCTATAATTATCATACGTTTTAGGGTAAATCGAAATTTAGCAAAATTATTTGTAATTTAAGAACTTTTGGAAAAAAAAATCTTTTTCAACAATTCAAGAAACTCAATCTAGCAATATTTTAAATTTATACCATAGGATAATGACAAAATTTTATGATTTTAAAGTAAATTTTAATCAATTTTAGAAAAAAAAAAATTAAATTTTTAGGGAAATTAAGTTTTGATAAAAAGTTCGTTGTTTGTTGTTTGATGATGTATGCTGATTATGCCTGTTCAATTCCCTTGTCAAATAGTGGTTCTAGTTCGCCTCGAATACCATAACGGGTTGGAGCACCCGAGGGAAAGCCCTACAATAACCATATTAAATTTTATTTTTAGGTTAAAAAAAAATCAAACTGCATGCAAAAACTCACCAAAATGAGCGGCAATGGGAATGAAAATTTCGATGCTTTTTGGCCGCAGAAGCCCAAGGTTTTAGAACTCCAATTACGGCATGCAAACTTCTTTGCACAACAAAAAAAAATCACTATTTCTATAGTTTATAGGAAGCTATTTATTTGCTTCAGTGTATTTATTTATTACCACTAAATGTAATAAATTAGAATACTCTTTTATCTAAGAGTTAACTTTAAATTTTTATTTTTGGTTTTTTGATAAAAAAAAATAACTTTAAAAAAAAACTTTTTGCCTGCACCACGTTCAGTACTTGCTTACTTGATGGTTCTATGCAGAAAGAAGGAAAAATGTGGTGCGATCCACCAAAGGGCTTAGCAACTGAATAGCGTGGGAGTTTTTAGTACCAACGACAACAACAACCGTACATGCTGAATACGCAGATCGATGTGCAATTGTAATTACAACAACAACAATAACACAAACAGGTTTTGAGTAGTTGTCGCACATCGAGATGCGTATACGCATTTATAGATGGTTGTTTGCCATATGTTGATACAGGGTGCGTTGTCAAAATAAATTTTTATCGAAAATTTTGAAATTTTTGATAGCAATATAAAATTGACCATTACAAAACAGATAATGCTTATTCAAATTGCAAAAATAATGTAAAGCAAATTTTAAGAAGTCATTAGCTGGAAAAAAGGAAATTTTAAGTTTTTAAGGTATTGATTACTTTCTGCATATCTTTTGCATGATACACGCCTAATATTTTACCACTTTCAGAAGCGAGTTCATAATATGACATGCCTAATTTCCGTTTAACAACTGCGTTAAAAAACGTAGGTGCTAATTTTGCATTAAATTTCTTAATTGCGTTGCTTTGAACAAAGTTTCTGGCGAAAACATTTTCATCAATGCTATATTGAATAGGACTTCGTAAATTGTATATTTTGGCATTGTGTTCGTGCGATTTTGACAAATTGGTTTTAGCTGTTTGCCTAATTATCTTGATTGCATCAGGATAATCTAACCTGCAGTCATCCTCAATTGAATTCAGGGCTCGTAATAGCTTGTAGTCTTTGCCATGAAGACTCATGTTCTGTCCGAAAACAAGAAAATAAGGTGCATAACCAGTGCTTTGGTGAACCGATGATCGTAAAGCGGAAGTTATTTCGTTAAGATAAGTGTCCCATGAGGTATGGTCTTTTCCTATATATGCTCGAATTGCGGATATAATAGATCTATTCACCCGTTCGGATGAATTCGCTTGAGGTGAATAGATCGCGGTACAGATATGCTGAATTCCAAAGCGAGTAAGAAAAGATTCAAACAAACCTGACTTAAACTGTACGCCGTTATCAGTAAAAATTGTTTCCGGTACTCCATAAGTAAAGAAAATAAATTTTTCCAAATAATCACAAATATTTTGTGAAGTAAATTTCTTCAAAGGATGCACAAACTGAAATTTTGTTAAATTATCAACAACTATTAATAAGCCAATGTGACCAAGCTTAGACCTAGGATAAGGTCCTAAAATATCTAAGCAGAGTTTTTGAAATGGGCGCTCAGAAGTTAATGGTCTTCCCATTGGTGGTCGTAAGGTTATATTTGGACTTTTTGTACACTTGCATGTTTCACAGTCGCGTATATAATCACAGATTTTAGGTATCATTTTAGGCCAAAAGAGATATCTTTTTAACTTTTCAATAGTCTTAGCTGTACAACAATGGGCGGAGTTCGGCGGATTATGAGCACGGTAAAGAACTTGTGGAACTAATGCGGATGGAACCCAAAGTTTCCAGGAACCTTCTTCTTGTTTCGCGTTTCCTGTAGAATGTTCTGTTCTTTTGTACACATAATTGTCAATTACCTTAAGATCAGGTAATTTCGCAGAATTTTCAAAAATTTTAGCTTTCAGCTGAAGATATTCTTCAGATTGAAAATATTCAGAAGATAAATCAATTATTGGACCACTGTCTTCAATAGCATTTATAGAATCTTCCAGTGATCTTGACAACGTATCGGCAACAACGTTTTCAGCGCCTTTACGATGCAGTATCTGAAAAGCCTTGGAGCTTAACTGCCCACCGAGCTAATCGTCCTGAAAGATCTTTTTGCCACATTAACCATTGAAGGCTGGCGTGATCGGTGATCACCGTGAAATCTTGACCTTCAATGTAAGCGCGAAACTTTTTAATGCCTTGAACAACAGCCAGATACTCAAGTTCCGTAACCGAATAATTACGTTGTGCTTTTGTCAATTTAGTGGACATAAATGCTATAGGAAGTTCAATTCCATCTTCATTTTCTTGAGCAAGGACACAACCAAGACCAACAAAGCTTGCATCACATTGCAAAATAAATTTTTTCGAGAAGTTTGGAGTTACAAGAATAGGTGTTGAAGTTAACAAAGTTTTTAGCTGCTCAAAAGCTTTTTGAGCTTCTGAGTTCCACTCAAAAGTTTTGCTCTTCTTCAGAAGTTCAGTTAAAGGAAAAGTTATTATAGCAAAATTACTTATGAATCGCCTGTACCAACCTGATAAGCCAAGAAAACTTCGTAATTGCTTCACAGTGGAAGGTACAGGAAAATTAATGATGGCGTCAATCTTTTCAGGGTCGGTTTTTATTTGACCTTGCCCAATAATAAAGCCGAGATATTTTATTTCCGTCATGCAAAACTTAGACTTAGCAATATTGATGGTTAAGTAAGCTTTACGCAAGTGTAGTGCAACTTTTTGCAAGAGAGTTAAATGAGAATCAAAATTGTCAGACAAAACAAGAAGATCATCTAAATAGATGAAAACACGATCTAGTAAATCTGCTGGCAACACGCGATCCATCAAACGACAAAGTGTTTGTGGCGCATTACATAATCCGAATGGCATAACTTTATACTGATATAAAGGCCGGTTAGGAATAGTAAACGCAGTAATAACACGAGATTTTTCTTCAAGTGGTATTTGCCAAAAGGCATGTTTCATATCTAAGCCAGTAATATATCTAGCTGGAGGTAGCCTACTTAAGATTCCATCGATCCTTAAGTATTCACTTCGCGTGAATCTACGCATAAGCGGGATTTATTTCCACGCCTAACCAAAACACAATTACTGCTCCACGGGCTAGAAGATTCTTCAATTACATTTAAAGCTAACATATGATCAACTTCAGCGAACATTAATTTTTCTACGGCTGGTGAAACAGGCCAATGACGTTGTTTAACGGGTTTTGAGCTACCAACGTGAATTGAATGCTCAATTAAAGATGTACGTCCTAATCCTTCTCTCTCGAATGATGGAAATATGTCGATAACTGCTTTTAGGCGATTACTCTGCTCGTCATTAAGCAAATGCATATTAGGTTCTGGAGCAAAAGTATTATCTTTTCCAACATCCAGTTCCGAAATAAAATTTAGTTTCAAAATTACATCCGTCAAACCAAATGCTAACCAAAAATCGATCCCTGAATAAATATTTTGCTTTAATGAAGGAACTACAAATAATTCTATACTCTTGGTTATTTTCTTATAAGAAAGATTCACACAAGTTTTTCCCACAACAGGACAAGAATAACCATCAGCAGTTTTTATGTCGCCAAACGACTTTTTAATTTTACCTTGAGATAAAACATGTTTTGCAGCATCAATGCCAATACAACTTATTGTTGCACCTGAGTCCAACAATGCTACAAAAGACTTGCCAAAAATTTCAATATCGGTATATAATCTATTATCAGTATTCGTAAAAATAGCTGACAATAATTTTTGTTTTGTCAACATTAAATTTTTCCAAAATAGCCGCAAGCGTTTTGTTGAACGCTTAGGTTTTCGATAAAGATGTTGATTCGTAAAATCAGAGAAAATTCGTAGGCGCACTTGATTATAACGTTCAAGTCGCTCATGAAAAGGAATTATAGGTCTTAAATTAGGTTTAGAAATTTCAAATTTGTCAGTGTCTTGCACTGGTTCTAAATTTAAAAATTCAGAGGTAGATGTAGAAACATCGTGAGTTTTAATTTCTACTGTAGATTTGATGGATGCGTCAAAATGGTGTTCCTTGCCGCATCCCGTTTCCGGTTTAGTGAACAAACACTACACCGGGGTTTGAAAGTTTCTTTCTTCCCGCAACCGTAACAAAATATTTTGCGTTGCTCTAAGCAGTCATCATAACGATGTCCTAGCTTATCGCAATTCCAGCATACTACTGTTGAGTGTGAGCGCTGAATATCAAAAACTTCTTTGCACACACTATCGTCTCGATACTCGTCTTCTATTTCTGAAATGTGGCCGCGTTGCCATTGCTGCTTAGGCTTATAATATTGTGAGCCAGATTCAAAAAAGAAGGCTTCGTGTTTTCTAACTAACGTCACGAAGTTTGGAAATAGTTCGAATATTTAAATGCAAAAGCTCATAACGCAAATTAGGCTTAGAATTTCTCATCAAAATATCAACTAATTCAAATTCAGAAACTTCATTCTGTAATTGATAAGCTAAATCTTCTATAGCTGTTTGATATTCATCAAAATTTTCATTTTCTTTCTGTTTCGCTTTCTAATCTTCTCCCAAATGTCAAAATCTGTTAAACTAACTTCGTATCTTTTTCTAAATTCTGTGCAAAAAGTATCCCAAGTGAAATGACGATGACGATAATGAAATTTCCAGAACCAATCTTGAGCTTTGCCTATAAAAATCAAGTGCATATTATCACACAAAAGTTGATAATCGTTAAAAAGATTTTCTTCCGTTAAAGATTGCAAACGATATATAAATTCATTAATATTGATTCCGTCTTTTGAACCATCAAACTTCAAATGCCAGTTTTGTATAATATTTGACACTTTTCCAGATTCAAAAGATGAGTGAGGTCTAACACTAGAACGTGAATGTCCTTGAGCTTCACCTACCGATTGTGAAAGTGTTGGATTTCGGTTGTCACTATTGATCATAGGTGGTGGTTGAAAATCAATACGAAGCGGTATTTCCCGTGGCAAATTTGGTCGGCTCTCAGAAAAGTTAGTCTGGTTTTGAATCCTTAAAGATTCTAACTGCCTATGAAGCGTTTGATCAATAGTTGTAGATATAAAAGAAGTTAGTTCTTGCATCATATTTTGCTGTTGAGTTTGAACAATTGACTGAGCAATGCTCATAACCTCAATATGATTCAAGCTATGATTATTTGAATTCAAAGGAATTTCATTATTATTTACATTTTCTGCAGAATTAGAAAATGTGACTCGCTGACAGAGTCTACAAGTGTCCAATCCAAATTGTTTTGGTTACTGTCCATGGACCGAGTAAGTGGTCTGTTACGTTTAGGTGTTGCACCTCTACTTCTCCCCCTAAAACTTTTTGGTTTCTGTGCTGTATTGATAAAAGCACCGGGTTGATTAGCATCACCCTGAATGGAGGTATGACTTCCATTAACAGAAGAAGCAGTATTAGTATTTGTAATTAATTTTGTTGCCTCACAATGTTGGCTGCATTGTGGACAAGAATTTGTATTTTTCAGATAATTTAAAATGCAATCTGTATGAAACTTGTGCTTGCAAGAAGTGACGCTGAGCTTTTCATTGCTTCTCTTTTCTTCATGACAAACACCACAAAAAGTATCATTTACATTAAGTAAAGGTAAATTCAAATCTTCTTTACTGTGTCTCACAGACATAATTGCTTCAATAATATCGGCTAAAACGTCCGTCATTTTAAAATCAGCATGCACAAAATATACACAAATCAAGCAAATAGCATATGGTTAACAAAATGAACTATTGAAGCTAATAAGAATCACTATTGAAAGGTAAAGTATTAAGATTTAAAGTAAATCAATGGTCAGAGTATCAAACACAATCTATTACTCCGCAATTCCTAAAGAAATACTTAAATAAAAAAATAATACTCAAAACCAAGAGATATTTATTATAAAAAAGAAAAAGTTTGTCTTCTGTTATATTGATACGAAATAGAATTCTTTTCTTTGGTCGAACAGTCCGCAAAACTCGAATTGCAATCGCAAAATCCTAAAGATAGTTTTTACTAAATCGCAACAACTACAACAGAATAACGATATATAAAAAAAAAATTAAATCAAAAGAGATAATGTAACGACAGAAAGCAATCATCACATGCTAGAAAAATTTTGAGTTTGAACCTGAACAATAAAAAAAACTGCCAGGCCCCACGTTGGGAGCCATATTGTAATAGTGTGGTTGTTTAGGGTTTGATTTTCAAAAGAAAATCAAAATGTTTAAGAACATTAGTCCTTAGAAATAAAGGCCTAAACCTTTACAATGTTTAGGAAATGGATGTCGGATTGCGTGCACATCTAGCTCTGCTCTTGCTAGCTCGTCGTATGTCGGGGATCTTCCCTAATCCACATTCCTATGACCACTACCACAATAAAATTATGTGCACTTTAAAAAAAAAAAAATAGATATTCATCAACAAAAAAAAATAACCCGACAAAACAAAGGTTAACCTATTGCTACTGCTGGATTTTGTGGGGAACCAATGGTGTTAATGGTCCCCTCTTCACCCACCCTACCTTGGCAATTCGAAATGTTTTATGAAATTGCCCCTAATGCAACTTAACGCAAAATTTACCTTAAGCAACTAGCATTGCACATGCTGAATTTACGACGGACAATACCGTATGAATTAATCAAACATAATTATTATTCTCAGAGTAAAAAACAACTTCACATTTTATTTAAGTATGTATAACACTTTTATACTCAGTGTATAACACATATTTATACTTAATAAAGAATACTATGCTAACATTTCAGGTGATTTGGCAAATACAATGCAAACGCAAAATTATGAAAAGAGAAAATTTTAAAAAAATAATGAGAGTAAGTGCTATGCTGATTGCAACAATATGCATTTTATATTATTAAAAAAAATAAGTATCCTCAAACTTTTAGAATTTAGATAAAAAAAAAAATCTCGAACCCGTCATTTTAGGGTGTTTCCAAAAATAACAAAAAATTTAAACTTTTAAGATATAAGGTATAGTAGTATAAGGTAATTTTTTTAAGTATTAATTAAATTTTTAAGATTAAAGATAACAAAATAGTTTAGTAGTATGTAGTTGTATCCATTTTGTGTGTATAAATTATAGAATTATAATATAAGAAATTTTAAGATAATGTAAGATAATGATAATATTTATCCATTTCAACGATTTGGATTTTTAAAATAAACATAACATTATTATGACTAAAAATTTCATTTCAACTCACTTAGTAAAGTATCCATCGTTGCAATCTGTGGGCCCAGCGAGAACATGATGCGAATACTGTTTTTTTTTTTTTTTTTAAATAATTTATGGATAGAAAGCTTATTAGAATTATTCTTAATACTGCAATCTATAATTATCATACGTTTTAGGGTAAATCGAAATTTAGCAAAATTATTTGTAATTTAAGAACTTTTGGAAACTTTGCAGCTATAGTATAAACAAAATCTCTTCCACCAAAAAAAAATCTTTTTCAAAAATTCAAGAAACTCAATCTAGCAATATTTTAAATTTATACCATAGCATAATGACTAAATTTTATGATTTTAAAGTAAATTTTAATCAGTTTTAGAAAAAAAAAATAAATTTTTAGGGAAATTAAGTTTTGATAAAAAGTTCGTTGTTTGTTGTTTGATGATGTATGCTGATTATGCCTGTTCAATTCCCTTGTCAAATAGAGGTTGAAGTTCGCCTCGAATATCATAACGGGTTGGAGCACCCGAGGGAAAGCCCTACAATAACCATATTAAATTTTATTTTTAGGTTAAAAAAAAATCAAACTGCAAGCAAAAACTCACCAAAATTAACGGCAATGGGAATGAAAATTCCAATGCTTTTTGGCCGCAGAAGCCCAAGGTTTTAGAATTTAGAGGTTACCTGGAACTCCAATTACGGCATGCAAACTTCTTTGCACAACAAAAAAAAATCACTATTTCTATAGTTTATAGGAAGCTATTTATTTGCTTCAGTGTATTTATTTATTACCACTAAATGTAATAAATTAGAATACCCTTTTCTAAGAGTTAGCTTAAAATTTTTAATTTTTGGTTTTTGATAAAAAAAAAAAAACTTTAAAAAAAACTTTTTGCCTGCACCACGTTCAGTACTTTCTTACTAGATGGTTTTATGCAGAAAGAAGGAAAAATGTGGTGCCATCTATCAAAGGGCTTAGCAACTGAATAGCGTGGGAGTTTTTAGTACCAACGACAACAACAACCGTACATGCTGAATACGCAGATCGATGTGCAATTGTAATTACAACAACAACAATAACGCAAACAGGTTTTGAGTAATTGTCGCACATCGAGATGCGTATACGCATGTATAGATGTTTGTTTGCCATATGTTGATACAGGGTGCGTTGTCAAAATAAATATTTATCGAAAATTTTGAAATTTTTGATAGCAATATAAAATTGACCATTACAAGTAATTCCTGAGTAAAAAAAAAATATTTTTGATGGGACGGTGCCACACCTCTTACAGGAAAAAACGTTTTCACTGCTAAGCTAATGGACCGATTTTGTCATGCCACTAATTAAAAAAAAAGAGTTTTACAGCTTAACTAATAACTGGTAATCACGAAGTTCGGCATGGAGATGGATCGAGCCATAAGCAAGAGATGGAAATAGGGAATGGACAGCATGATTACATTTTTGGGAGCATTGACATTTAATCAGGTAAAATGGTACTGAACTGTTTTCTATTGTCACTACAATGCACGGTTCGTTTGAACCAAGATCAAGATCGATAAAATTGTCAACCAAATCTGACAATGCACAATTCTTATATAGTGTCTTGAGATTCCAAATACAGAAATGAAATCGGATCTGCTCATTTACTCGTTTTATGATCATTTTTAGGTTAGCACTTTGGCCGACGCGACTCGTTTCAAGCAAAGTCAAGATCGATAAAATTGTCAACCAAATCTGACAATGCACAATTCTTATATAGTGTCTTGAGATTCCAAATATAGAAATGAAATCGGATCTGCTCATTTACTCGTTTTATGATCATTTTTAGGTTAGCACTTTGGCCGACGCGACTCGTTTCAAGCAAAGTCAAGATCGGTAAAAATTGTTAACCAAATCTGACAATGCACAATTATTATTCAGTGTTCGGAGATTCCAAAAACATGATTCGTAAAATTGTGCCTGGTCATTTACTGGTTTATGACCATTTTAAGGTAAACGCTTTTACCGATAATTTTAATAAAATAATGAACCGAACAGTGTAGTTTTTGATGCTTTTATGATCAAGTGAAGTTTTAAAATATGCTATGATAACTGTTGTTTATGTAGTTTGAGTCGCTGAACACGATGAAGTTACTTATTCTTGCAAATATGTAAGAGGCGGTGCCACGTCCACTTAAAAAATTAAAGTTTTCAATACCCTTTTAATCTATCTTCAAACCAAATTTTATTAAAATCAGTCCATTAGTTTAACCGTGTTAACGTTTTTGCTGTGGGGGCATGACACCGCAAAGTAACGAAAAAAATGAGTAAACATTTTAGTATTTTATCTATAAAATAAAATTCAGAAGGTTTCACATCTATACATTCAAAATAGTTGGAATCCGAGGTTTTCATGTTTTAGGTGCTAAAGGCACTTACTATTAGTAAGCCATTCTTGTTATCCTTTTGTTTAATTGTAAGTGCCTTTTGGTATAAGCTCTTCACTTTCAAATTGACATTTGAGTTTCCAACTTCTTTTTTTATTTGTTTATTTTCTTCTGACAGCCCCGCTATCTTTTTCTTGAGATTGTCAAAACTATCGCTTATGTGTTTTTGTGATTCTTTTATTTTGTTCATTGCTTTTTCTTAAAATTTTAATTGTTTTTGCATATGGTCGATTATTGATGTTAGGTTTTTGTCATCTGCTTCTTCTTCATCACTTGTTTCATTTGAAACTATTTCTTTTCCTTTGTGATTCTGCTTTATCCTTGTTTTTTTTTAAATTTTTTAAGCCTTATTGTTTTTGAGTTTATATTTTATATTGGTTGCGCAGAGATGCTCTAGCACTGCACTTCTATTGTTTTTTTATATAATTTAACTAATATTTAATAGCACTTCCGGCTCAAGTGGACAATACTCCTTTTTTGTGTAAACCAAGTTTTTCTTACGTAGTTTTTGATTTTAAAAATAACACGTAATCAAAAAGGTATTTTAATGAGGCATAATATTGTGACATAAATATTTTAATTTTCTTCGTATGATTTAAGTTGGGTTAGATTTGATTTTTAGTTTTTGTTTATGAGGTTTACTAATCAATGCTTTTTAATTGTAATTAAAACATAGAATTACAATTTTGTGCCGACGTTTCATCAGTTATTTACTGATACCTACAGGGCCAAAAAATTTTTATTCTAAAAAAACAACAATAATTTACATTTTACACTTATTTAAACATTTTATAAAACTTACTGTATGTTTTGAAAATTTAAAAAACCTTGATCAACAAAAATTACGCAGCAATACTCCATCGTTAACTGTCGTCCAGTCAAATGTTTTTTGTTTAGTGCAGGGATATTTGCAATATAATTTTAAATTTTAAAATTTTAATTCTCTTTTTAAAATTTAAATCACTTTAAAATCAAGGTTTTTTAAATTTTCTTCGTTATTTTTCGAGATATAAGGTTTTTTGAAAAATTTAAACCTTTTTTTCCAAAAAACCGTTATATTTTCCAAAAAATGTATTATTAACCTACAGTAATATATATTAAGAAAGTAGAGTACATTTCTGTTAAAATGATGTATCATATGTATCATATTTTTTTATATTAATCAATTTTATTTACCGGAAAACATAAACAACATTTTTAATTTTTTTCAAAACCATATACAGTCCGCGACAAAACGATAGCACAACTAGTTTTCGGTGTTTTAAGGGATTTACAACAATTATTACAAATTTATATATGATATATATTCTTAAAGCTAAGGAAATTAATAACAACAACAATAAATAATAATAACAAAGAATTTGTTAAAAAAAATTAATGCATTTTTGAATTGAGCTAAAAACTCAATTTTAATTTTTGTAACTTAAATTCGTTCTAATTGTTTAAAAAAATAAAAGCAAAACATTATTTTAATAATGGGTGGATCCTTCTTTATTTTCTACCACTTCAGTCATTCGCTTTTGTAAGATCAGGCCGATATTGTGAGTGAATTGTGTAGTGAGTGCAAAAGCGCGCTCAAATCTATCAACGTCAAGCTAACAAACTTAGCTGATGATGTTAAAGAGATAAAAGAGAGTCTAGTGAAGCAATGTAAAAATGATGAAGAAATAAAAAAGAAAATAGAAAATGTCAGCAACATGTTGCCAAAGAGCATAAGGCTACATATGCAGAAAAATTAAAGGAAATGATGCCAAGCTCTAAAATTATATTGAAACTAAAAAAAGCACAAGATGCAAGTGTAACAAAAGACGAAATGATGACCTAAATAGATCCTGTCGGAATACAAGTTTGCAAAATGAAAAGAAATGGCTCGGTGTTAGTAGCGTGTGAAAACTGTGATTCTATACAAAAATTAAAGTCTAATATTGAGAAAGCAATGGGCGACAACTATGTATGAAGTACAAATGCCCAAAGAAAGAAATTGCAGGATCAAAATATTTGGTTTAGTGAAAAAATGAAATGGTGATGACTTAATACATCAAGTGAAAAACAAAAACTATTTTTTAGAACATCAGGATATTAATTTCAAAGTTATTTATGAAGCCAAAAATAAAAATATAAGTAAAAAAGTTATATGCAACGCAATTTTAGACGTGCAAATGGAAGCGTATAAAAAGATTATGGAGCTGGGAATGCTGAGGATTGGCTGGGGAAAATAAAGGGTTACGGAATCGTTTTTTGTACGTAGATGCTATCAATGTTTGGGATTTAACCATAAGTCAGACGATTACACTAGAAATCAAACGTGTTCTCATTGTGCGGATATACACAAATCTAGTGATTGCGGCAAAAAAAGTGAAAAACCGAAATGTATCAATTGTTCTATGACTAATACAAACTATAATTTAAATTTAAATGAAGAGCATAATGCCTTTGACCACTGTTGCGATCTCTTTAAAAGAAAAGTAAACATTGAAAGAGAAAAATTGTTCTAGCAACCAGATTCAACAATAAAGTGCACCTATCAAAATATACATTTTGCGGAAATTGAAGAGCTATTGTCTAACAACAACATTGATTTACTTTTACTATCTGAAACGCATATAACAAAAAATATTGAAAAACCGGAGTATAACTTAAAAGATTATAACATAGTGAAAAGTCAGTCTGATTCAAGACATACCGGAGGTGCAATATTTTATATTAAAAGTGCAATACAATTTGAACAGCTCAATGTTTTTTATACTGACTATGTTATGTGGCTAGCTGCTGCCAAAGTGTGGTTTAATCGTACTTCTGTTGTGTTTATTACAGTGTGTAGGTCACCAAGTTGTTCTGTTTGTGTATTTGTGAATTACCTTGGGAGCTGGATCAATACAAATCTTAAAAGTGGAGACAATATTATTATGGTTGGTGATATGAACATTGACTACCTTAAAGTATCGCCTGACAGATCCAAAATTTGCACAATTTTGAACGATAGAGCTTTTAAATAAATAGTTAAAGAGCCTACAAGGATCACAAATAGTTCGCAGTCTTTGGTAGACTATGTAATTACAAATTGTAGTTTTGAAAAAGTTCAAATAGATAAATATAACAATATATCTGATCACGAAACAATAAATATTCTAGTCAATATTCCTAATAATCCACATAATGAGCCAAAGAAACTTAAAGTGTGCAATTACAATAGAGCTATCTTTGAAAGATTGTGCAATAATAGTGAAAGATTGGAATATGGAACTACTATTGATACATAATATACATATATATTATACTGAAGTGTTTGAAATTAAAATTAAAATTTTGATGAAATTTTTACAATGTGATAGTATCGATCAAGCGGTTATAGGTTATAAAACATTTATTTAGGGTGGCCCTTATACAAAAATATTTTTAAAATATAATTTTCACAAAGACCACTTAATCGATTCACATGAAATTTACACCAAGTGTTTTTTATAATAAAAGACATATGTAGCTCTTTTACTAAGGATGCATATTTAGGGTGGCACTCATACAAAAATATTTTTAAAAAATAATTTTCACAAAGACCGGTTAATCGATTCACACCGAATTTACACCACTTAACTTTTATATTAAAAGGCATAGCTTAAATAAATTTAAGTTTTTATCATTTTTCGTGGATTTTTCCCATTCCTGATATAACTCACATTTTTTGATAGAAAATAAGTACATACTCTAAAAACAAACGCATTATTTTATTGATTATTGCATAATTTTTTCTGCTAAAATCTATTTTTAATGGAATCGACTGTAAAGTTACGTTATCTAACGGGACTTAATTTAGCAATATTATTCAATTATAAAAGCACACTCATTTTCATGGAACCGCCATTGTTCGTTTTCTGGCTGGAAAAAATAATAGGGAAAAAAGTTATTATTCAAATAAATTATTACAGTTTTTTAAAAATTGCTTTTAAAATTTTTATACAGTGGTCGGCTTTCAGTACTGAACACGAGTATGGAGTAATGAAATCGTCATAATTTGGGAACCCCTGAATCGGCTTTCAAAATAGATAGTTTTCGAAATATGACAATTTATCAAAATTTCTGGTCAACTTTTTGTTAAAAAACCGTTATTTTTCGGAAGCATTTTTATTTTAAAAGCATTTTTATTAATACATAAGAAAGCGCATTTAATACTCTTTCAAATGGCATGCTATTCTAAGTTTGTTTTTTTATTGGCCAATCGGATTTTATAAGGAAGGAAAATGAACGAGCTCTAGAAATTTACTTGAAATATTGGATAGCTTAATTTTTTATTATAATTTTTAGTCTTTTTGTGAAAAATACCACCGCAAATAAATGTTATTGCTTTTATTGTTGTTATTGTTGATGCTGTTGCTGTAGTTGTTCTTTTTGTTGTTGTTGGTGTTCTTTCTTTTGATTTTTCAACAAATCTCAAATTTTCAAGTAAATTTCTAGAGCTCATTCATTTTCCTTCCCTAAAAAATCCGGGTGACCAATAAAAAACTAACTTAGAATAGCATGCCATTTGAAAGGGCATAAAATGAGCTTTCTTATATATTAATAGAAATATTTGTAAAACAAAAATTTTCCCAAAAAAATAACGGTTTTTAAAAAAAAAATTAACAGAAATTTTGATAAATTGTCATATTTCGAAAACTATCAATAACTATAGCTGAAATTTCAAACTTTTATGAGCTTATATTATAGTTCATTGAATTATCTTTCATTGACATCCATATTTTGAAAGCCGATTTAGGGGTTCGATTTAAACTTTGGGCTCTATAACATTTTTGGGTGTTACGCCGCCATAGATTTGTCATAATGCCCAAATGAAGTAATGTCATTACGCCCAACAATAGGCATAGTGCCCAGAACTTTGGGAAAAAGTTTCATATCACCCAAATAAGTGGGCATATTGCCCAAATGAAAAAAAATTTGGTATTTTGCTGTGGCCAACGGAGCCGGTGTTGGATATATATAGACTGATCCGCGGCAAAGCCGGTGTTGGAACGCCACGCCGCGGATCAATCTATAATATATCCAACACCTAGTTCGCTAGCCACAGTAATTTTACATAAGAATAGGGGTAAGTGGGCGGCCTGCGGCCGCAGCTCAGGATTTAAAACTCCCAAAAATCTAACACCGTATTCGCGGCGGCTTCGCCGCGGATCAGTATATAATATATCCAACACCGGCTTCGCTAGCCACTGTAATTTTTTCATAAGAGTTATTGAGTCGCCGACGTCATAATGCCCAAACTGGAAGTCATAGGACCCCAGTTGAAAGTCGTAATGCCCAAATTCGCCAAAAACAAATTTCTTCTCAAGAAACAAATTTCTTCTCAAGAAATTTGGGCGTTATGTAATTTTTCGATTATTTTATTGTTGTTTTTATTTGGGCTTTATGTCATAAATTTTCCTAAGATTTGGCCCTTGTACCACATTTTGGGCGTTATGTCTTAATGGGATTTGGGCGTTATGATGCAACGCCTTTTTTCCCTATTATTATTTCCAGCCAGAAAACGAACAATGGCGGTTCCATAGAAAATTATTGCGCTTTCATACTTGAATAATATTGCTAAATTAAGTCCCGTTAGATAACGTGACTTTACAGTCGATTCCATTAAAAACAGATTTTAGCAGAAAAAATTATGCAATAATCAATAAAATAATGCGTTTGTCCCTATTATTTTTTCCAACACTGTAAGTGCAAAAGTGTGCAAAAAGATATTGTTTTCAAAAGAAGCATTAAAATAATAACTTCCTATATAAAAAATAAAATGGTTGAAATAACGTGAATACAAATATTTTCTACTCTCCCAAAGTTAGGAAACTAAATTTATTATTTCACTATATAAAGACATCTTTTTGTTATTGTTTTCAATAAAAAACCTTAAAATTCATTAAAATTATTTCACTTTTTATGTTAATTTCATTAGTGCTTACCTTCTCAACTTTGAAATCCATTAAAAAAAAACTTTTATTTAATATTGATAAATAACAAAATTAATATTTTTCCACGACTACCCAATCACAATTTTTCAGAAATTAAAAGTTTAACAAAGCAACTACTCTCACTTCAACCGTCTGAAACTGTAAATTTGCTTACACAAAACAAAAATATTTGTTGGTTTCCTTCCTAGCTTTGAGAGTATTTGTTGTAAAACTATACCAATATTTTTTTTAAACGAGAGATTCAATTTTGTCCAGCTAGCATACACTAGACGCAACACTGTGTACCGGTTTTCTGTATTCTGTATACACCTGTCGAGCCAAACAACCCCAGCAGTTTTCAATAATATTTAGGTTAGGAGAACGAGCTAGCCATCCAAGAAGATTCAAGTTTTTGTCCCGGAAAAACTCTTTTACTATTTTTGGTGTACGAACAGCCGCATTATCCTGCTGAAATATCATGGTATCACTGGTTAATTACTGCCTACGTAGAGCTACTTCATTTCCGATTAAGTTTAAGTAGTCCACGCTTTTCATTTTTGGGGGCACAAACTTTATCTCGGATTTTCCCTGGAATCCGATTCCAGCCCATATCATGATAGTGTCAATATATGGGCTGGGATCGGAAGGATCCGGTATCTGGAATCGGTTCTGCTGACCTAAATTTTATTGAATACAGTTGCGGTTGTTTGGCTCGTTAGGTGTATGCAGAAAACCGGCAGTATGAGTTCATCCACGAGCTCAAAAACAGCATATTAACCCACTTTGAGGCTCTACTTCGAAAATACGTTAAAAATCTACTTAAATCCTTACAAAAGCGAATGACTGAAAATGTAGAGAAAAATGGAGGATCCACCCATTATTAAAATAATGTTTTACTTTTGTTTTTTTTAAAACAGTTAGAACGAATTTAACTTACAAAAATTTTGTGCTATCGTTTCGTCGCACCTTAAAATTGAGTTTTTACCATAGTTTTAATTCAAAAATGCATTAATTTTTTTAACCAATTATTTATAAGTAATTTTATTTCGAACTTGTAACCCAGTCAAAATAGACATTTAGGTCTGCAATAATTCGCATAGTGTTGAAAATTGGAACACTTCTTAAATACACTATTACAAATAAAATGTCAAAAGTCCCCGCCGATTCTACTTCTGCAAAAATTTTTATTCAAGGTCAAACTGAGAAATATCGGTTTTTCGCATATTTCTCTTAAACGGTAAGCGCCATTGTAAAAGTTGGTTTAAAAAAGTTGTAGATCATGCAATTTTCCACAAAAATGGTTCATATAATTTTTCTCTACGAACTACCATTCTAGAGATATATTGATTTCAAAAGTTGGAAAAGTCGTATTCTGCATTTTTTTTGAGATAACTACACTAGTTTACACTCAAAATGTTCCATTGATAAAAAGTTACTTTTCTTATGTACTTTTTCCTGCTGAATTCGGAAATGAAAATAAAAATTTTTTGAATGGCACAGTTTTCGAGATATTGTGCTTGGCACCAAATTAAAATTATTTAAATGACAAATAAACATGTATAATTACATATTCCATTGAGTAAGCGGCTCAAGAGATATAGATGAAAAGAGGCTAGATTTAAAAAAAATCAAATTTTACATTTGATTCTGTGGCCACGGAAAAATAGAAATAAATTAAATAAAAAAAGAAAATTGATTTCAAAATGACAAAGTTGGAACCGAATGAATGAATAATTCCAAGTCCATATTTATTTTTGTTGAGTAAAAATTTAAATCAAAAATAACGATTATTTTTGATCGAAAAAATAAAAATCCAAAATAACGATTATTTTTGATCGAAAAAAAAAATAGAAATGAAAAATAACGATTATTTTTGATCGAATAAATAAAAATCTAAAATAACGATTATTTATGATCGAAACAAATAGAAATCTAAAATAACGATTATTTTTTATCGAAAAAAATTTAAATTCAGAATAACGATTATGCAGTGATTTCTATCATAAAATTCATAATCGTTACGGTACCTGGTTCAATATGTTCGCTATAAATCTACATAATATATAGTATGACATAATAATGGATGAGCAGATGGGCCTAAGAGGGGCGTAATTTTTGTGTAATTTAGGTAGTCTGTAAATTCTGGGAGGGATTGATGGATTTGCTTTCGGTAAATATTTTTCTTTTACCGATATTATGTTTTTAATGCATAATGTCTACCAATTCATTGTTCTATGTTTCTAATTTAACTATTGAAGCTTTTTTAATTCTTTTAAAAGTAATTTTATCTCCTATTCATTCTAAGTTAGAATTTCTAACCTTGATGACTTTAAATTAAAGTCGAAACAATAATCTCAAATCGAGAGAGCCCAAATCTTGTCGGAAATGAACAAGTTTTTTTTTAAATTAACCAAAATGAAAACAAAAACTAATTTACTAAATCTTTTTTGATGCAAAACTGGCTAGAGAGCGCACATCTTGTCAGAAAACAAAAATTTATTTTTAAACGAAAGGTCTCCAATATTCCAACAAATCCTTGGAGACCAAATTTTATATCAGAGAATGAAGTTAAAAGCTTTCCCTACATTTTGGTATATTACATGTCTTAGTAGCCTTATTTTTTTGGAAGAAAATTTTAAGCGTAAATTTGGAATACTCAAAGTGTTTTATAGCGAAAAAAACCTGGTTCCCCAGGAAACACAAACCAAATCGGCTTCGTCCTCAATGTGTTAAGGTAAAGACCATAAAACAATTTTTTTTGTACCTTAAAATAATAAAAAGCGAAATTTTTTTTCAAAATTCATTCAGGCTCCGACCTGAATTTGGAATTTTGGAAAGCTTTCATATAAAACAAAATTGGGTGGCTTTAATTTAAAAAAAAAAAAACGTTAATTTCCGTAAAGATTTCCGCTCTCTCGTCAATTTTGAACAAAAAATCCAAAAGTAAAGGCCAAAAACAAAATGTTTTAATGCATATATTTTGGTTCAAAAATGTCTAAAGAGCAAATATTGTCGGAAATTAACAGGAATTAAATTATTCCTGTTCATTTCACAGAGCTCATTTTGATTTTGTAGCGATTCAGCGGTTTTGCCTCTCTAAAAACTTTTGTTTATAATAATTTTCAGCTTAGTTTTATTTATCAATAATTCTATTGAATTTCTAGCGCTTGAAGTTGCATAAGATTTTTTGTACTATGAGTTGTAATGTGATAACAAGTATTTTCAATTACCTTTTATTGAAGAAATCGCTGGAACCTTGGTAACAGTAATTAGACTAGGTTGACTTAGAGATGGAGAGCTTCGAATCGACTCACAGATCTCACATTGTTCAGTCCAAATACGATTATATGCATAAGAGCACCTGGTACATGTCCACATTCTTTTCGGATTTGAAATTGTATTACTGTCGGATGTAAGTGCGTTTTTTAAGACATTTGAGCTAAAAAAAGAATAATACTAATATTATAAGGAGTAATTTTAAAATTTGGCTTTGATTTTTCAAAATGAAAAATGAATATAATATGTATTTATGACACTTTTTAAACAATGAAAGATCATTAAACGATTTTAAACTGTCGATCTTTCATTGTTTAAAAAGTGTCATAAATATTATATTGGAGTCAAAAATTTTGTTTCTTGATACTCTCAAGTTTCAGAGGCTGCACAATTCAAAATTTAAAAAAAAAATTATTTTTGATACTACTAATTGGATAAAATTTTTTTATTTTTAAATTTTTTTTTAATAAAGTTTTGCTTGTAAAAAATTTATTATCCAGCTAAATTTCTAAATTTTAATTTTATGTAACACAAAAATGATCCATCTTTGTAACCCAAAAATAAACAAGCACGTATCTATCATAGTGTAACAAATTCCAATGAAAAACATATTTTTCATTGAATTTCACAACACAAAATTTTTTCAATCTCTGGTAGCGACCTCTAGTTTTGTATGAAAATAATTTTTCTTTTTTCCAAAATTCATGTTTTTAAATGGTCTCTCATTGTGAGGGGGTGCGTCATTAAATTCTAAAATATGATGGTATTTTGAAACACCCTAATATACAGTCTTGTGAAAAATAATAGGGACACTTACATTAAAATAGTTCAAACACACCTCTGCTTCTGTTTAAATAAATTGAGATAAAATGTTAAATTACCTTAGTTGCTGTTCATTGTTTAAAAAGTGTCATAAATATTATATTGGAGTCAAAAATTTTGTTTCTTGATACTCTCAAGTTTCAGAGGCTGCACAATTCAAAATTTAAAAAAAAAATTATTTTTGATACAACTAATTGGATAAAATTTTTTTATTTTTAAATTTTTTTTTTAATAAAGTTTTGCTTGTAAAAAATTTATTATCCAGCTAAATTTCTAAATTTTAATTTTATGTAACACAAAAATGATCCATCTTTGTAACCCAAAAATAAACAAGCACGTATCTATCATAGTGTAACAAATTCCAATGAAAAACATATTTTTCATTGAATTTCACAACACAAAATTTTTTCAATCTCTGGTAGCGACCTCTAGTTTTGTATGAAAATAATTTTTCTTTTTTCCAAAATTCATGTTTTTAAATGGTCTCTCATTGTGAGTTGCTGTGACATCAATGCAGTAAAGAACCTTTATCAGAGTAAAAATGTTTTTCGTCGTTTCGAAGTTGTTGATCGTATTGTGAAGTGAGCTCAGTTTAGCCTGTGCGAAATAATAGGGGCACGAGTATAAAGTAAGTTTTGAAACTTTGTGGTTTTCAAACATTTATAAGTTATAACGGTATCGGTCGGATGAGACCAAATTTTACCCTGACTGTGGTATAGTCCAGGAGAAATAGGCTCTGAACAACAAAAAAATTCGTTACAGCAATCTGATAGTGGAATATTGTCGAAAAAGCTCTTGTAAAACAGGACAAAAAAAATCGAACCGACAGCAGCTATCCGCGGTGGAATGGGGTGCATTTTTAGAGGTCGAACGCAGTTTTTCACGATTTCTGGCTAAACTGTGCATCCTATCGAAAAAAGTTTAATGTGAAAGTTGTAGGAAATAAAAAGATCTACATTTTTTGTTTATACCATTTTAGCCGTATCCTCAAACCTTTCCACTCCTACCTTCTGTGGCGCATATTTCATTGCATTTTCTACCATTCTCTTGGAGCAATTCAACATTCTGGCTATTTTTTGTTATGAGAATCCGTTATCGTGAAGGTCTTTTCTGCCTCTACGAAGCTGGACGGTGCAATGTCGACATCTCCGCATTCTGAATCACTAAATTACATTATTTGGTTATTTTTTCAAAGAGTCTAATGTCTATATTTTCTAGCAAATTACATTTTTGTTTTTTCAATTTCACTTAGATACTAAAGGTTTCTTCTTGCAAACACGTCCAAACAGAAGAAGATCCAGAGCCATTTTCACCGAAAACAGCTAATGAAACCGGCCTTGCTGATTTATGCAGGAGGCTTTTTGGACTCACAAACAAGCATATTGTCTTCTATTTCAGTCGTTACACGAGGTTTACGTTTTCGGGGTACAGTTTTTGCTGTTGAATACTTTCGAAAATGGTGAATAGCATTAAAAACCATCGTTTTTGAATAGTTTACAACTTAAGCGATTTCACTATAAGAGTTTTTTTGATCAAAAATGTCCAAAATTGATTCGCGAGTTTTAGAGTCACTGGATTTATTTTTTCTTAGGTTTTTTTTTTGTTTGTAACTTTCATTAAAATAAATTGATTGTATACAACAAATTATTGGTAGTAAAACACATTCAAATCAATTTAAGTGATCTTACTGACTGACAACACAGACCGTTCTTAATTATGTGCACAGTTGGTTTGCTTTCTGATATCATTTCTGTGTTTTAACAGCTTAAAAATTGGAAAAAATTTTGTTGACAAAAGAATGAGGGAGTCCTCTAGTATAAAACTGCAAAAAGAATTTTTTGAATTAGTAAGTTATTTATATGAAAAATTAATTTGAACTGATATGTATGAATCGTTCCTAATTACGTGCACGGATCTGTAGCTATATCGACTCAGGTGGCTGATCAATAATATACTATATACTTTTGTATACCTGCCTAGTAGGGTGGGTCGATTTTGGACTTTTTTCGATTCGAGATTTCATATAGTGCGGAAAAGTTGCCTTAGTACTTCCTGATTCCAATGCAGTTTTCCGTTTTGAGATCGAGCTGCATCTTCAACCCCAACTTCGGCCTTGAAATTTGCCTAAAATCGTGAAATTTCCTACCTAGCGCCTGAAATACGCCTCTCATGGCAAAATGTTTGAAACAAAAGTTGTTTGTCGCTTCATTAGCTACCGAATCAGACGTGTCCGTCATACCTCCCACCTACATGGAAACACTGAGACGACCAGAAGAACTACGACTGTTTGCGGCTAATGCTTCAACGATCGAGACTTTCGGCCACAAGATGTTAAGCGTCAATCTCAGCAAGATTTACAGGTGGAAATTCATCAAAGCCCGTGTTAAAGAGCCGATCATCGGAGCTGATTTTTTAAAACATTATGGCCTCCTCGTCGATCAGCAGTGGCACAAAAGTCTCAGGTAAGAGTAATTTGTTCACGTACAATGTGTCTAGTCCGTTTGCAGACATCCAAGAAGAATTCAAGGACGTTACTGTACTGCGCCCTGCGGCACGATCGCTGAAGTCTGGAGTTGCACACCATATCGTTACCGATGGGCCACCTGTTTTTGCGCGTCCGCGCCGACTTGCTCCTGATAAGCTCGAAGCTGCACGTGCGGAGTTCCAGTATCTGGTGGAGGAGAATATCTGTGAGCCATCAGATAGTAATTGGGCGAGCCCGCTACATATGGTAAAAAAAGCATGCGGGGACTACAGGGCACTAAATGCGAAAACAGTGCCCGACCGTTATCCGATCCCGTACGTGCAGGATTTCGCAAATATTCTGCACGGGAAGAAAATATTTTCAACGGTAGACCTTCAAAAGGCGTATCACCAGATACCCATCGAACCAGAAGACGTCCCGAAATCAGCAATTACGACGCCGTTTGGATTGCTTCGATTTAAATTCATGACATTTGGTTTACGTAATGCGGCCCAGACGTTCCAGCGCCATATCAATAAGATATTGGCTGAAGAAACATCCTATGAATTTGTCTACATTGACGACATTTGCATAGCATCTGAGAATCCGGAGCAACATAGAAAGCACCTTCGACGAGTTTTTCAACTTTTAAGGGAAAATTTTTTGGCCATTAACGTCGCCAAATTCGTTTTTGGTCAAACAGAAGTGAAATTTCTGGAACACTCCGTCACTGCTGAAGGTATCCGTCCATTGCCTGAAAAAGTAGCGGCAATTCAAAATTTCCCGCTTCCGCCGACTGCTAGAGATTTAAAGCAGTTTTTAGGTATGATTAACTACTATATGTGTTTTATACCTAACGCAGCAACAACTCAGATGGTGCTCCAGAATATGATCGTTGGAAATAAAAAGAACGATCGTACGACTCTTAATTGGGATCAGCGCACCAGGGCAGCCTTCAAAAAGTGTAAGCAGGATTTAGCTGACGCCACACTTCTTACGCACCCGATTCCTAACGCAGAATTGTCGCTCAGCGTCGATGCCTCTGATTACGGCGTAGGAGCCGCACTCCACCACCACAACGGCAGTGATGTACAACCACTCGGTTTTTACTCAAAAAAGTTGACAGATGCTGAAAAAAAGTACAGCACCTACGACCTAGAGTTGCTAGCAGTCTTTCAAGCCGTGAAGCATTTTAAACATATGGTAGAAGGAAGAGCTTTCGTCATATATACTGACCATAAGCCGTTGACGTTCGCTTTCAAGCAGAATTTAGATAAAGAATCGCCACGTCAGGCACGCCATCTTGACTATATTGGCCAGTTTTCCACCGACCTGCGTCACCTGCCCGGAGCTGAGAACTCAGTTGCAGACAGTTTGTCAAGAGTCCAGCAGTTGGCGCTTACGTCAAACGTCATTAGTTTTGATGATATCGCTGACGAACAATTACGAGACGCTGAAGTAACGGATATAGTTAACAACAAAAGCTTGGAAGCTATCTCGCTGGTAATTAAACGAGTTACATTACCTGGCAGCAGCAAGCTGATTTATTGCGATGTAGCTCACAATAAATACGGCCACTTGTGCCAAAAAAGTACAGGAGCTCAATAATGGAGAAAATACATGGCATCAGTCACCCTAGCATCAAATCAACTACGAAGCTAATAGCGTAGCGATTTGTGTGGCCTAGCATGCAGAAAGACATAAAAAGATTCGTAAGAGGTTGTATTCCCTGTCAGCGCAGCAAGGTAAATCGTCATAACAAGACTGCAGGTCAGCACCCATACTGATCTCAGCGAACGGTTCGAGCACATTAACATCGATCTAATCGGGCCATTGCCAGTTTCACGAGACAATCGATACTGCCTAACAATAATCGACAGATTTACACGTTGGCCCGAGGCTTTCCCGATACAAGATATGACGGTTACGGTAGTAACAAAACTAATAGACGGCTGGATCTCCAGGTTTGGCGTACCAGTCAGAATCACAACAGACCTTGGACGACAATTTGAATCTGAAGTGTTTTTCCAGCTCAACAAGATTCTAGGCATTAAGCATTTCCGTACAACACTATACCACCCTCAGGCGAACGGTATGATCGAGAGATGGCATCGCACACTAAAGGCAGCCATCACTTGCTATCAAGACGAAAATTGGAGTGAAGTCCTGCCAATTGTGCTCCTGGGTTTACGAGCCACGGTGAAAAGTGACATCGACGCAACGCCAGCCGAAATGGTTTACGGGGCCACCTTAAAATTACCAGGTGAATTTTTAACCCCATCGCCAGTCAATTCGATGGAAACTGAGTTTGCACAAAACCTGCGAAAATTAATGCGTCAAGTGACGCCCAAACCAGTAATACATCACAGCGAACCTGCGGTTTTCATTCAACGAGATTTGGCCACAGCAACACATGTTTTTGTACGCAACGATAGCGTACAGCGGCCACTCCAACCACGTTATGATGGACCATTTAAAATCCTGCAGCGATTCGACAAATATTATGCAGTATTAATTAAAGGGAAATCATCAAAAATATCAATCGACAGGCTGAAAGCTGCATTCATAATCCGGGAAGACGACGTTCCGCCATCCCAATGCGGTCCTGATTCAACGGTAGCAAACGTTCCAGTATCGACAACTGTACCAAACTCATTGACAGAAGATGCCGCACCGGTACCGACGATGGTACCTTCCCCGCCCGAGACGTCTGAAAAACCCATTTCCAACCAAAACACACCAGCTCCAGCGCCATCCACCCGCACTAGAAGCGGTAGAGTCAGCACTGCAGGTCAGCACCCATACTGATCTCAGCGAACGGTTCGAGCACATTAACATCGATCTAATCGGGCCATTGCCAGTTTCACGAGACAATCGATACTGCCTAACAATAATCGACAGATTTACACGTTGGCCCGAGGCTTTCCCGATACAAGATATGACGGTTACGGTAGTAACAAAACTAATAGACGGCTGGATCTCCAGGTTTGGCGTACCAGTCAGAATCACAACAGACCTTGGACGACAATTTGAATCTGAAGTGTTTTTCCAGCTCAACAAGATTCTAGGCATTAAGCATTTCCGTACAACACTATACCACCCTCAGGCGAACGGTATGATCGAGAGATGGCATCGCACACTAAAGGCAGCCATCACTTGCTATCAAGACGAAAATTGGAGTGAAGTCCTGCCAATTGTGCTCCTGGGTTTACGAGCCACGGTGAAAAGTGACATCGACGCAACGCCAGCCGAAATGGTTTACGGGGCCACCTTAAAATTACCAGGTGAATTTTTAACCCCATCGCCAGTCAATTCGATGGAAACTGAGTTTGCACAAAACCTGCGAAAATTAATGCGTCAAGTGACGCCCAAACCAGTAATACATCACAGCGAACCTGCGGTTTTCATTCAACGAGATTTGGCCACAGCAACACATGTTTTTGTACGCAACGATAGCGTACAGCGGCCACTCCAACCACGTTATGATGGACCATTTAAAATCCTGCAGCGATTCGACAAATATTATGCAGTATTAATTAAAGGGAAATCATCAAAAATATCAATCGACAGGCTGAAAGCTGCATTCATAATCCGGGAAGACGACGTTCCGCCATCCCAATGCGGTCCTGATTCAACGGTAGCAAACGTTCCAGTATCGACAACTGTACCAAACTCATTGACAGAAGATGCCGCACCGGTACCGACGATGGTACCTTCCCCGCCCGAGACGTCTGAAAAACCCATTTCCAACCAAAACACACCAGCTCCAGCGCCATCCACCCGCACTAGAAGCGGTAGAGTCGTTAATAGGCCGGTTCGTTTTTTAATAGGGCCCCGCGTTCTATACTAGAGGGGGAGTATTGTGGCGGCTCCAAAAAATATTTCGCGAATAAAGTAGACTTTATTTCAGTAATTACGAATTCAGTTTTGTATGGTATTGCCCGCGCATACCAACATTACATTATTAATTCTTCGATTACGTGCCATACAATTTCTTAAACATTTCTTCGGTTATCTGTAATCTTGCCCGCGTGCAAATGAAGCAACCCAGATTCGTCATATTTTGTTTATTTGATCGTTCCTTTGTATGCTACGACTACTCATGTGGTAACCTTAAACCTATGCTGCAGCTTTGCTATAGTCAATTGCGGTATGCCTTTATATTTGGGTCGACACAAATATTTGGGTATGTTGACAGTTGACGCGATCTACATTGTTGCAGTCATAACTAGGTTCTTCGCCTTTCGTCCGTCCGGTTGTTTATGTGCACAATAAACAATTGCGCACATATAAGGGCTAGCGCAACATATTCAATTTCTGTTTACAGTGAAATCACCAGAATTAAATACAATGTTGCGCTACGGAGCATTAACCATTGCGATCGTTATTATTGTTTATTGCGCGATAAAATTTGTGATGAATTGGCTTTGGTGGCATTCCTTATGGGATATGCTACTCTAAGCACGTTAAGGAACTCTGCCAACGACTCTGCCAGCGACAGCTTCGAGGTTTCGGTTGTTTTTAGGCAATGACTTAAGCAACGGCAAGCTTAAGTTTTAGTCTTCATCGGTTTGCAGACGTTTACGCCATTCGAAAATTCTGTTTTTCTCTAACATTAAAATTCCAAGTAAAGTCGGAAAATTATATAAATAAAAATAAGTGTTGAATTTAAATAAACAAATTGTGTTTAATTTGAGAAAAAAGCGATTCCACAAGCTGTTAATAATTGCCTCACAAATGCACATATGGGGCATTTCAGGCGAAGCGGACAATGAAAATAAAGTGAGGTCGTGAAATTTGTTCATATTCCTGTAAGTTTGTTAAAATGGCACAATCAGTGCTACACTCACGGTCAAAAAGCACGCAGACTTGAATTTTGCAAGAAGTTTTAAATTTTGATGCGTAAAATAATATCTACTCTTGTTTAACGGAAAATTTTCCGCTGAATCCGAAATTCATAGTGGTGTTGTGGGTTCTTACCACACAATATAATATGTTATTAACATAAATAGCATATTATATATACTTTTAGGATGATGATTAACATCATTCTATAACATTAAAACTGCATTATTGAATAATGCAATTTATCCAATAATAATAAATTATTGTTGCAAAAGTGCAGCATACTTGCGGGCTGTTGTCGTTTTGTTGGTCATTTATGTTACCATGGGCAAATTCTGTTTGTTAGCAATTAACAAGAATGAGAACACCATGAACTTAAATGCAACAACAAAACCCAAAGCAAAAGCCAACTTGTGCAACCCGGAAAACATTTCGCCCCACTAAATTTGGTCAACAAAGTTGAATTAAGTAGAATAAGTTTTGTTATTGTAATTATGTGTAATTATTTTAGCATGTAATTTGTTATTGTAATTATCTGTATCATAGGTGTTAAGTAAAATGAAATCTAAAATTAAAAGCAGAGTTAGTTCTGAACTTAAGACTAAATGAAGTTTGGTGTTTCTTATTTAAAAGGAGTAGCTACGAATCCAGAAGGTAAGTATCCTCATATTATTAACCCAAATTTACTTTGTTTTTCAGATACAGCTTTCACCCAGCTCTAAGTGTTTTCCCAGGACGGGAAAATTACTAGTACAAAAATACTAGTCAGCCGGTAGGATTCTCACTTCTACGCAGCAGACTAGTCAACATTGGCGCAGCCGGTTTACCGAACCACAAAGGAAGAACAGCAACAGCAGCCGGTTTACCGAACCACAAAGGAAGAACAGCAACAGCAGCCGGTTTACCGAACCACAAAGGAAGTACAGCAACAGCAGCCGGTTTACCGAACCACAAAGGAAGTACAGCAACAGCAGCCGGTTTACCGAACCACAAAGGAAGTACAGCAACAGCAGCCGGTTTACCGAACCACAAAGGAAGTACAGCAACAGCAGCCGGATTAAGGGACCAAAACAGCAGTAGCAGTACAACATTGGAATTGGAAAATAAATTGGTAATATCCTTGTAGAAACATATTACTAATCATAAATTTCTTTAAAAAAAAAAAAAACATTTCGGCTTAGGCCTATCACAATTTCAGTACAGCCTATTTGTAGGCAATATCCACACGAACTTGGGAGCATGAACTATGAGCGATCCTCATAGTCCATGTTCTGCATCATTGATTAGGGAAGTAGGTTTCATTAAAATAATTTTGTGAACTTATTGGAAGTTCACAAAATAATATTTTTTTTTTAATTTTTCTTCAAATTAAATGGATAGGATTGTTGAAATAATAATTTTTTTTTTAAAAATTTATTTTAATTAAAAATTAATTTTTCTTCAAATTGAATGGATAGGATTGTTGAAATAATTTTGTAAACTTATAGGAAGTTTACAAAATAGTAATTTTTTGGGAAAATTACGAGCACAACATTGTTGTTTGTTTTATTTTTCTCCATTGAATCTTTAGGGAGAAATTTGATTTTATTTTCGCGATAAAAGTTTGGTTCTGTCTTGTTGAATGTATATCGGGTTCCAAAAAGATTTTGTATCTTAAGGATCAGTTATTCAACATAGACTCGCGTTTTTATAAATAATTTACCAAGATAATAATTTTTTTTTTAGTATTTTTCTCAATTGTTGAAATTTTATGGGAAAATTTAAATTTTGTTGAAAGAAGGTCCGATTGTTTATTGAAGGTTAATACAAATTCATAACAATTGTACTAGGAAAGAAACAAACTTTTTATTTTTTTTTAACTTGTACAAAAACAAGTTTATACCCAATTTAGAACGTTTGTTTTGTTTATTTTTGTAAAAACGTTATTTTCGCGGGAAAACGTTTGTTATTTGTTTGCTTTAGTGAAAGTCTTGTAGAACTAATTTTTGGTTCCGAGGAATATTTCAAATATTCCAAAGATTCGTGTTCTGCAGAGGATCCGTTTATTCTACGTAGACTCGCGTATTCGTGAATAATTTTAACTTCCTTTTAAATCGTATGTAACCTTGCAGAATTTTATTGTTGGTTCTGAGGAATACTTTCAAATATTCCAAAGATTCGTGTTCTGCAGAGGTCCGTGGGGCATTAAATAAAAATTATTCCAAAGAAGGAATAATTAAAGTTTAATAATTTGCATTTCATATCACTAATTAATGAGTGGTATATACGCAAAATTGTAAACAAAAAATTGGGATAGGTCGTGTAATTCACAAAACTCTATATACATATTTGTGGGCAAAAAATTTATAGGTCGTTCATTCACTTATGGATATCTGAAACCTTGAACTTATATACAATAAAAAGAAACAAAAAAAAAGCACGTAGCAATAAACGCTTGCTTTTTGTTGAAATTAACAGCCGTTTAAAGTTGCTGACTTAGCTTTTTATGTATTTTATGTGAGGTAATGAGCGATTTAGAGTTTAACAAATACGCCCACGGAAAATTGTTAGGAGAGTTGTGTAGATTTACAGATAAATTGTGGAAATATTTAGAAGTTACAATTGACAATAAAGAACAACTTATTCTAATACAAAGAAAAGTTGAAAATTTCCATAATTTATCAGCGGTCGAAAAAGCGGACATAATTTTAGAGGAAATTTTAAACAATTTAGAACAAAAGAATCGCAGCGACGAAGAAAAAACAGAGACCTGGAAGAAGGAATTCCACGCCCTTAAAAGGAGATACGACCAACATATTACTCAGTTGAAACTAAACGCTGAGCAAATAAAGGATCTGAAAGAAGAAAATTCTATATTAAACGATACACTGAGTGAAAGGAATTTATCAAAATTAAATTTTTCACTACCAGTGAGTCAGGAATTGGAAGAGGAAAATCAGTCCTCAATAGAATTAAAAAATCGCGTTCAGGACCTGGAAAACGCAAATAAACATTTGACAAAGGAGCTTAAAGCTGAGAGATTAAGGGGAAAAGAACAAAAAGTGATTTGTGATTTAACTAACAGAACATCAAACACTATGGGAGAACAACAAAAATTCCTTGATCTTTGCAACAGACAAGTGGACTTTTCAAAACAGTTGGAGAAGATGATCATCAACTATAAGAAAACTCCAACACAGAGAGAGACCGTGGAATATTACTCAAAAAGGATTGAAGAATTAGAAAGGTCATGGTCAAGTTTTTCAGTAAACAACGACGCTATTGAGGAGTACCGATCAGCGTTCTCTACTCATGAATATTTCACAAAGAATTTCTACAGCAGAATAGAAGATAGTTATGGCGATCTATCGAAATGTTATAATGAAAAACTGGCCAAATTAGAGGAGATTAGGGCATCGCAACAAGGACATACGTATGCAAGCCAACAAAGAGAGGCGATAAACAATAATGTTTTTACCATAAGCGCAGATGTTCACAATGAACAACAAACGCGTCAGCTTGAAAACACACCCAGTCTAGGAAGATCAAGAAGTCATGAACAAATAGCCAAATGGGTACGGGACACAGTACCATATTTTTCCGGTGTAGAGTCACCAACTATCAAGGCGGATTTATATAGGTTCATAGAGGCTTGCGAATCGGTGAGGAGAACCACTGACCCTTCTGATGAAATGGAATTAATTTCTAAAGTGAGACTTCATCTCAATGGAGATGCATACGAGTTGATCAGGGCGACTCAATTTTTAAAAATGCAAGACCTATACAATATTTTAAAAGAAACCTATATAAGAGAAAAACCCTTAGAAGCAGTCCAAAAGGAACTAATTAATGCTCGGCAGGGAGCCTTTGAGGATTTGCGTGCATACGCTAGAAGATTGAAATCACTAGAGACATCCATTATGGATAACCTCAGTAAGAGATATTCAGCTCCAGAAGACAGAGTATACAGACAGGAACTGTTAAATTCTGTGGTAAGAGCATTCAGATTGGGATTAAGGAATCCAACTCTCAAAGTATTAATGATGAGTAAGAATACGTGTACTTTAGAAGAATTACTCAAAGAAGCAATCTCTGCAGAAGAGGACTTGCGAGAGGATTCAGAACAAGTACTAGGAATCAACGCCTACCAATCAAATATAGTTCAACCTAGTCCGGGTATTTCATATAGAAATGATACGCAAGCACAAAATTGGAATAAACAAAACCAAGAGAGGCAAAATAAATCATTCCAACAAAACTCAGGAAGATTTATGAAAAATAGCACTAATAACAAAAAACCAAATATTGTTTGTTCATTTTGTGATAAAAAGGGTCACACAAGAGAAGACTGCTATGTTAGGAAAAACACACTTTTCTGTGATAAGTGTTCAGAATACGGACACATGCCCAACATAAAGTGCTCACAAAACAAAACGGACATAGGGAAACAATTAAAAAATAATAGTTCAAATTCACAGCGGCATCAAGGGGGACAACAGTCCTCCAGTAAATGTGGTTGGTGTAAGAGAATTGGACATGAAATTGGAAATTGTTTTGCCAAAAGAGACTACGAAAAGGCTCAGGGAAACTAAGGGGGGCCCAAGACCGGCCAATAGTCTGGGGACCCATAAAACTTAGTAAATTAGGGCCAAAAGAAGTAGTAACAGTAAATCAGCTACAAGAAAGTGCAGCTGATACGTTAACTACATCTAAAATTACAAATAATTTTAATAAAGTGGTAACAGTAAACCAACCACAACAAAGTGCAGTTGGTACGTTATCTACTAATTATGAAACAAATGAAGTTTCAGAAAATATTTCAGATGAATTAGTAACAGTAAATCAGCTACAAGAAAATGCAGCTGATACGTTAACTACATCTGAAATCATAAATAATTTTGACAAAGTAGTAACAGTAAATCAACCACAACAAAGTGCAGTTGATACGTTACCTACTAGTAGTAAAAATTATAAAGTTTTGAGTAATAACTTAAAGCAAGGTAATGCGGGGAAAACAAATCATACACAGAATACTGTAGTTGAGGCGTCCCTCGCAAAACCCATAGAATGCGTATCAAACGCAAAAGATACTGAAACTGGGAGACACATCTTGTATGGCAGGCATAACGAGAATTTCTACCAAGCAAATCAAAATGACGTGTTCATAGAAGTGCCCTGTAAAGAGGCCAGATATGGAAAACTTATTTTGTTGGTAGATTCCGGTGCTGACACAAGTTTGGTCAAAGAAAGTGCAATGTTGCATTTCCCAGAATCAGATACAAAAAATCGAAAAGATTTAAGTGGAGCATTTGGCGGACAGGTTACCACATTAGGTACAACCACTATTAAACACCAGCAGAACACAGATCTAAGTTTAAAGTTACACATAGTGTCACTAGATCAAGGAGTTCCAGCTGATGGAATAGTAGGTAGGGACAATTTGTGGAACCGAACTGTCATAAACGCTATAGATAAAAAATTAACGTTTTTCAATGAAAAACGTCAGAAAATAATAGCATTCACGCTTAAGCCGATGAATGACTTTAACAGAGTACTATACAATACAGAAACAGCAATAGAAGCTCGAACTGTAAAAATAGTACCTTTATGTGTTAAAACAACATTAAAAGAAGTTGTTATACACAACAAGAACTTTCACAAGGAGTTTACTTAGGTGAAGTACTCAGCGAAGTGAAAGATGGCATAGTTTATGTGCCAATTTTAAATTCGTCAGAAGACAAATTTATCATTGATAGAAAGTTCAAACCGGAATTTTCAAATTACAATGAATTTAAAATAAACATAAGTTCCGCAATAAATATAATATCGGAACAAAACGTGAGGGGAAGATTAGATAAGCTATTTGGATCTATTAATTTAGATCCTCACATAAGCAAAGAAGAGAAGGCTTCCATGGAAAATATATGTGCATCCTTCCATGACATATTTTTGTTAGAAGGAGATTGCTTATCATATACTCCAGTATTGAAGCATGATATCCCTACTTTGGTGGGTCAACCACCAATAAACCAAAAACAGTACAGACTACCCCATTTTCATAGAATGGAAATTAATAAGCAGGTAGGTGAACAGTTAGATGAAGGGATTATTTCACCAAGCACCTCACCTTGGAATTCACCACTATTGCTTGTCCCAAAGAAAAGTGGTAAAGATGGCGAGAAAAAGTGGAGATTAGTTATAGACTTCAGAAAATTAAATGAAGCTACAATCAAGCAAGTTTTTCCACGCTAGATCTAGCAAGTGGATATCACCAAGTATTGGTGAATGAAGATGATAGAGAAAAAACAGCATTTAGTACAGGATTGGGACATTTTGAGTTCAACCGAATGCCGTTTGGTCTAACAGGAGCCCCAGCAACATTTCAACGCATCATGAATCACATACTCACAGGACTACAAGTTCTAGAGTGTTTTGTTTATTTAGATGACATTGTCATATACGGGAAAAACTTACGAGAGCATGAAGAAAGGCTACGTAATGTGTTCACGGTATTAAGACAACATAATCTGAAATTAAACACGACAAAATGCAATTTTTTGCGTCGTGAAGTTGTGTATTTAGGTCATAAATGTTCAGAACATGGAGCCCTGCCAGACCCAGAAAAGGTAGAATGTGTAAAAATCATACCAGTACCTAAAAACAAAAAAGAAGTGCAAGTATTTTTAGGTCTGGTAAACTATTACCGGAAGTTCATTAAAGATACGGCAAGATTAGCTTTACCAATAAATAAATTATTGAGAAAAGACGCAAAGTTCGTATGGTCAACAGAATGCCAAAATTCATTCGAGGAATTAAAAAAGGCAATAATGACACCACCTGTATTGGCATATCCAGATTTTAGTCAACAATTTTTGTTAACTACGGATGCCAGTAATGATGCAATTGGTGCAATATTATCTCAAGGAGAAGTCGGTAAAGATAATCCAATAGCATTTGCCAGTAGAGCACTAAGCGATACCGAGAAAAGGTATTCGACCATTGAAAAGGAATTTCTCGCTATAGTGTGGGCAACAAAAAATTTTAGAACATATTTGCTTGGCAGACATTTTAAAATTTACACCGATCATCAACCACTACGTGGGATATCAAACCTTAAGGATCAAACGTCACGCTTGGCGCGTTTCCGGCATAAACTATCGGAATATGATTTTGAAATCATTTACAAGCCTGGGAAAAGAAACTTAAATGCAGACGCTTTAAGTAGATTACCACAAACAAATAAACAAATAACAGTGGTACAAACCAGATCAAAATCTAAAAATTCTGAAAAGGAAAAAGGGAACATTTCAAAAGAGGTGGATAAGGACACGGTGGTTGAAAACAACACCGGAAAAACAGTGGTCATACTGAAAGATCCTAAAGAAATAGAAACAATATTAAGGGACTTTCATAGTACACCACTTGGTGGGCATCAAGGGGCTATCAAAACACTTCTAAGGATAAGGAAGCAGTATAGATGGCCAGGTATGCAAAGGGATATAAAAGAGTATATTAAAAAATGTACCAAATGTCAGACCAACAAGAGCTCAAGACTTACAAAAATGCCGATGGTGGTAACAGATACACCAAGCAGGCCTTTTGATAAAGTATATATGGACATTGTCGGTCCATTACCTGAAACTGTATCAGGAAATAAGTATATACTAACATTTCAGGATGATTTTTCAAAATATATGGCATGTGCTGCAATGCCCGACGCGGAAGCAAGTACAGTTTCGAAAAAATTTTATGACGAAATTATTGCCAGATACAATATACCGAAAGTATTGATTACTGATAATGGTACAAATTTTATCGCAAAATTATTCTCAGATACTTGCAAAATGTTGGGTATTAGGAAATTGCATATAACGCCATATCATCCGCAGGCTAATGGTTCTTTGGAAAGAAGCCACAGACCACTAGCAGAATACTTGAGAAGTTTTGCTAAAGAAGATGGTTCGAATTGGGACCAATGGCTGACGGCTGCCATGCATGTCCATAACAATACGATACATACTTCTACTAAGCAAACTCCTTTCCGAACTTTGTACGGTTTTGAATTCGAAATGCCTACGAATTTAAAACGAAAATGTTCACCGCTCTATAACGCGGAGGACCAATCAAAAGTATTAAAGTTTCAAATACAAAGAACTCACGAGTTAGTGAGAAAAAACCAAGAAAAGGCAAAAGAATTGTCTAAAAAACAATATGACGGTTCAGTAAACCCCGTTATATTTAAACAAGGGGATAAAGTTTTGATGAAAAATCAAACTCGAAAAAATAAATTTTCTCCCATATGGATAGGCCCATTTGAAGTTTCAAATGTTAAGGGGCCTGTTACAACAGAAGTTGTCATAAAAGGAAAGAAAAAGAAGTTACATAATAATTTATTAAAATTATTTAATGTACCAAAATAAAAATTAAAATCTTTTTCTTTAAAGTTAGAATAATTTGCTCATATTATTTGATACAGCAAAATTAAATATAAAAAAAAAAAAAATTTGCTACATAAATACTTGTATGTAAACCAGAAATATGATACAGCAAAATTAAATATAAAAAAAAAATTGCTACATAAATACTTGTTTGTAAACAAGAAATATGAAACGGCGTGTGCCGAAATAAGCGCACATGGTTGCATATAACTTACCTACCTCAACAGTAGGTAAAGGGAAAAATTTTGAAGATAAAAAACATAATACTAAAAACATAATGCATTGCATTGCATTCGGCTATGCAAATTTGAAGCAATGCATTTCGATCAAATAGAACGAAATGCAAATAATAAAAAGCAAATGCAACTAGAGCTCAGCTTTGTAATAATAAATAACAGCATTTGGCTGAAATGTATATGAAGATAACTTTAAGTTATATTGTTTTGAAATAGAAGGCTGGGAAAGATAAGGAATAATAAAAATTTGAACTCAAAACAGCGAAATATGTATTTGTATACATTCAAGAGATGTATACACATATATAGCATACATTCGAATTTTAGTTACAAATTTAAGAAAAACTAAAATTTTAAAAATTAAATCTCAAAAGAATTAAAAATAATAATGTTGGGTACTTTGAAATTAGAATTGATTTTAAAAACAAAAAACAGAGCAAAACTATTTTGTTCTGATAAAATAAATAGCTTTAAAATAAAAGCAAGAAATTAGTTACTATTGAATAATAATATATATTTGTACTACATACAAGAAATATGAAACGACGTATGCCGAAATAAAGGCAAATGGTCGCATATAACTTACCCACCTAGACAATAGGCTGAAAAGACATTATAAAAAATATAAAAGACAAGCCTGACCTATCGGGATACCATTTTAAATAAAAAGACATATAGTTTTTTTTTATTATTATGATTTTTATTGTGGAGTATTTTTACAATCTGGCACGGAAGCACAAAGGTCTTAGTTGCTGCAACCGAGGTGACAGCGGTATCACTTGAAGACCATTTAATAACGAATTATCCTCACATTGCTGGATAACTCGCAAACACTCGATGACTTCCAGCAATGTGCAAAAGTATGCACCGTCTCTCCTGTACCGCCAGATCCGGTGTTGCAAGTATTGGGCAGGATAGCCCTCGTAAAAATGCCAGTTGGTTTGACTGTAATGGCCTGCCAGGAAGAATAGCTCCTTCATTTCCATACTAAAGTCTTGAATTTGATTGTTCATTTTGATCACGTTTTAACAATTATGTTAACTTTTAACGAAACAATGGTAAAGTAAAACAATAAACGGACCCCTTTTATAGAGGAAAAATGCGGGTCTCAGCACCATTGTCATTTGTCAGCAAAAATATTGGGCAGTAAAAAATACTGTTAATTAATCAATGTCAATTTATTAACAAAATATTTTATAAAGGGTGTCGCAATAAACACCTGTAATAATATTGTCAAAACCTAACGAGTAGTTATTTTATTTCAGCAAAACAAAATGAACGTTATTACCTCCTTACTTTTCATTTGCACACCAATGACGGTCTTTTCACAAGTAATAGAAATAATAAATATAAATGATAACAACGGCTACATTACTCTGAATTCGGGACAAACAAAAATAATTCTGAGATACCAAAAATCCTTGCACATCATTAACATTACAGAGTCCGAGAATAATCAGAATGAAATTGGAATGAATATAGAAAATATTCGAGCACTTGTGAAACCAGAAGACGCGTCCTTTTTGACGTTGGAACATAATTTCAATCTATTAAAGTCAAAAATAAATGGTCTGAAACCTCATATGCGGAAAGCTAGAGGACTAATGAATATATTAGGTAAAGGACTAAAGGTAATCGCTGGAACAATGGATAGCGAGGACGAAGTTTTCATTAGAAAACATATCGAGGACTTGGAAAAACAAAATCACGAATTAATAAATGAATCGAATAAACAAGTTTCATTAAACTCCCAAATTACAGATCAGATAAGAAATATTTCAATGCACATAAACACTCAGCAGAAACTTATTACCAATAGATTATACGGATTCACGGAAAAGATATTAAACAATACAATGGATCTCAAGAATGACATGGAGATATTCAGAGAAATTTTTCAACTCAATTTCGACATTACGCTATTCAGAAATCACATCGATGACATACAACAGATAATTTTAGCAAGTCGGTTGAACATTTTGTCGCGGAATATTTTGTCAGAAAAAGAAATGAATTTAATATCGGATATAGAAACATTAAAAGATATTAAAATAACAGTAGCATATTATGTTAATCAAATAATAATAATAATATTTATCCCGTCTTATTCGGACAAAGTATTCTATAAGATGAATATAGAACCGGTTCCTAACATTAACAATAAATCCATAATTTTAACAGAAGACAAATTTATAATGGATAATGATGGGAAAATATTTGGAAACATTATTAGCGGCAATTTGAAATCTGACTTAACCGAAATAGAAGACGATTGTTTGAAACAAATAGCTACGTCAAGAGATGCTGAGTGTCCAATGAGATTTAACAATGAAACAGTGATAAAAGAAATGGAGCAAGGTCTATTGATTGTCAAAAACGCTGTAAACTTGGAATTTACTCACAATTGTAATGAAATAAATTTACGTCTATTTCGAAATAGCTTGATCAAGTTTGAAAATTGCAGAGTGATGATAAATAACACTGCATTTAAGAATAGCGTAATTAAGATTGAAGATCATATACTGTTGCCTATATACAATATTAAAGTAACAGAAAGAAAAACAATTAAAAGAGAAGAGTTGGAGGAAATAAAATTGGATAAAATAAAAAACGATCGTAAGATAATTACAGAAATAGTCGATCATGGAGATAGATATCCCTCAAGGTCTGAAATAGTAGTACTTTCTGGAATTGTCGTTTTCTTGATTTGTACGATAACAATTGTATGTATGTATCGGAAGATGCAGGTGCCAGCCACGCGTAATCGACCAGCAGAGCCTAGACCTAGCGAATGGGATATTGCATTACCCAACATAACATACTAATAATTATCAACTTTTGGGAAATGTTAATAGAAATCAGAAACTCATATCATTTATGAGTAAAACTAACAAAATTTGGGGCACCCGTTTTTTTTTTTTTTTTTTTGTTTTTTTGCGAGGTTTTAGGATACAATAAAAAACCTATACAAAACATGACGAATTGCATTTTTCCAAATAAAACGAAGTTAAAACAAAGAAAGAAAAAAAAGGGGAAAAATTAAAGAAAAAATAAAATTTGAGCTTAACCTAAATAAAAGCAAAACAACAGCAATTTTAGCTGAACTAGGGAAATAAAATTGTAGTTATAGGAACCTGAAATAAAAAAAAAAATGCAGGGAAAGTTAAGGAAATAAATACAAATATTTTTTTTTTATTTTAAGGATTTTTATTTGCATTACTTTAAATAATTTTTTTTTTATATTAATTAAATTTGTTTGTTTTTGAGACCGGCACCAGAACGGACAGCTTCAATAGTTTTTAATAACCATTCTCTTGTATCCCGATCATGGGTAACGTCTAATTTGCGATATAGCAATGCTTTCCGTTGCCTCGCGATCACTTTTTTTCCTCCTCGGGGACTTTTTGGGGAAGCCATCGCCGTTTCCTTCGGCACCGATATAGGCATATTTCGTCGCCTATACTCCTCAAGCGTCAGACGTTTGGGACCCGCCGTAATAGGAGTAGGGATGTAGACAGGGATAGAAGCTGCCTGTTCACCAGTGGAGACAGGAATATATTCTGGTTCTTCTGCTGAATTTTTTTTTACAATTTCCATTTTTGTTATCAAAGAATAACTGATGCGAATTGGTACCATACGTTACTATTTATACCAATTTGACAGTGAATAATTAATTGATTGCTTTCTTTTTAACATAAGTATATATTTGTATGCATACGTTTAAGACGTATGTATATACATATATAAATTTATAATTTACGTTGCACATTTTTGCATCGTAAGCAAAACTAGTCAGTTTATTGACATACTTAATGTGTAAAGCTTAATGTTTTTGCCTAATTGCAAAAAATTACACATTAAGTAAACTAGGTCAATAAATTTTAAAAGTAAATAAATAAAATAAAACGGAGTAAATGCCGTAAACATATATATATATTTATGCATTATAAAATGTATACACATATATACCATTTACATAATATAGAAAATAAAATAGAAATGCCGTATATATATATATATATATATATGCATTGTAAAAATGCATACACATATATAACATTTACACAAACTTAAATAAACAAAACGGAGTAAATGCCGTAAATACATATATATTTGTATGCATTACATAAGAATGCATGCACATATATACCATTTACACTTAATTTCATATATTAAATAAGGTATGAATATATTGAAACAATTTTTTTTTTAATAATATCAAAATTAAAATTTATAGTAAGATTTAATGAACAAGTATATTTTTGGTGATAGGGAAAAATAGATTTTTAATTTAATTTCAATTTATAATCATGGTCCTATACTGAGGCAGTTAAGCAGTAGCAGAGTCGGAGTTGACTAAATACACTCCACGTTGACGATTCAAACAACCTAACAAGGCATACGGGCTATTATATTTTATACAAAAGCGGGAAACAAACTTTAATCCACGCTTCATAAATTCAAAGATTCAGGCAGAGAAGACAAAAGAAAAGCATATTTTTACTAAAGCTAAGCTGAAGAATATTTCAAGAATTATAACCGAAATATCCAGCATTATTAGCTAAAGAATTATGGTTGTCAATCCGTATATGGAAACAACCAAAATAAAGGAAGGGAGGGGGCAACAAGTAAAGCGTAAAGCCTCCCTTGATGAAATGAAAACTGTGGCATAAGCCGTTTCACCAATAATGGTAACCACAGGTATAACAAGCGGAATACGATAGGATGCCGAATTACGATGTGCCAAATCGCACAAGACCGGAAAACAGAATAACCAGTAACCTCGCCCACCGAATCTTAAGTACGGCCTAAGAAGTCAGTTAAAGTTGAGCATTGAGCTGAACCAGTTCCGCCCAAGGGGGACAAGCAGTAACGGAGGAGAGTAGGGCCATGAAGTAGGTAGGTTATTTGAAAGAAAAAAAAAATAAGAGATTACTTTACAATTTAACTTACTTATTTTTATCAATATTTTTCACACTTCAAACACTATACATGAATTTCCACTAAGGAAAACATTAAAGATAAAAATTATAATATATAGTAATATGTTAAGAAAAAATTATTCTTAATCATAATTTTTTCTTATCCCAAGGGGGGAGGAATGTTGTGGGTTCTTACCGCACAATATAATATGTTATTAACATAAATAGCATATTATATATACTTTTAGGATGATGATTAACATCATTCTATAACATTAAAACTGCATTATTGAATAATGCAATTTATCCAATAATAATAAATTATTGTTGCAAAAGTGCAGCATACTTGCGGGCTGTTGTCGTTTTGTTGGTCATTTATGTTACCATGGGCAAATTCTGTTTGTTAGCAATTAACAAGAATGAGAACACCATGAACTTAAATGCAACAACAAAACCCAAAGCAAAAGCCAACTTGTGCAACCCGGAAAACATTTCGCCCCACTAAATTTGGTCAACAAAGTTGAATTAAGTAGAATAAGTTTTGTTATTGTAATTATGTGTAATTATTTTAGCATGTAATTTGTTATTGTAATTATCTGTATCATAGGTGTTAAGTAAAATGAAATCTAAAATTAAAAGCAGAGTTAGTTCTGAACTTAAGACTAAATGAAGTTTGGTGTTTCTTATTTAAAAGGAGTAGCTACGAATCCAGAAGGTAAGTATCCTCATATTATTAACCCAAATTTACTTTGTTTTTCAGATACAGCTTTCACCCAGCTCTAAGTGTTTTCCCAGGACGGGAAAATTACTAGTACAAAAATACTAGTCAGCCGGTAGGATTCTCACTTCTACGCAGCAGACTAGTCAACAGTGGTTTTGCTGGATCAGGTTTGGCAAAAACCAAAAACATGCACTGTCCCGGGAGGTAACGCCATATAAGCTCGATTATAAACGTTATTTTACATGATACTCATTCCAAATTTTTTTGTTTCCTTAAAGCAGAGATCACGATAAAAACTTTGGAATAACATATGTTACAACAGCACCACTAGTTTTGTCGCTACGGCTTAAAACAGGTCAACAAAAATGCAGTTTTTTACAATTTTTCAAAAAAATTTCAACTTTGGCATCTTATAGCTCGAAAAAATATTGTGAACTCAAAAAGTTAGCTATCCTATCTTGTAGTATGTTGAAATATAAAAATTTTAAGTACAACATGTTTATATTTTGGCTTCATTTCATAAAAGCTATTTTAAAAAAACTAAAACAATGTAAGATTAAATTTCATACATTTTTGTTTAAACAGTTGGCATTTTATTAAAATTTATTTGAAATTTATTTGAAAAAAAAAATTATTGTAAGCAAAAATGTATGAAATTGACTCTAACATTGTTTTAGTTTTTTTAACATAACTTATATGAAATGAAGCCAAAATATAAACATGTCATACTTTAACAGTTACAGTATTACAACCGCTAAAGCTATAATTGAAATTGCTATTCTTCCTCATTACTCCACAATTTTTTCTGCAGAAATAATCGCTTTAAAGCCATTAAACACTTCTCGACGAAATCAGGTAAATACGCAATATGTACTGACTCCCTTTCATCCATAGACGCAATATCCAACCCAGACAACAATAGCTTTTACCCACACACAATCAAAAACTTACTTATCGATCTCTATCCCACGATAATTATCATATGGATCTCTGGTCATGTCAATATACCAGGCAATGAATTTTCCGACCAATCTGCAAAATCAGCAACAAAGTCTCCACTTCTACTTTCGGCTAACAACAATATAAATGATATACTCAAACATATAAAATCTATCTCACACAGACAACAAACCATGCTATGGTCTCTGACTTGTAAATGGTATCAGGACATTAACCAAACCAAGTCAAATACAAACCAATTTTTGAAATTTCAACACTGACGTAAACAGATCTGATTTGGTGAAATTATAACGTTTAAGGTTAGTTAATACACACTCGTTTAACTCATTCCCATTATATAGATAAAAATTATCCTTCTTCTTGTCAATATTGCAACGTCTCTTCACAAATTACTATAACCCACTTATTAACCGAATGCCCCGCTTTGATCCACAATAGAATAAAAAAATTTTCCAATTCCGATCCTTTACCACTTCTGTCCAATCCAACCCCAGTATCTATTTAAAAAATTATCTTATTTATTTTTAAAATCTTGTAACATGTATCATTTAATTTAATACTCAAACAAACTTATGTACTTAATGTAAATTCTGTAAATATTTTTTTTCTACGCTTGTATCTCTATATTCCATACCTTAATTTAATTCATAACCGCAATTTTTTGTAATATCATATAACTTCCTAAATTCCTTTTTAGCTCATTAATCAACTGAAGGCCTTTGATGCCATTGCTTTCTTATATTAACTTATAGTTTTATCTCTAATTATAAGTTAATAAATAAATAAATAATAAAATTTCACAATGAGGTAAAATTAATTGCAAAAAATTAAAACCAATACAAAAAAGAGCTGTTCTTTAAATATCTTAAAAGCATATCAGCCTGATTTATAGAGCTGACATCATTTTCATTTTCTATAATTTTATTTATGCATTCTTTCAAAGCCTATTTGCAGCAATGTACTGAATTTACAGTACGGGAATTAAAATTCCACCTGGTATGTGGGACAGCAGGAATCTTCTTTGTAACAATGGCTTTTGAAATTTCAGTTCTTTTAGGGGACCGTGAAAAGAATTTTGGAAAAGCTTGCAGGTTGGCGAAAAATTTCTGAACTTTTTTATTTTGGCTTACGCTTTTTTCTATTATTAAATTGAGTTGATGGGCATAACAATGAACAAACTGCGCATTCGGATATACTCCTTTTATTTTAGCCTGCACTCCACCAACTTTTCCGCTCATTACAGAAGCACCATCATAGCATTGAGCTATCAATTGCTCCGCAGTTATTTGAAGCTCTTTCAACTCTTTAAGTAAAGCAGCACTCAAACCATCAGCGGTATGTGATTGTGGCTTTATATATTTCCAAAACCTTTCGTGTACATACCCCCTATTTTCATATCTTACAATCATGATCATCTGTATTTCTGTGGTAACATCAGTGGTTTCATCTGCTTGAATAGCCAAGTAATTGCATTGCTGTATTTTACTTAGCAACTCTTTGTGATACACAGCTAATACGGAATCTAGTATTTCATTTTGGATAGTTTTGGACGTACCTTGTTACGCCTGGCATATGACATGAAAAAGAAAATACTCGCAAAAACTTTCGGTATCGACCACCGAAGTCATTCCCAGCTAGGGCGCGGTTTTCCCATTGCCACTTGTAGCGCAGCATAGAACATAAAAAAAATACTATCACAATTGGGGAGCAGAAAAACCCCAGGTCCCTTTACTTTAAATCTACCCCGATGGCATCACGAATTTACCTACCCCGACACTTCCCCTAAATCTATCGCCTAGCACATTTCCATTACTAAATTAACAAATCGTCATTTTAAGTTCAATTCAAAAAAAATTTAATTTTTTAATTTCATTATTTTGGTTTTCTCTTTTTGTTTTTTTACAATATATTTTAATAGTGTACCTAATGCTACGGTTTTTATTAATTGTTGTAAATATATTTAAGATTTTTATATTACTATTCATATAAAAGACAAAAGAATAAAAAGCCTTAAAGTAAATTAAATTATAAAGTAGGGATTTCAGTTTAAATTGTAGTATATGTATTATAAAATATATAACCTATAATATAATAAACATTATTACTAAAAAAAAATAACTTAACTGGTAGGTGTAGTTGTTTCCTTAATGGTAATTGTCGTAGCTGATGTTGTTGTTGGCGTAGCAGGTGTTGTAGTTGTCGTAGCTGGTGTTGTTTTTGTCGTAGCAGGTGTTGTAGTTGTCGTAGCTGGTGTTGTAGTTCTAGTTTTAATTTTATTTTATTAAGTACTTTTATTGTCTTTGTTTGCACTTTTTGCACCTTTTTATTGTAGGTTTATGCAGCTCTTGTTTAAAGTAGCTTTATTTTTTTTATGAAATTTGTCAAAAATCGTTCAATTGTCTTTTTTTGATTTTTATCTTATTTATTTCTTTAGTTTGCACGTGTTTTCTACAACCTTTCACTTTCACTTTTAATTTGCACTTTGTATTTTTTTTTTCTTTAGGAAATGTATTTTCTTTGGTTTATACCAGGCAAGCACAGTTTTTCATTTGTATGAGAATTACTTTTGTTCATGAAAAATTATTGTAATTTAGTAGTTTTTAAATTTTCACTCGTTGGTTTTTCTTGTTTGCAAATGCTCAGGCGATGAGCAGCTGCAGAGCAGCGACCACCACTACCGTGGTTCGCGACAACCGCAAACGAACGTCCGCACTATCCACTGACCAGAAAACAACTGCACACGACGTACACAAGTTGCAAGTCGCTTTTGCGTTGTACTTGTGTGCGGTAATAAAACACCGTCATAGGAATTAGGTCGACGGGTACGTTGAATTGACGTACGCAAGTGGCAAGTCGCTTTTGCGTTGCACTTGTGCGCGGTAATAAAACGCCGTCATAGAAATTAGGTCGGCGGGTACGTCGAATTGACGCCAACAAGCTACAAGTCGCTTTTGCGTTGTACTTGTGTGCGGTAATAAAACACCGTCATAGGAATTAGGTCGACGGGTACGTTGAATTGACGTACGCAAGTGGCAAGTCGCTTTTGCGTTGCACTTGTGTGCGGTAATAAAACGCCGTCATAGAAATTAGGTCGACGGGTACGTTGTGTTGACGTACACAGGTGGCAAGTCGCTTTTGCGTTGTACTTGTGTGCGGTAATAAAACGCCGTCATAGAAATTAGGTCGGCGGGTACGTCGAATTAACGCCGACAAGCTACAAGTCGCTCTTGCGTTGTACTTGTGTGCGGTAATAAAACGCCGTCATAGGGATTAGGTCGGCGGGTACGTTGAATTGACGTACACAAGTGGCAAGTCGCTTTTGCGTTGTACTTGTGTGCGGTAATAAAACACCGTCATAGGAATTAGGTCGGCGGATACGTTGTATTGGCGTACACAGGTGGCAAGTCGCTTTTGCGTTGTACTTGTGTGCGGTAATAAAACACCGTCACGGAAATCGGGTCATCGTAGTCAGCGCATCCGTCGCATTCGTAGTTCAACGGGTACGTTGAATTAACGTACACAGGTAGCAAGTCGCTTTTGCGTTGTACTTGTGTACGGTGATAAAACGACGTCACCGAAAGTAGGCACCCGGATACGTCGAATTGACGCATACAAGTTTCAGGTCGCTTTTGCGCTGTATTTGTATGCGGCAATAAAACGCCGCCGGAGAAATTAAACCCAAACGCCGTACAGAAAATTAGTCCTTCGTAGCCAGAGCAGACGCCGAGTAATATAAAATTCGACACATCGATCGACGCCTTTGCACGGTATCGGCGTACAGAAAATTAGTCCTTCGTAGCCAGAGCAGACGCCGAGTAATATAAAATTCGACACATCGATCGTCGCCTTTGCACGGTATCGGCGCGGCGTGAAAGTACGCTGCCGGATAGGATAAGTACTAAGTATCCGAATCGTAACTATAACTTAGTCTTAGATATATATATATATATAATATTTACCTCAAATATTGTATTAAGATAAAAATAAAGTGGATTGTCAAAGAAGTATACATGGAAGGTCTTGTTCTTATTTAAACTCCCGGAAATTCGACCTTTGTTAGCCACCTGCAAAATATAAATTTTTGTACACGAACCCCGGATACCGGCGAGCCGAAACCCTGGCCGAAAGGTTCGTTACAACCTATTCATCTTAGATCCGGAGTTCCTCAGGGAAGTCATTTAGGACCTTTACTCTTCAATTTATTCATCAATGACGTTACCCAGATGTTTAAATTTGATAAATGCCTTTTATATGCTGATGATCTGAAAATTTTTCATGAGGTTACAGATCGTAGCGATTGCGAAAAGCTCCAGAAGGATATTTCTTCTTTGCTTCACTGGTGTAAAATTATCCAGCTATCTTTGAATTTTGCAAAATGTAAAAATATCACATTTTCTCGTAAAGTTTCTCGTGTTGCTTACGATTACAGATATAATGCTGTTGATATATTTTCCAGAGTAAACCAATTTAAAGACCTCGGAGTATAATTTGATGAAAAGCTCTCGTTTGCTACACACTTGGAGTATATCATTTCAAAAGCAAATTCTCAATTTGGATTTTTAAAAAGAAACTCTAACCTAGGACTATCTTTTTTGGTCTAGTAAGATCTATTTTTGAGTATGCCAGCATCATAAGGGATCCATATTACGATATTTCGATAAAACGCATTGAAAATATTCAAAAACGCTTCACTCGATTTGCGTTGAGACGCCTGTATACTTGGGAAAATATGCCTAATTATTGGGTGCGATGCCGTTTATTAAGCCTCAACAGCTTGGGAAATAGAAGAACGGTTACTAACATTATGTTTATTAAGGACATTATCGATGGAAGAATAATTTCACCTGTTTTACTTGCGCTAATTCCATTCAATGTCCCAGCTCGCAATCTTAGAGAGTCAACAATGTTTTACATTCCATATCACAGAACTAATTATGGATCTAATGAACCCATTTCTAGATGTTTGTCAAATTGTAACGCATTTGCTAACCTATTAGATTTCAGTGTAATTAGATTGCTTTTAAAAAAATATCTTGAAGAAATAAATTTTACAACATAATTAAGCTTATTAATTTTTACCATTAGTTTTTAAGTTTTATTATAGTAATCTGTAAGGGTAAAAAACCCGGTAGATGAAATAGATAAATTAATAAATAAATAAAAGAAAATCTTAAAGAATTGAAGTTTTTTGTTTACGCTTTCATTATTTAGTTTATCCACCTTTCTTTTGGATAGCTTTCGCCACTCTTCTTGGGATACTTTTGATTAGAGCCTGACAGGTTTCTATGGGTATCTCATACCACATTTCTTGGACACACTCCTACAATCGCTCCGTATTCGTGAAAATTTTTTTTGCTTTTTTTCTTTTTTAAGACCTTCCACAGGTTTTCTTTCTGCTTTAAATCCTGTGTCTGACTCGGCCAGCTAAACGCGTTGACTTTATTGTCCTCAAAACATTTTTTCACAAACACAAGAAGTGTGTTTTGGGTTGTTATCTTGCTGATAGATTCAAAGCAAGGGCATGTTTTCCTCAGAATAGGGCAGCATTGCGTTTTCGAGTATACCTTTCTATTCGGCTGCTGTCATTTTACTCGTTGTCCGGAATATAGGACCTATCCCACATTAAGGAAAACACTACCACACCATAATATTTCCGCCTCCGTGTGTAAGTTTTTTTTTTGTGAATCTGCCGTGAAACTCCTTGCTTTTAGGCCGTCGCACATTCTTTTCTGAATCATTTCCAAATAAATTAATCTTAGTTTCACCTCTCCTTAAGATATTACGCCACTTTTTCTGCCGTTCAGGTCATGACCAGTTTTCATGATCCCTTGCAAAACTTAGCCTCATGCTCAATTTTTCTTTCCGTAGCAAAGGAACTTTTATAGCTATGCGCCCAGGTAGGTTTACCTTTAGTAAACGTCGTCGAATTGTTTGAGCGGTAACCGCGTTCCCAATTTCTGCTAAAATTGTCTTTGAAGATTTAAATATGCCTTTTTTTCGATACTTTCAATATGAAGATAATCTGTTGGAGCGGTTCTTGATGGTCTACCACGAGTTTCTTTTTGCGTTTTATTTTTAAATACATTTCTCACAAAATTCTGAGATATATTCAGCAACCTGCAAGCTGCATCTAAGAGATTTTCTTTCTTTTTTCAAGTTTAAAGCCAGCCTGTATTCCTCAGCAGATCAATTTGAATTACGCCTATCTCAACTAAAATTTTTTGCTGTCAATTCACTGCATTTTAAGATTTAATTAAAGAAAAATTACCGTTCTTCTAAGGAAAGCTCAAAAAAATTTAAAAAAAAAAGTTTTCAAACAAAAATTTGAATCAACTTGCAGGTGTACCTATTATTTTGAGCAGGCAAATTTTCAAACTATACACAGTAAGTAGAAATATTCAAAACTAAGGGGAATTGCATGATTTGTTTTACTGAATATCGTGCTACCAAATTGTGTTATTCACGTAACCACTACGACTTTTCCTCTATATTTCCAAAATATTTTTGTAATAGAGTTTAAACTAAAAACTGAGAAGTGTACCTATTATTTTGAGCAGGTGTGTATATACCAAGTTTTGTTTATTGGCGTAAAATAGTTGATAATATATGATGAGTTTTAATTTTCTTTCACATGGTGGGGGTGTGGCAGCGATTAAAAAAAATCTGACGTGCTGGAGAAAAACCACGAGACATGTATATTTTATTTTAGTGTCTATTTGCAGAATATATTGAAATTTCTCATCTGTACAAGAAAAAGTTTAATTTCGTCGGACCGTGTTATCAATACGACGATAAAAAGTTTTCAAATGCAATGGTAAGTTGACTCAACAACAAAATTAAAATCGGAAGAGCAACTTAATTATAGTCATTTACCAATGTGGAAAGATTGAGAAACAATGCTTAATAGAGGTTTTCAACATATTTCGGCCAATGAGGCATTTAAATCAAAACGTCATAATAAGCCACAGCAGCCACTTCTTCGAAAAATCGTAATTTTTGTGTTCTAAGCAAGCTGACACATACTGCAAATGTCTTTCTGTAAGTCATCACGACATTTTATTAATCTTTGTCCAACATTTTCGGAACAATCTGTACAACAGCGATTCGATTTTATAAGGGGAATTTCTGAGAGCATAAATTGTTTAAAATAAGGGCACACAGTAGCAAAAAGCAAATCTGCAAAATGAAGGATATGCCATCGGCTACATAATTCGCTTTTTCATAGGAACGTCCCCACCCCTCCTCCTGCTGCCAGTTCCAATTTTACAACCGATAACCAGCCATCAACATCTTGTGCAGCAATAAATCATTCTTCACCTCATGATGCCCAAGTGATTCTAGTAACAGCTGTGGTACAAATAAGTACCAAATCTGGCGAATATCATTTGGCAAGGACATTATTGGACTCTGGGTCGCAAATTAATTGCATGGCAGAAGCACTGGCGCAGAGGTTAAACTTGAGTAGGGAGGACGTTAATTTACAATTGGTGGGTAACGTATGGTGAATAAAATCTGGACACTTATTAACCCTTTCACGTCCAATGTTGCCTAAAGGCATTGCTATGGGTTTTTAGTATTGGCGTCACTAACGTCGCAACGTCGTTAAAACAACAAGTGCGGAAAAAGTTAAAAAAAAGGTCCTTGTGCTTTTAGTTAAATTATGTGAAATAAATTACTCGGACTTACAAAAAAAGTACTTCAATTGGTTCAAAATTTTTTAATTAATGGATAAAAATATAATTTGTAAACAAAAATTGTTGAGTTGCGTCTCAGGAACTTTCCGAAGGAAATGCTGTCTACAGGCCGTAAGGACGAACAAGGATACGTAGGACTTTGAAATTGATGTCAGTTAGTCTTTTTGTCGTATCAATAAAAATATGAGCTCAAATATTTTTTAAGTCCTCGCACTTTAATTCGGGCATGAAAGGGTTAAAAAAAAAAAACTTTAAAATGAGCGTAACTAACAACAAAAATTCTAATAGCGATTGTCAGGCGCCAAATTTATTACATAATATTCACATAATCGCAAAAATGTATTTAAACGAGTTGCACTGTCGTAAAATTATTTGCAAATTTTCGGAAGGTTTCCAAATAAAACTAAAAATGAAATTTTCCATCACTTAAATGATATGGGATATAAGAAGTCGACCATATATAACACGGTCCGATATAATCAAACTTTTTGTTGTACACATGAGAAATTTCAATATATTCTGAAAATAGACACTAAAAAAATATATGTGTCTCGTGGTTTTTATCCAGCATATGAAAGAAAATTAAAATTCATCATATCTTACCAACTATTTTACGCAAATGAACACAACTTGTTATATATGTATATAAAAGGTAGAGCCGAAAGTAAGATTTAATTAAAGAATGGGCGGTGCCCCGCCTCCAATATGAGAAAAAAAATCAAATATTTTATATCTCAGCAACTGACACAACAAACAACAAAGCTTAGAACCTTACACAAATTATGAGCAACATATGTACCAAATCTTATCCAACTGCGTCATCCAGTTGCTCAGATATAAAATATTTGGTTTTTTTTTGTCATATTGGAGGCGGACAGCACCCATTTTTTAATTAAATTTTACTTTTGGCTCTACCTTTTATATATGTATATACCAAGTTTTGTTCATTTGCGTCAAAAAGTTGAAGAGATATGATGAATTTTAATTTTTGTTCACATGGGGGTGGGGGGTGTGTTTCATCGATTAAAAAAAATCTGACGAGCTGAAGAAAAACCACGAGATACGTATATATTTTTTAGTGTCTATTTTTAAAATATATTGAAGTTTCTCATGTGCACAAACCTTTGTCGGACATTGTAATTAAATTAAACTATTGGACAAAAAGTGTGAAATGAGCGCTGCAAGACAGCTCGGGCTCAGATAAAGGCAGATACAGTAGAACGGATTACAAAATCATATCGGCTACTAGAAATAAAATATAATGTAGATAAAAATAATTGATATAAAAATATTTGAAGAACATAAGAGTACAAATTAAAAAAAGAAAAACCAAGCCAACTACTACAGAGAAGTAGTCAAAAGATATCAAATCTAGGTTGATTGCGCTTTCTGGAAAATATTTTAAAACATTTTTACCGTACATTTGCGGAATGGATGGCGAGAGACAATGAAGGGCAGTCTAAATATTACTTTGAAACTGCTAGCCACAAGCCACCCGACAACATCAATTATATCTAGAAAACCAAGTTCCCTGGGAAGGTTTTTTTACGACTGACAATCAGTGAGCGTGGTGTCAGTGAACCAGTATTTTGGAAAGGAAGCTGAGCTTTCACTTTCAAGACTTACAGGGAAAGATGCATTCCTGAACTCCACAAATATATCATTGGCGCGATTAAGTAATTTTCTGGTCGGGTTTGGCTTCATCACATTACGCGAGAGATGCATTGGAAGAACTAAATTGCGAGGCATGAAATTGTACCTTACGATTTTAGCCCCACCAAACGTGCCACAGCTACGATCAAATGAATTTTTTAGGCTAATTTGAAGCGAAGTGATTCTAGCAAGAGTTATTGACCAAAAAATGTTGATTGTTTAGTTAATACAAATAAATTAAAGCTGAAAAGAATCGATACAAAAGGCATTCAGGAGTTTATGAGAAAACTACCTTAGAAAATACGAAAAGAAAATCGATGCATAGTAAATTATTATTTGAAAATTATGTTCGAGCTTATATGTACTTAAATAAATAAAAAACAAATTTAAAAAAAATTTTAATATTTTAATTGAACCACTTAGCGTTTGTCCAAATTTCATTTACCATACGTTATAGGAAAGGCGCAGTATACTGTCAGACATAAGTTACATGCTGCAGTAAAGTCCAGAATTCGTATGAATTTCCAGCCAATTTTTGGTGTTAAAATCAATTTCCACATACCAGCCAGATCATACGATCTCAACGAAGGAATGGAATCTACCTTTAAACATTGAACTCGCTATCTCATATTTTTATAAAACATAAAAAATATATCTGCTAGTTTGGGTAGAAACATTCTTTGATCTTTTGTCAGTTGGACAAATAAACATATTCCAAATTAACCAATGTTGCAAAAAACGTTACTTGGTTGGATAGTCTCTGGTAAATACTAAACTATTAAAAATACATATTTGCAAATATGCATTTCAGTAACTATTACTGAAAATTATGGTTCTCTTGATTCCATCGATCAAAAGTTTTTGGCATTAGAAGACATGCTACAGGATACACAATGCAAAGCATACACTGCTGAGCAGAAGTTCTGTGAAAATCACTTTACTGAAAAAGTTTGTATATTAGCTACTGGTAGCCCGAATTTGCTTGGCTCATCTTTCGAAACCGCAAAACGGAGTTTTTTGGCTTTAGAGCGTAAATTATTGAAAAATCTTGATCTTCATGAAATGTATACGGAGTTCATGAAAGAGCACCTGAAATTAGGACATATGTCACCAGCTAGCAACAGAGTTTTGAAAATTCCACATTATTTCATTCCGCATCAATGCGTTTTGAGACCAGAAAGTACGACTAACAAACTTCGCTTAGTTTTTGATGCGTCCAGTCGTACTTCAACTCAGCTATCATTAAATGATACTCTTATGGTTGGTCCAACAATCCAGGAAGATTTGTATTCAATTCTTCTTCGTTTTCGTTTACATAAATACGCTATGACTGCTGACATTTTTAAAATGTACCGTCAAGTGGAAGTGGACAAGGCAAGCCAAAATTTTCAATTGACACAAATGATATACAACCAATTCAGGTGAACAAAATCAACACAGTTACATATGGTACTGCTCCAGCCCCATTTTCAGCTATACGATGCTTATTTCACTTGAGCAATTTATATAGCAATTCGCACCCAGTAGGTGCAAATGTAATACGAAAAGACTTTTACGTTGACGATATGCTCACTGGAGCTAACAACTTTGCATTTAATAACGTTAACTCTGGTATTAATATATCAGAATTGCAGAAACTCGGCATTAACAGTTCCCTAGTTGAGCCTATTTAAAAGCTACTGACAAACAGAACCGTTGCCTCAAATCTTGGTAAATCCAAGGCAAATAGGTTTGTTTGCAGTAGAACGCCACAGGGGGGTGTGCTATCTCCTCTATTGTGGAATCTGGCAATAAATAAGATGCTTACGTCTCTAAAAAGGCACGGCTGTAGAGCTATTGCCTATGCGGATGATGTATCACTAATTGCATGTGGCAAATTCTCAAGCGCACTGTCTGAAATTCTTCAGGATGCTTTTAACAGACTAGTTTCATGGGCAGATGTGGCTAGTTTAGGTGGAAATCCGAACAAAACTGAACTATTACTCTTTACCACCTTCATTAAAGGGCACTAGACTTGCCTTAAAAGGTTAAGTTGGAAAATTAATATTGAAGAGAGTTAGGAAAGAAACTGTAGCGGTAGGTGGTAGATGGAGGTTATCACCTCGTATTATTCACTGGCTACACAGCGGTCATTCGACCGATTCTGCTATATGGCATTGTGGTATGGTCGCCTGTCTTAGTCAACGTCACCTATTACAAATAAGTTTTTGCAGTCATAACTGGCCACTGCCCTATCGGCAGACATGCGGAGAGAATAGGTGTTCGGTCTTTTTCTTTGCTCTTGCCCCGCTCTTGCTAGAAAACACCATAAAACACTTGGTTCATTTTTATTTGATGACCTGGATGACTTTAGACTTGTTATAGACCAAGAGCTGGTGACAAAAACTGAAAGAGTTTTATTATGGCTCATATTACAATATTATATAGATCTAAAGTTGAACATGAGTCGGCAACCACTCAACAGATTTTTTTGTGGAAATTATTGAGGATTCTTTGACATAGCTCATTCCTTTGATTTCTGTCATCAGAAGCAATTCAAGCTCTTTACCATGATGTCCAATTCATGTATCAACTTATACATTTTCAGGATATTGATTCAGAAATCAGTAATGCATAAAACAGAATTCCGGCGTACGACGTAAACACCGCCAGCGTAAAAGATTTGCTATGAAAATCGTATGGGAGAAGAGAGCGCAACTTTTTACTCTCTCCAATGTCTCTACCGCGACGGTAAAATTAAAACCAAATCTAATTCTACCGTCAGCCGTCGCGGCATTTACGCCGGAATTCTGTTTAATACATGTAGCAGTCTATATGTATTTATATAGCCGCCCTGTATATTTATATTATAATTGTCCTGTATATTTATATTCTCCATATTTACTCGCTTTAAGTATATTCTCTTTGTTAAGTTTCTCATTAGTTATACTTTTATTATAATTGCTCACTATCGCATATGTAATTACATACTTATATATCTCTTTAGTTTTTAAGCATAGGATGATACAAATAAAACGGGATTCTGAAACGGACTGTCGAACCAAAAGCAACGTGTTTTATTTTAGCCTACAGTTTTCAGAAGTGGGATTGTGCCCAAGCGCCGCGATTAAATGCGATTTTCAAAAACCTTGATATATAAAAAAAACATTTGTGTATAATGAAAAAGTAAACTGTGAAAATTAAAAAAAAAATTAAAAGAGAAAGTAAACTTAGAGAAAAAGATTGAAAAGTGATTGAAAATTATTAATGATAGTACTTGAAGACATCAACTAAAACAATAAAAACATACCAAAAATATATAAAATAAATTTTTTGGTACAGTTGCAGCAGTTTGTTTAAATTTCTGTGAAGGTCAAAATGGAAGACTTAATCAACGGTTCTGACTATACGTTGGCGCAGCTGCGAGAGTGGTTGGCACAGCTTGGTCTATCAACGAGCGGCACAAAGCCAACCTTAATTTAACGCATCAACGGAGTTGCAGTGGAGCAGCGTGGAGAGTATTCGAGAACAATACATGTTGTCGCTGCCAACGTATGTGACGACAAAGAGAGGCGACAGAATGCAATACACGTAGTAACTGACGACGAAAATGAAGGAACAGAAGAGCAAGTGACTTCCACCGAAGTTGACGCTGCCGAAACTCAGTCAACAAGTAAGCAGGTAGAGAACATAGAGTCGCAATTGCAGGAGCAGAACGCCGAACACAATAAAGTCACTCAGCAAAACCGGAATGATGAAATCCGTTTTTTTCGGAAAGAGATAGCGCTATTAAGGCGCGAACGAGAGCTATTAGCTAGGGAAAACGAATTGCTTAAAAGATCACCTTGAATTTTACTTCATCTTCACCCTACGGTAATGACGTCACCACAATAAGCAACAATACGTTCCGCTCTGATTTCGTTATGATAAAAGACATGTTGCCCGAGTATGATGTTGGTAATAATATCGACTTGTGGATTTCACAATTTGTTAGTGTGAGCAAAATTCATTCGCTTAACGACAACAACAAGCGCACACTTTTGATGAGCAAGCTTAAAGGTTAAGCTCTTTCGTGGCTACATTCAAAACATGACTTTGCTGCTGAAAATATAGCAGACCTGCTCACTCAAATGAAAGAAGTTTTCGGTTGTAAAGAAAACAAACTTATGTTGCGTCGTAGATTCGAGTCTCGAATTTGGAAGTATGACGAAAGCTTCGTAGAATATTACAACGATAAAATTCTTATGGCCAACATAGCGAAAATTGAAGACAACGATTTAGTTGATTATCTCATTGAAGGAATTCCGGAAGAGCAGTTGCGTGTGCAAGCGAATATTCAGTGCTTCACTACTAAAACTCAATTGCTGCAGGCGTTTTCAAAAATTCAACTTAAGCGTCGTGTTGTTACTAAAAGTCAAATACCAAGTTCGGCCAGCAATGCTGCATCAAAAGAAACCGCTGTCAACGTAAGGTGCTATAACTGCAACTCATTGGGCCATTTTGCAGCAACTTGCATTAAACCAAAAAGAGCTTTTGGATCATGTTATGGGTGCGGGAGTCTACAGCATCGCGTCTCTGTTTGTCCAGATCGGAAGAAACCCATTCACTTGCTGGAAGAGAATGATTTTGTAAGATATTTAAGTTTTATAGTAGAACATAACAATAACTGTTCCTTTTCCTTAGAGTGCCTCATAGATTCGGGTAGTCCTATAAGTTTTGTACGAAGATCTTGCATTCCGGAAGAATTAAATTTAATTGAAGTCAAAGTAAATTAAAAATGTTTGGAAAAATCGAGTCTTTTGTAATATTTGAGGATAGAAAAATTTTCTTAAATCTGTTTGTTGTTGCTAATGAATCGATGATACATGAAGCCGTTTTAGGCAGAGATTTTATTAAAAATGTAAACTAAAGCTTGCAATAGATAATGAAGAAATTGAAAGTGTCTATGAAAATGAGACTACTCTTACAAAAATTATTGATGAAAGTTCCGAAAAATTTAGGATTAATGTGGAAAATTTAAAGTTTTTTGAAAAAGATGTTGATGAAATTATTGAAAATAATGAAAGGGAAAATAATTTTGTTCAATTGATTGAAAAGAATTTTGAAAATGATCTTTTGTCAATAGAGATCACATTTAAAGACGAAAAAGATAACTTGAATATCGATTCTGATATTCGTTATTTAAACAAAGACCGATTTTGTAAAATATTTAATGATTTTTATTTGAAACCTAAGCGATTTAGTGAACCAGAAATAGAAAGTGTAATGAAATTGATTGTAAAAAACAAAAAGCCATTCCACTGTGCTCCTCGAAGATAATCGTATACAGAAAAAACCGAATTGCAGAAAATTTTAGATGAATATTTATTAAAAGGTTACATTAGACCAAGCGATTCGGAATTTGTTTCACCCATTGTTTTAGTAAAGAAAAAGACTGGCGAGTTACGAATGTGTGTTGATTACCGCACATTAAATAAGGTTACATCCAAAGATAACTACCCAATTCCTCTAATAGGTGACTTGTTGGACAGATTAGCGAAGAAAAAATTTTTTACAAAACTAGTTTTGAAAAATGGTTTTTTCATATATATATGGATCCAGATTCAATTAAATTTACTTCATTTATAACTCCAACGGGGCAATTCGAATTCTTGAGGTTGCCGTTTGGCCTTAGAAATGCCCCATCTGTTTTTCAAAAGTTTGTTAATAAGGTTTTTTCTGACATGATTAAAGAAGACAAATTGATTGTATACTTAGATGACATAATGATCGCAACGAAAAATGTCGAAGAACATTGGCAGATTCTTTCCGAAGTTTTTAGAAGGCTAGTTAAAAATAATCTCGAGCTAAGGCTGGATAAATGTGAGTTTTTGAAGTCGAGTGTCAAGTATTTAGGATATTTAATTTCGGAAGAAGGAATTAAGGCTGACGAAAAAGATCTTCAAGCAATTAGAAACTATCCGATTCCAGATAAGACCCACTCAGTTCAAAGTTTCCTGGGATTATGCTCTTACTTTCGACGGTTTGTTAAGAATTTTTCGATGATAGCAAAACCACTTTATGATTTAATAAAAAAAGATCGCAAATTTTATTTTGGATCACTTGAACTACAATCTTTTGAACTTCTTAAACAAAATTTGTTAGAAGCACCCATACTTGCAATTTACGATCAAAAAGCCCGTACAGAATTACATTGTGATGCTAGTTCAATTGGATTTGGTGAAATTTTATTACAAAAGAAAAGTGACGGAAAAATGCATCCCATATTTTATTATTCAAAACGAACTACAGAGGCAGAGTCAAAGTATCACAGCTTTGAACTGGAATCTCTTGCCACCATAAATGCATTAAGACGTTTTAGGGTGTACTTTCACGGTATGAAATTTAAAATTGTAACAGATTGTAATTCTCTGATGATGACTTTGAATAAGAAAGACCTTAACCCCCGAATAGCAAGATGGGCGCTAGAGCTACAAAATTATAATTATGTATTAGAACACCGCACTATAGGTCAAATAGCACTTTTTGCTGGCAAAAACTAATAACGGCTATATTATCATGGCGATCAACTGGAAATGTATTTTTTACCTCTAGACTAAAGGTAGAATTCTCAAAAAAATTCTTAACCCTTGTACTACCGGGTCAAAAATGGCACGCACTACTTTTTTTTCAAATCTCATAATTACTAAAACAAGAGAAGAAGTAAACAGGAGGAACTAAACCCTCTATAATATCCTTTGAATGAATGAGAATTTTGCGTCAGACTAGTGGCAACACTGTAAGTGGTGACAGTTCTTTTCGCGAATAAAATTTTGTAATTTTAATTTCGGTAATTAATATAAAGTATAAAGCGCGTTTTACGCAACTTATCGTCCGCGGAGATTCAGCGGTTGGCAAATAAGCTGAAAGTTAGCTGATTCTGTTGTGCTAACAAAGCAAACAAGCAAGTATTTTCCTCTTTCAATATACAACAACAAATTGAGTAGAATATTGCGAGTTGGCGTTCCGTCAAAAGCAGCTGGTAGTCTGTGGTATAAAAGCTCCAGACAAAGCCAGGGAAACCAATATTTGTTGAAAGACCCTAAAAGTCGGCAACAAATTGTGTGGATAACAGTAGTGGCTAATAATAAAGTCTCTGTTTAAATCTTACTTTACTTTGTATTACATACAATAAAAAAAAATCATTATTATTATTACATAATGACTTTGGGCCGCTCCCCTCCATCCGGAGGGAGCCATGGACCACTACCACAGAAACAGATGTTGCTACAACATCAACAGCTCCCACAACAACAACAGCAGTCGCAACAGCTACAAGAACAGCAAGAAGCTGGCAAAATGAGCTCTCCTGCCATGAAGGAAAATGGATTTTCAACGCAGATGATAAATAATGCCTCAGCATTACAACCAACTTCTACCGGCGCTATTCCTAAAGCACGAGCAAACGAAGAAAATAAAAAAGTTCAAACAGGTATAGATCGTTATATAACTTTGAACTCAAAGAGAAAGCTCAGCCCTCAAAAAGGGAATACAGGAATGTCAAAGTTAAACAAAACTAACAAATTAACAACACCTTCTAATATTTGATCTAGCAATCGATTTGCAGCGTTAAGCAAACTTGACGAAAACAAGGCTAGTGAACCACCCAAAACTTTTAAACCGCCTCCAATTTATTTGCGTGAGCGAAGTTCAAATGCTTTGGTAACAAAGCTAACACAGCTTATTGGGAAGGAAACCTTTTTCATTGTCCCCTTAACTAGAGGTAATCTTCATGAAACGAAGATTCAAGTTAAAAGTGAGGAATATTTCCGCATTGTTTCAAAAAATTTTAACGACAGTAAAAAATCTTATTATACATACCAGCTTAAAAGCAGCAAAGGTATTACTGTTGTTATTAAGGGAATTGAATACACTGTTGACCCTGCTGAAATCAAAGAAGCTTTGGAGCTGAAAAATTTCAGCACTAAAGCAGTAATAAATATAGTTAACAAGGACAAGGTTCCCCAACCTATGTTTAAGGTTGACCTTCATCCTGATTCAACTAAATTAAAAAAGAATGAGGTTCACCCTATTTATAAACTTGAATTCTTGCTTCACCGTCGTGTGGTAGTAGAGGAACCCCATAAACGGAACGGTCCGGTACAGTGTACTAACTGCCAAGAGTATGGGCACACAAAAGCTTACTGTACCCTCCAACCTGTATGTGTTGCTTGTGGAGAACTTCACCACATTTCTAAATGCATTAACAAATTGAAAACAGATTTTAATTTAAAAAAGTGCGCTAACTGTCAAGGGGATCACACTGCTAACTACAGGGGTTGTCTTATTTATAAAGAGCTCAAAGCTTAGATCTCTGAAAAAAGGCAAGTAAACCGAAACCCAAATCAAAATATATTTGCAACCCATAACTTTGTCCAGCAGCAAAGCAAAGCATATCCAGTAAATCCAACTATTTCATATGCAAGTGCGCTCAAATTAGGAGCAACAAATTCTCAACAAAATAGCTTGGAAAAACAAATCACAAGCTTAACTCAAACCTTGAATCAATTTATGATTTCAATGCAATCAACTCTACAAGATTTAGTCAAAACGCAAAACCAATTACTTCAAATCTTGATTGCGCAAAAATAAATAAGCTAAAAATTTGTGTTTGGAATGCAAACGGCATCACCCAAAATAAAAATGAAATTTTTCATTATTTAACTCAAGGAAATATTGACTTAATGCTTATTTCAGAGACTCATCTAACAGACAAGCAACATTTTCATATTCCAGGATATACATTTTACAAAACTAATCATCCTGATGGTAAAGCTCACGGGGGCACAGGAATTTTAATTCGAAATCGCCTTAAACACTACTCCTTAGAACCCTTTTCAGAAAATTGTCTCCAGGCTACCTCTATTTGCCTACAACACCACTCCAAAAAACTTACTGTTTCGGCAGTCTATTGTCCACCTCGATTCGCAATCAGTGAGGAAAAATTAAAAAAATTTTTTGACTCCTTGGGAATTAGATTCTTAGCTGCTGGAGACTATAACTCCAAACATACATACTGGGGATCTCGTCTTATAAACCCTAAAGGCAAACAGTTATATAACATGTTAATGAGACATAGCACCACGTTCGACTATGCTTCACCTGGTCAACCAACATATTGGCCAGCCGATCGAAGAAAAATCCCAGACCTCATTGACTTTGCTATCACAAGAGGTATCGATAGATCCTTATTAACAGCCGAGGCAAAGTATGATCTCTCTTCTGATCATTCTCCAATAATTTTTTGCCTTCTAGAAAAACAGCTGATCTTAAGCCCCCTATGAGACTAACATCACATAAGACCAATTGGCTTAAGTACAAAAAATACATAAGCTCACACATCCACTCAAACTACTCGATAGAGCACAACGAGCATATTGACGATGCTGTTGCTTTTTTTAACTCAATACTGTATTCAGCAGCAGAGCACTCAACTTCTGATCAGGCTGTGAAAAATACAAAAAGCCGTTTCCTTACTAACAGTGAAATCGAAATCCTCGTAGCCGAAAAGCGTAGGTTAAGGCGAGCGTGGCAGGTCCATAGATCCCCAGCTTCTAAAGCAATCCTAAAAATTGCTACATACAAACTTAGGTCTGCGTGAAATAACGAAGAAGACTTGGAGCAGCAAAAGTATGTCTCGAAACTTGCCCCCAATGCTAATGGGAAGAAGTCCTTGTGGAAAGCCAGCAAAAAATAAGAGCCCCCACTGAAAATGAATCACTGATTAGAGACTCCCACGGAAATTGGGCTCGAAGTGATGATGAAAAAGCTGAGGCTTTTGCAAATCACTTAAGTACAGTTTTTCAACCAAATACGAACATTCAAGGTTTCATGCCTCCCCAACTGCTAATAAATTACGATACTATCCAAATGAGTTTCCACAGCAGCAACTTAATCAGTTTAATTCAAGAAATGTGTCCTAAAAAAGCCCCTGGGTGTGATAACATCACACCCAAAATAATTAAGGAATTGCCTTATTCAGCCATTATCTTTTTGACCCGACTTTTTAATGCTATAATTCATTACGGATATTACCCAAAAGAATGGAAAAACTCTTTGATAACCATGATACCAAAACTTGGGAAAGATCGTACATTACCATCATCGTACAGACCCATAAGTCTTTTACCTTGCTTGTCAAAATTATTTGAGAAATTAATTCTAGCAAAATTAATTCCTTATGTTACACATAACAATTTATTTCCAGATCACCAATTCGGTTTCCGAAAACAACACGGCACAATCGAACAGGTTAATAGGATCACAAATGAAATAAGAAAGGCTTATGAGCGCAGTGAATACTGCACAGCAATATTTCTCGATGTCGCACAGGCGTTCGATAAAGTATGGCATGAAGTTAAAAATTAAACACTTATTGCCTCTCAATATTCACAAAACATTTACTTCTTACCTCGAAGCAGGCTCTTTAAAATAAAACACAGAGATTTTATTTCTACTCACTTCAATATAAGAGCAGGTGTCCCTCAAGGTAGCGTACTAGGACCGTTTCTATATGTATTGTATACCTCAGACTTACCAATTAATGCTAACACGACCATCTCAACATTCGCAGATGATACTGCAGTTTTAAGTTGTAACCGTTGCCCACTAGAAGCTTCTCGAAAGTTCCAGCTTCATATAAAATCAATAGAAGAATGGTTGTCGATATGGCGCATAAAAATAAATGAGCAAAAATGTAAGCAAGTTACTTTTAACCTTAGGCATGGTGAATGCCCTCCAATTGTTCTAAATAATACTTCAGTCCCACAAAATGAAATTGCAACATATCTAGGTATTCAATTAGATCGACGACTTACATGGCGTAGGCACATTGAAGCCAAAATAACTCAGTTAAAGTTAAAAACCTCCAGTTTTCACTGGCTAATTAATCATCGTTCCCCTTTGAAGCTTGAATATAAAATCCTTTTATACAAAACAATTTTTTAGCCAATTTGGTTATATGGTGTCCAACTTTGGGGTAACGCCAGCTCTTCAAACATAGAACTAATACAAAGGGCTCAGTCCAAAATATTAAGATTAATTACAGGTGCACCATGGTACATAAGGAATGAAATTATTCACCGAGATCTATGCATCCCATTGGTAAAAGATGAAATAAATAAAAATAAACAAACCTACGCCATAAGATTGATGCATCATCCTAACCCATTGGCTCGTAATTTAATAAACATAGAGAATCACTCCAGACTGAAAAGAAAGGATCGTCCTTCTATGGAAGTTGTGCATACTGCACAACACCGAACCGAACTTATTAGCGCTAACGTCATCGTGCAATCATCGTGAAGCAGATGAGGACTCAGTACCGGGACCTAGTTCGTCTCGGGCACAGTCCTCCAATACAATCCGACCTCGGCAATTCATCGCAGCCAGCTCCTCTTCCGATGAGGACGTGTGCACGAGACCTAGTTCATCTCAGCCGCTGTCCGATGAATTGGAGAGTGCAGCAACAAGAGACCTAGTTCGTCTCGGCTACCATTAGAGTGAAAATATTTAAGTAACTGCTGCTTTCAGGCATCTACCCGACCAGATGAGGTCAGCCGTTAGCGCGGATACTTAAGTCACTGCAGCTTTCAGGCATCTACCCGACCAGATGAGGTCAGCCGTTAGCGCGGATACTTAAGTCACGGCAACTTTCAGGCATCTACCCGACCAGATGAGGTCAGCCGTTAGCGCGGACACTTAAGTCAATACAGCTTTTATTCATTCTACCGACCTGACGAGGTCAGCCGTTAACTCGGAAATATTCCATTTACTTATATGTATTATTTTACATACTTTCGCAATTTATGAGGGCTTATAAGCTCAGTAATGTTGAATAAATAAACAAGTCCCTGCTTTTTGTTTCTGGAGACGAGTTCATTATTAAATTATATATTAATTATACATAATATTAATCTATAATAATGTTACTTAGTATAAGATTTTAAAACTTATTGTTAGTCTCTAAAGGGAAGATTCAATAAATAGAAAGAAGTTTAAAAAAAAATAAAAAAGGTTTTTAATTTTTACCAATATTTCGCTTCTAAGCCTATTAATATTTTGCTGTTGGAAAACAGGCAACTTCCTGTGGCTTTTTACCTATTTTTCGTATTTTCCATAAACTCTAATGCAAAAATTATGCGCAATCTGCCGCAAATATCTTAGACTAGTAGCATCCTGAGTATTTTCAATAAATAATTTAAAACGGCCTCTTCTTTTTGCAACCAGACTTCGAATAAATCGGAATTACGGGAGAATAAGTTACCTGAGAAAAATATTCATAAAAAAAAACGCAAAAAATCGCACCTTAAAATTGACGAATTAAACTCAAAATTCTTCACTTTACACATTTCTGATTGTCTAAACACGGCCAAATTCAGCCAAGATTTTAAAAGCTTGTCCAAAATCAATTTTTAAGAAAAAAACTTTAATTATATGTAAGGTCAAAAGTATTAGTTCTTTTCACCAACAAAAAACTTTTTTAACAAAATCTTTCTCTTAGACTATTAAGAACTTACTATCACTATCCTTTTCCATATTTTATTGAAATTAATGCTTTTTTTTAATTAATTAAAACAACTTAAATATTCGACAACAATCACTGCGTATGAAGTATACGTTCAACACGTTTTTCACAAACTATGACTTTGATCACTTGCTAAGCAGTCGCCGTTTCTTTTTTAGAAAATCAAAACTTACCGTTATATGATCTGATGTTTTGTTTATCAAATACCTTCAACAAAAAATGTATTCTTGGAAGTGCGAAAAATTACTTTTTGCCACAAAAATGAATCAACTTACCTATTGTGCACCGGTCTGGCGTTCGAATGCAGCATGTCGATGCGTTAAGCCGCTCTACAAATATTTTAGTCGTAGAGACAAATACGTTTGCAGAAAATTTAGTGATAATGCAAGGAAAAGATGAAAAGTTATGCAAGCTACGTGATATGCTTGAAAAATCAGAGCATTCCTTATATGAAATGCGAAATGGTGTTCTATATAGAAAAAAAAAAGGACGGCACAGTTTTTACAGTTTTTTACAAATACCACAACGAAATGGGTCACATAGGTGCGGATAAAATGATAGAATTAATCACAAAAAGTTATTGGTTTTTTAAAATGGAGGAAAAAGCAATAGATCACATAAAGAATTGTTTGAAATGCATAGTTTATTCTGCAAAACAGGGTCGGCAAGAGGGTTTTTTAAATAATATTCCTAAAGGTAATATTCCGTTTGATGTGGTTCACATAGACCATTACGGACCAATAGCCCATTCTAGAGCAAAGAAACATATTTTAGTAGTCATCGACGCTTTCACAAAATTTGTCAGATTATATCCAACCAAAACAACCAATACAAATGAAGTTATCAAATCACTTTCAGATTATTTTAGGTCATATAGTAGACCAAGGTGCATCGTATCGGATAGAGGAAGTTGCTTTACATCAAAAGACTTTAAGCAATTCTTAGAAAAAAATTTTGTGCAACACGTTAAAATAGCTACAGGATTCCCACAGGCAAATGGTCAGGTAGAAAGGGTAAACCGGTCGTTAGGTCCGATGATATCTAAACTTGTCGACCCAGAAAAAAGTGTTTACTGGGATTCAGTTGTAGAAGCGGCGAACATACCATTAATAATAAGTTGCATAGAGCGATTAATGAGCCCCCAAGTAGAATGTTTTTCGGAGTTAGGCAAAGGGGGGAAACAATCGATTTGTTGCAGGAAAATTTGATAGATGTTGAAAAAGTCAAACGAGGTCTCAAGAAAATAAGAAACAAAGCTTCTTTAAGCCAAGAGCGACTACAAGAATACAATAAAAAATATACCAATAAAAAGAGGCAAAAACCAACTAAATACGAAAAGGAAGACTACGTGATGATAAGAAATTTTGACTCACATGGTGGTACATCTAAAAAGTTGATTCCAAAGTTTAAGGGATCGTACAAAGTCACAAAAGTCTTACGTTACGATAGGTATTTGTTGGAGGATGTGGAAGGGTTTCAACAATCGCGCACTCCTTATAAAGGAGTTTGGTTTGTGGCAAATATTCGGCCTTGGTTCAAAAATCGTTGAGTTTCAAAAGTAATCAAATAATCATTACTGGAGATCAGGTGATCTCATGATCAGGATGGCCGAGTTGTAGCAGTCTATATGTATTTATATAGCCGCCCTGTATATTTATATTATAATCGCCCTGTATATTTATATTCTCCATATTTACTCGCTTTAAGTATATTCTCTTTGTTAAGTTTCTCATTAGTTATACGTTTATTATAATTGCTCACTATCACATATGTAATTACATACTTATCCCTGTAGTTCGGCTGGTGGCAGGTTACCCATTTCTACTGGCTTTTTCTCAGGCCCCTGCTACCTTGCCCTTTCGCAAACCCCAAATGGATAGGTTTTGGTTCTTGTTGTTTGTAGCTTTGATCTATTATATCGTTGCGTATTCAGTTTTTCATTTTTCGTTTGACATAAATATTTCAAAAATATCAAATAATTCATAGTCTCCAACAGTGAAGTGATATAAAATAAGTAAAATAAAACTAGAAAAGGTGTTATCTTCGGCCAGGCCGAATCTCACATACCCTACACTGCACTGAAAGTACTTTCCAAATAAATGTTAAAAAGACGGTGAATTTGTGTGAGAACCTGTGCCTGTGAAAGACGCACAATTTTGTTAGAGGGTAAGTTTAATTAAAAAAATAACGAATAGCTTTAATAATGGTTTTTGTTGCAGAGACAATGAAACGTTAATTTGTAGTTTTTGGAAGGGCCCTTGCCGAGCAAAAGGTAATGGTAGCCAAGCTTCTAAAAGACCGCGGAGTAAGTAATGAGCTAAAATGTTCCCTATAAAAACTGATAAGGAGTTGGCCAATACACGAAAAAAAAAATTCTGTAAAAATTCATTGGATTTCCGATAATAATTACAGTTTTACACTGTAATGTCCGGATAGTAAGCTACAAAGTGTAATAATTGATTTGAGTGTCAATGAAATATTACAGTGTATACACTCTAATAATTGATTTAAGTATAAATGAAATATTACAGTCTACACACTGTAAAATGTAAAATTTACTCCAAAAATATTTTATAACTGCAAATTCTATATTTTCTTACAATCATACTTTTTTTCAACCACACTTCTTAACATATCATGAGACAGAGAGCCAGTCTGGCCACACTCACACAGTTTTCTTCTTCTAACCATATATGTATCTACATTTTATGTTGCATTTGTACAATGCTAATAACAAAAAAGTAATATCGAATCATAAAATAAATGTATTATTTATGTGATAAATTTGAAGATTTTACAGTTTGCCCTGTAATATTTACTTGTCGACCATATGGTATTTTCAATATTTATTCAGCGCTTTTTGCTAACTAAATTTTTTCCTAACCACATTGTATATTTTACATTCTGAAACTGTAAAAATAAAGTTTTTCGGAAACAATTTCGTTTGGAGAAGCTGGATTTCCAGAAGAACAGCTATTCCTGAAATTACAAAAAAAGTGCGTTGCAAAGAAACCTGCATCATAAATTTAATGTTTTGTAGTTTGTAAGGTTTTAGTGTTTAGTTTTACCTTTGTTCCTAAATATTTGAATATGGTTTCTGTTTGAATTTTGTTTTATATTATATTCATAATATCAATAATAAACTGTTTGTTTTTCAAAAAAAAGTGTTAAAAATTAATGGTATGACTCTTGGGGCATACCAATTCTCAAGTCCCATAGGCTCTGCCAATTAGGTTGTCCTTAGGGTATACCAATTATTACGTTCTTGGGTTATACCTATTATCAACTCCCATAGGCCATGAGAAATGGTATACCCCAAAGGGCATATTTTTTCTCAGGTCCTAGCGAATGCTGTATCTGGCAGGATGCCCCTTGCAATGACATCCTAATGTAAAAAGGGCATAGAAATATCATTGTTTTTGGATAGGCGAGGGACAAACCCTTGCCACAAAGAGGATGAGATTTCTCAAGCCCAGTGGTAAACCTCCGGAACTATAGGGATATATCTCTTTAGTTTTTAAGCATAGGATGATACAAATAAAATGGGATTCTGAAGCAACGTGTTTTATTTTTGCCTATGTACATACATAAGGCTGTTGCTAAAAAAAGTTTTCAACTGTCTCCGGTACTTAGTTTCCGAAACTGTGGCTCAATCCTTATGTGATGACTATTAAATACAAATATGTCCCAATTTATACTGAAAGTGGACAAAACTGAAGGAAAGGAAGAATACAAAAATCAACCGAACTTTCGTCGTTTGTAGCTCATAGTACAAAAACTTTCTACACGAAATTTTCTATAAATGCCAATTTCCTCGACAAATACCCTTCAACATGAAAGGATTATCCGGAATACAAAAGTGGAATTGAAAAATTTAAGAAGACAGTAGTTGTGAATGATGTTGGAGAAAAAGGTATCAAATTCATTCGCGATTACAATAATATTCTCTCAAGAGATTAGACTCAGGAACAATTTGTTTTTCAGGTCGTTGCCGAAGACCGTAAAAAATACCCTACTGCTACTAAATTCTCCCTTAGGAAAAAATATGTTTAATATAGAAATTTATGTTGTAAATAAAAAATGCGGTTTCTCTTATAGAAATTGTATGCGTTATTAAAAAAAACCCATATATTTCTAAAATTCCAGGGATTTTTCGTATTAAGTTTTGGGAAATTTCATTCAGAACGCTTCTAAATAATTTCTGGGGTCGCCTAGATGTGTCCACATAAATTTCTCTAAGAAAAAATATGAGATAGGAAAGAGTATACCGTTTTTGAATGGAATTAATTGTTGCAGATGCTATGTTCCAACTTCAAGGTGTTTGAGGGTCGCCAAGCAGTGGTCCGATTGACCTGAAGTTTTTCACAGCCTTTTATTTTCTTGATTGAAAAAGGATTAGGGGAGCAGCACAATTTTAACTTTCAAAAAATTACCTGTACTGTTTTTAACAGTACAGTACTGCTTTGCAGCTGTCTCTGCTGCTAGAAAATTTGTACTGCTTTTTATGTTCAAACAAAGAATATGCCATTAGACAGGTTCAACAAAAAAAAAGTCTCTGAAATTTAGAGGCACCGGCAGATTCCTATTCCCATAAGTGTCCCGAGTGAGTTGTGTAAAATTTTTTTTATAAATATAGCGCTCCTGATTAGCGATTTCAATATTACTCTTGAAACTTTCGCATAAAAAAAAAAGTTCACAAACAACCTAAAACACGGCCCGGTTGAAAAAAGTTTAATGAAAGGTCCGAGGACGACGGTGTTTTTTATTGGATACTTTTTGGGACATCATCAGAAGTTAAACCGCGCAAAAAGCAAAATCGTAGAACGTGCTTTTTTTCAATTCGGCCATTTTTACGATTTTTTAACGAAATTTCGAGATTTTCATATTCTATCGCTTTATATATATATACATATACACACAAATATGTATACACAGTGTATTTTTTGTGTGTTGTTTGTTTTGGCAAAAAAAAATTATTTTTATTAAAAAAAATAATGCAGTTCGAAACGTAGACATTTCATTCACAATAATAAGTAACAAAACAAAAACTTAATTCACAAATAAACTTTTTTCTTATAGCAAAATAAAATATATACTTAATTTTAAGGCACAAAATTGAGCATACATATGAAAGAAAATAGGTAAATAGCATTCTAAATCTTGCCAAAATATTACAAAATCAATGCAAACTCAAGCTTTAGTATTTTGTGCTGCCTCCTTGAGCATTTACGATAGCTTGCAACCGCCGCGGGGGCATATATTTTACCAGTTTTTCTGTGAAATATGACGGAATACTGATCCAAACTTCTTTGAATTTTGATTTAAGCATTTTTTTGTTCGAACAATGCCTTTCTCTTTCTTGGTCTCATTTTAACTTCATGCGATAAATGCCCGATTGGGATAAGATTGCGGATGAGTTTTAAGCTGTTTCGGGGTTTTATATATAAACCATTCGCACACTAAATAAGATGTGTGCTCCGGATCGTTATCCTGTTGAAAGTAATATTTCCCAGGTAACTTAAGTTTTATGGCGGAACTCCTCATATTTCTCTGCAGAATATTAAGGTACATCACTTTGTCCATCTCACTTTCAAAGAACTCAAAATTTCCACAACCACTTGAAGCTATACAACCCCACACAACCTCCTCCGTGCACAAAGAACATAAATTCAACAATAAGGCACGGAGGAGGTTGTGTGATGTTGTGGGGGTGTTTCAAGTAGTTGTGGAAATTTTGAGTCCTTTGAAGTCAAAGCGTAGCTTTCGTTCATCTTTAGGATGACATTTCTCTGGTTTTCGTCGCCTGTCATTTCTGTGATCTGTAAACTGATCATTTCTGACACGAGGTTTAAGAGTTTGTCCTTAAATTGTGTCACTGTGTTATTTCTTTGGGTTAACGTGGCTAATTGAGTGTGTATATGCGAAGTAGTTAAATTGCTTTTGTATGTATTTTGTAACGTTGTTTTCAAGTTTGTGAAATTGTTAATATTTGCGGTATAGGTTAGGTTAGGTTAGGTTAGGTTAGGTTAGTTTTATACTAACTATGAGTTCTATTAGTTTTTTCTTATCATCGGTTGAGTAACTGTCATGTAGTAATTCTATGAGTTTTAAAAAACCTTCTAAATCTCTGTAGTTTCCTGTGAAAACAGGGACTATTTTCATTACTGTCTCTAGGCTGAATTCTACCATTTTTGGTTCTAGTATAGATTGTTCTTGAGTAGTGTCTTCTAACATATGTTTTAAAATGGATCTCGATACATTTACTAATTTATAGAAATCTTCTGTCAACCTAAGTAGTCCATGGTTCTCTTTTATTGTAAGTTTATGATGTTAAATTCCTGTACGTAAGTATTTAGTTCATTTAATTTGTTTTTTATTGTTCCTAAAGTGTACTTCCTATTTATTATTTTCTTTAAATTTATCTTTATTTTCCTAATTTCTAAGAAAATTTCTGTTAATCTTTTCATAAAAAAAAATTTTTTCTTTGATTACTTGTTTTAATTACACATTTTGTATCCTATTTACGTGTTATATTACATAGTTTTTATAATATTTACTAATTTTGTAAAAAATGTAAATTATAATTATTATTATTAGTAAAATTATTACTGCTGTCGCTGAGATGTACTTTACATCAGTAGTGGTGACTGCTGACCCGACGTTGTTCTCAATATTTTCATTGATGGTTATTCTGTCCTCATTTTTATTGTCCAGCATACTTATTCTGTAGTATGGCTTCTATTTTGATTTCTCTGTTTGTTTTAATAAATTTCTGCAATTCTTTATAAACTGGTAAACGTTGTTTTTCCAAATTCAACATCACTTTCAGCATCAATTAGTAGCAATTTATCGGAATTCATCTGTATTGTCACCTGTATTAATGCATCTATTTGTATCTCAACACTTGCTGTTGCTTCATTCACGATAAGTAATTTATTTCCGCGATTTCTGCGTTTCAAGCAAATTTGTAGATTTTGATCAACCCTCATAAAATTTTACTTTGTAAGCTAGGCTATTAACTTTTTTTTTTTTAAACTTGATTTACTGTATTAAAATTTTTCTAAGTAAGTCAGTCATTCCTAATTCTTTTGTATTATAGCTGTCAATTTTTACGGGATCATAATTTTTGTCCTAGTTCATCATTTGCAGGATCGCCATGTAGTGTTGGGCCTTTGTATGGTATAGCTAAAGTGAGCCTACTTGTAGGAGTTCAAGGATTGGCCTAACGCTTGTGTATTGTTTAGGCGTACACGCCGTTTGTTGCAGCCGCAACGCTTTATTTTGAATCTAAGCCTCAAAGGTTATTTATGCATTCGTCTAAGCCATCTTTGAAAATTTAAATAGAAACTCCAGTTTTGAACTCCAAAATTAATTCTGATTTTTATTAAAACCATTAACGGTTCTTTATTTAATTTCTTTGAATATTTACAGTATTGTCTTAAATTACAGTACATTTTATTTTTTCTTAACATACATTCGTATTTATCTAAGAGTTTCTTAATTAATATTTCTTATTTTGTAAAAATAACAAAGGTTTTATTTTACTACATAGTTTTAATTATAAGATACAAAGTTTACATTAGAATTTATTTTTCCAAAAAGTTTAAAAAAGGAAATTTCATTAATATATTTTTACTTAAAACTAGACAATAACTTATAACTCTAACTATAAAGAACTCTTATTTTAACTTGTCACATGATACGAGAATCATTAATATTATAGAAATTGCCCAGTGCTGTACACTGTATTTCTAACGTCAAGTGTTTTGTACCTTCTGTGGTAAAACAAGAGTTTTTTACCTGCGTACAGATTATTATTTAATACACTAAGATATATGGGTGACATATAATTTTCTAAAATTGGGTATACTATATCTCTTTCCTTATTTAGGTAGTTATCTAGTAGATCGTTACTAACGAAAGTTAATTTTCCTAAGAATTTCAATGCTAATCCTACGAGAAAAGAATCTATTCTTTTTGTCCTACCAAGGTCGTAAATTATTTTATTGGGAGTACTTTTAAAAGTGCCATCCGAGCATCGCTTAGCTGGAATACCTAAGCAAACCCTGAGGATGTATCTTTCAAATGTTCTAAGTCTTTCCATTTGGGCTGACGAGATATCAAACCATATGGGGAACGCATAACCTATAATGGGCCTAATAATTTGCTTGTAGCAATTTAATCTTATCTCATGTTTAAGGTGTTTTGCCCTTCGAAACAAGTTCGAGTAGCAGAAAAATATTTTTTTGGCTTTGGATAGGGTGTAATCAATATGAGACTTAAAAGTGAATTTTCTATCAAAAATGACTCCTAAATACATAATTTTTTCACTGTGTCTAATACATTCTCCGTTTATTTTGATATCGGGGATGTATTGCCTAGCATTGGGATATAGGTGTTTCTTAAGGCCTTTGATAATTGTGCTCTCACACTTATCTATGTTAAACCTTAGTTTCCATTTTATAAAGAACCTGTTCAGAGTTTCTAAGTGGTCATTTATGTTAACATTAGCCGTTGAGGCCCTTGCATTTGAACTGAGTAACAAAATGTCATCTGCATAAATCAGGGTTAATATATCTGAGTCTGGGTTAGGGATGTCTGCCAAAAGGATATTGTAGAGGATTGATCCTAGAATGGAGCCCTGGGGTACCCCTGCAGTTACTGTCTTACAAATGGAATTTTCATTATTATAGTGTACAAAGAAGGACCTATTTGTGAGGTAGTCTAATACTATTTTGCAAAGATGCCTGTCGAAATTGAATTTTCTGTACATTTTGTATACTATCCCCTCTATCCAGGCTGTGTCAAAAGCTTTTTCAAAGTCAAGGGCCACTGGAATTGTTGCACGCCGCTTATTTAAGTTGCACGTGACGAAGTCAGAGAGAAGAGTTAGTGCATGACTAGTGGAGTGGGAAGGTCTGAACCCAAACTGAAAATCTTTGAGAATATTGTGTTCGGCAATATGATTTTTGAGTTTATAATGAATAAAACCTTCATAAAGCTTACTAACGTTGGACAATAAGGAAATGGGTCTATAATTTTTGGGCACTTTTGGGTCTGTATTCGGTTTTAGAATTGGTACAACTTTTGCACATTTCCAAGAAGATGGAAAGTACCCTATACTAAAAGTATGGTTGAAAAGGATCGCTAGGAAATTCCAGAAAACATATCTTGTTTTCTTCAAAAGAAAATTGGAGATATTATCTTCTCCCGAGCTTCTTTTATTATTTTTTTTCTTAAGAGCTATGGCTATTTCAGTGGGCTTAATTAACTTTAAATAATTTTGAAAGGATCCGTGATCTAACCTACTCACTAAGGATTCCCCATCTGCTGTTAGCTCACTATTAAATCTGATGATGGGTTCGGGGTAATCTAAATCAGAGATCTCACTCCTAACCAGCCTTGTAAAGATTGGGCAACCTAAATTCGAATTTGTGCTGTGAATTTCTTCAAATTTATCAGCTAACAAATTGATTTTATTAAAATTATCTACCTGAACGTTGCCTTGAGCGTCCGTTAAATCAGGCAGTTCCCTTTTCCTATCAAGGCCGCACATACCCTTAATTTTTTTTGTATGTTTTATGGTTCATTTGAATGTGCCTACAGAGTTTTGCCCAGTGATTTTCCTCATGAATCTTTATGAGGTCACTAATAATTTTATCTAAATTCCTAATTATTGCTTTCAGTGTGTTTGTCCTTTGAGGATCTACACATCTGTATACTATCCTGCGCAGCCTACACTTTTCTTTAATGAAGTCTAACACATTTGGGGCAGATCAGTCATACCTTTGTTCCTAACTTTCACCTTTGGGACGGAACCTGCTATAGCTAGTTCTACACATTTATTTATGCCTTGTATGCAATTATCTATCTCTAGTCTGCTTACATTTCTATCTACAGGAAGCGCATGTCTGGGAAGATTTCTTTGGAGTGAAATGTTGAAATCTGTAACGTTCATTTTGTTAAAATTGAGAATCTCTAAGGGGGGACTTCTTTCTATATCGCTAATAGCTATGACTAACTTAACACCTAAATGGTCTGACTCGTAGTCTAAGGTTCTAAGGCAGTTTGCGAAGTCCTCATGGTATTGAATACCAACAAAAGGAGAAGTTAAAAAAGAACTATGTAGGAGTTACAGGAGGAGATTCTTGTGGGGGATTTTGTGGGAGCTATTTGGATATTGGGAATTTTGTCCGTCCAGTTTTTGAGAACACTCCCACTAGTATTAGTGGTTTGGTTTCCCCAGTCTGGATGCTTAGCATTAAGGTCCCCCCCAAGGATAAATTGTTCTGTGACAATGGAGCTAAGAATTTTGTTGAGGTCTTGTTCTGCAAGTGGGTCTTGCGGTCTTGTATACATTGATGCGAAAGTGATTTTAGTCCCGTCTTTAAGTCCTATTTCTATTGCTGTGTTTTCCAAGCTAACAGTTGAAACTACCAGCCTTTTAAAACTAAACGCTTCCCGCAGACATATGGCTGTACCCCCACCGCTACCAGGTCCTATCCTGCCTTACTAGGTGGTATCCCTTAAAACTCACATTATGCCTATTATTTAGTTTTGTTTCTGCTAACAGTACAATGTCGGGATTGTGGTCTTTTAGGAATCTGTTAAAGAAATGCCTCTTTTTGATGGAAACTAAGGAATTAAAATTGATAAAAATGCATTTTATTTTCCTAATCATCTAATCTAAAACTGATGAGTAGACCAAATAATGCCTTGGATTTATCTTCATCGCAAGAGAGCTTCTTATACGAGGTGGAGAACTCACTAACCTTGTTAAGACAGGAAAGGAAATTTTTTCCTAACAGACGTTTGCAGTCTGTGTCAATTTCTTCAAATTGAATTTGGGGGTTGCCACTGCTGACTTTAGGTGGTGCTGTGGGCTTTGAAATGCTACTTGCAAACATGGATGCATAAGTTTGATTCGTTCTGAACGATGAGGGTCTTGGTGCAGTTTTTGCTGCGAAAGTTACATTTTTGGCCTGAGTATTTTTCTTCTCCCTCAGTCTACCTAACAACTCAATCCTCTTAGGACAGATTTTCGCATTTGCAGTATGCCATATTGCGTTGCAATTAATACATTTTACTGGAATGCCAATGCGTTTCACTAATGCACCTGTGGTAGGTTCTACCTCTACTACCTCTTCAGTGTTTAAATTTTTTGCAGGTAGCTTGCAATTTTTTGGACCATGCGACTCACCGCATTTAACGCAGCGGTTAGGCATGCTGCAATTGCTTGCAACATGGTTATACCGCTGACAGTTTTTACACTGAACAGGTAGTTTCGATTTTACCTATCCTGCAATTTAAAATATACCTGATGCCCCTAAACTCATTAAGGTTGAATCAACCACTTATGGTCGCTAATTTTTGAAAGGCCTACAATTTTAATGTTTAACTTTAATCCGTTAAGGTACCCCACAATTTCCTCTTTTTCAAAAATAGGGGCAAGTTTGTTAATTACCAAAGAGTATGGTTTGACTTCTGCCGGAGTAAAAGTATAAAAATTAGTTTGCATTTCTTTCAATATCTCTTTAATGCTATTATAATCAGCCATTGTTAAGGTATTAACATGGGTGACATTTCTATTAATGATATTAAAGGAGTAATTTTTATGCTTTAACTTCAGCAGAATTCTGTCAGACAGAACTTTCTGACTTACATTATAAGCTACTAATGGTGGAGGCAGATTCTTCTTTTTGTTGCTGGTATTTGCCTTATTGTTGTTGATACTGATGCTATCTGTGTTGGTGTTGTTATTTTGTTGTATAGTGCTGCTGGCTTGATTGGTGGTGCTGCCGTTGTCAGGTTTCAAAGTTGCAGTGGCTTTCTTTGTTTGCTGAATTTTTGCCTCCGCTAGCGTAGGAAATTCCTTGTCATTTGTTGTTGCCGATTTGGCTTTTGAAACCGCCTCGATGTCGCTCTGCAGATCAATTTCAATATCCGTGTAGTCGCTTTGAATGTTTTGTATCTGGTATTGTTGTTGTGGTTGCAGTTGCTGCCGCAGAAGCATATAATCTTTTCGCATCTCTTCAAATGCTTCTGCGAGCTTGTTGTATTTTGCGACGAGATTGATGTGCTCATCGCTTTCTGAGCTTGAGTTGCTCATCTTTTCGCAATTTCTCTTCTTCTTCTTGGTGCCGATTTCGCTTCTTGTTGATGCCTCGCTCAAACTCACATCGAGGCTGCTGAATTTGTTCTCGCTGCCTGGCATTTTGGGCAAAGGCAGCAGGTAGATTTCGCTTTATGACTTTTCGCTGGTACTTGTTTAAAAATTTGTCCGTGAACACAACCCTTCGCTTCGAACGCTGAGGTAAGAATGATCTTTATTATAAATTTCTAAACTATTTATACAATTAAAACTAGTATTTCTTAACGCTATTTTTCCCGTTGTTTCACCATGACTCTTCCTCTATTCAATTTCCCCGCTGATCGCGCAATTTCAGTTGCGTCAGCATTTTCAATCACCAATATGCGAATTTGGTAAGAGTGAAAGAGTCACCAATCTAATTGACTTCAGTCACTTGTTCCCAGCCTTGAAAATACTGCATAAGGGTGTTTTCTTACAAAGTGCATTTGGGTTTGCTATTGTTGTTGGTCAGTTTAGGTAGGCAAGACGTTGCCTTGAATGCACTAAGTCAATGACGTGCGGGTGAAACATAATGCTTGCATTTACTTGTTGTTGCTTTTGTTTGTGCGAGTGGCGTTAGCGGTGGTCATGGTGATTAGGTAGGTTCACTACACGAATAAAATCTTGAGGAGAGTAATAATTCTTTATACTTAATTTTTCTTTATATCCTGTTAGAGAACTATCCCATTTTAAATTTATTTATTGTGCGCATGCGCGAGCCTGAAATTACAATAAATAAATTTGAAATGGGATAGTTCTCTGTCAGGGAATAAAGAAAATTTAAGTTTGCTATGTGTAGAGAATGTGTGACAAACTCTGGATTGTTGAATAATTTCGAAATTGCTCGAAGGCATAGAATTTTCAATTTCGAAGCGAAGACGACAGCAAATCGAGACGAGAGTCGTCGACGACTTACAAAATTAGAGTGAATAATTCTAATAATAACCGCAGATACAGAAATAACAATCACCCTAATTTTGTAAGTCGTCAAAGGCTCTCGTCTCGATTTGCTGTCGTCATCGCTTCGACGTCGCTTCGTCTCAGTTTTGGTATCGTGTAACAAAAGCGAGACGACTCAGAAAAAAATCGATAACTTGAATTGAGAAAAATGTCATCTTTAATTTTGCTAACGTCAAATAATTAAAATAATTGTCAAACTGATGTATTTTTGTTAGTCTCAATAAAGAATTCAGTTCAATTCAAATAAAATAATTGAAATAAAAAAAATTATGGATTCAATTGAAGTTTGGTTTTCGTCAAGCAGTGATGACGAAAGGCCAAATACTCATGTAGAGCGCAGTATTTATTGAAAACGCCACCACCAGTGGCTCTGTTTTCTTTGCTGTTATGAATGACTTTTTTTTTGGTTTGAATTTGAAATCTTTTCAAACCTTTTTGAAAAAAAAGAAAACAGTTTTATTTTGATTTTTTAATGATTACACTTTAAAATTTAACCTATCGCGAACCATCACCATCACGAATGGCCATTCTTTTTTAAAATCGACGGTAATGCCTTTTTTAAAACCATTTGCTAGGCCAATATTTGCCTGCATCAACTCGACCAACTTGTTAAACTGGTCTTGATTAGTGCATTTAATTTTTTTATTAAATAAAATTTCCACAAAAAGCCTTCAAATTCACACGAACGAACGGTCGTCGCTTTCGTCAAAAGGCGACTTCGTAAATACCAAAAATAGGCGAAGATTTCGATAGTTATCGGAAGTCGTTTTAGACGATGCCAATTTATTAGAGACGACAAAAAGCGAAGACGAAGACGACTTACAAAATAAGGGTGAATAACTTCAATAATAATCGAAGATCAAATAATGGTAACAATTCTAATCGCGGATATCAGAATAACAACTATAACAATTCTCGAAATAACAATAATAATAATAATTCTAACAGAAATCAATCTTCTCGCAACAACAACAATAACAATAATTCGAATAATCAAAATAGAACCTATGTTGCAGAAACAAATAACACTAGTTTACACTCAAAATGTTCCATTGATAGCAAAGCAAAGCAAAGAATTATATATAAAAGAACAACATTCCGGCAAATGTCGATAATTGGATCGTACTTCTACGTGGCTGGCGAGAGATTTACGGCCTTAGAATCATGGGAAATGTGATTTTGGATTTTGTTGCGCTTTGGGGATTTTAACAATGACGTACAATTCCCTCTGCTCTGCCATTTTGTATTTTATTAGGATTTTCTATTTTATTTATTTTAATTTATATGAAGTTTTTTGAATATATATTTACATTTGAGCTGCATTTGAGAAAATTAATTTTTATTGCTACCAAGCAACCAGCAAATCCAGAAGCAGGATATTTATTTTGACTTCTCTAAAAGAACAAATTTGCAACCGATCCCGCGTAATTTACGTTGTTGTTGCCTTTTGTGTTAAGAAAAATTCAGTGGAAAAAATCCTAGCAAAATGCGTGCAATTGTTGTTGTTTTTTTCTAGCTTACAACCGATCCCGTTATTTGAATTGTTGTTGTTGCGTTTTTTCAGCCGAAAAATTCAGATGAAAATTGCCACACATTATACTCCTGTTGTTTGCTTGTATGTGTTTCATATTTTGCTATTTTTCGCAACCAGAATTTTTTGCGAAGGGGGCTTTTAATCTAACGAAGTAAATCACGTATTCATATTTTCTTGTTTTACTTGAAACAAATCATTAGTTAACACAAGTTAATACCTGAATAAATTAAATATGAATAGTTTAATCACTAGCATTTATTCGGCATTTAAAAAAACACGAAAATCAAATTTTGAAATACAAAAAAATTAAACTTCTTTAAAATTAACAAAGAAACTAAATCAAAATGTCAAAATACACTGTCACTATAACCGTGCTACTTTAATTTGAACTTAAGCCTTTGCAAATTCAAAAATATTTATGTTAGGGGCTTCAGCCTCCTTGACCCCTTGATCAACTACATGCGTTTTTCAGTTCAAACTGAAAAATAAAAATAATATTCATCTTGTTTGATTTGCTGAGCGCCTGCTTCAAACAAAAATTTTTTTGTCTTTCAGTTTGAATTGAAATTATTTTACAATAATCAAAATATTCTTCAATTTCTATATTTTTCAACATATTCATGAAAAGAACAATAAAGGTTATATTAATTTGTCCTACCGAAATTTGACAGCTAAATCTTGCTCCGTAGTTGTCAAAATCCAATGCTAAATGTAAACAAATAAATTGAGTAGAACATTTTTTTGACAGCTACGGAGCCAGATTTAGCTATCAAATTTTGATAGGACAAATTAACCCTACAAGAAATGACTGACTGAAACTCCAACACATTGATAATGATTTTCATTTTTTCTAACACATAATTAAATCCTTTTACTATAAAATCAAGGCAGAGAAAAAGAGACTGTTACGTTGCGTATATCAATACCATAATACGGAGTAGAGGAAAAGAGATAGATCTATCTATCTAGACAATTTGACATTTAATAAAAAAAAATAAAAAGATTGAGTTTGGCGAAGAAAAACGAAATCAAGAAATAACTACAGAAAATAATTGGAATTAAAAGCTAAGTAAAAATATATTTAATCAAATAATAAAATTATTAATTTCGTTTCTTTATTGTGCTGAAATTTCCAACAAACCTCATATGTTGCTGAAGCCATACGTTGTTTAGCCTCTTTGGAACCGAATCAACATCAACAGTTGCTGGAAGAATTGCAGATATACAAAAGCGTCAAAATTATTTGCAATATTTGATCGACAAAATGTGCTTTTAACTATGGAAAATATAAAACAATTCGAATCTCGTTTACGTGGCGAGAGCACAAAATGCAATCGTTATTTAATGGCAATGTGTATGCGTTTGTTCTTAGAAAAATGTGAATCAAAAATTGAATCTTTCCAAGAAGTATTTTTACGTCTCACAGCATCCGATGATTAAATTGATTTGATTGAGGTTTGATGGAAGAGCAGCGTTCTGCGGGTGGTATTTTTCACGGCCTATCATCTGCATGTCAAGCTCAAGAAGTGCGTGTTTCAATTGAACGCATACTGTTACAGTGCATGTACCAGCAGGTTAATTTTTCCAAATGAAGATGCTGATCTGTCGCGGGACACGTAAGTTTATCGACGATATAATAAAATTATGTGGAAGACTAATAAATGTTGTGAATTTGTTTTTATCATTTCAAGTGTGATTTCCCAACATATATGAAAACTACAAAAAATTATTCGTCCCTCGCATCCAGCTTTGTGCATACTACAAGTATACCTATCAGAGGCTCCTTGAACATTTGCACAACATCAGCTATCGTATACATCAGCATATAGTATACCACGGACCACCGCTGTAGGTACGCATGGGCAAACCTATTGGCAAGGCAATACTGCTACCGACCTCTGTTATGTTAGATGGCAAAAAATAAACTGAGACCTGGATATTGGCTTAGCGTACCTAAAAATCGGTAAGTTCAACTGAAAAATTATATATCATATTCATAATTCTAACAATGCAAAGCTGAATTATACCGTTTTATTAATACCTACACTGAGAAAACAATCTAATTATATATACCAAAATTTGGTAATAATTAACAAATAGTATATTTGATATAGGCGAATTAAATATTTGATATATGTTAAAATGTCACATATTACGGTGAATTGAATAATATTATTGGATCAATTACATATTTGGTAATAATTACCAAACTATATTTTGGTTGAAACAAATATTATTTTGTAGCAATCATTCGTTTGTTAATAATCACTAAATCATGTATTTGACTAAACAAATTTTTTTTTCGCAAACGTATACATTTATTAATATCGATTTGTGCTAAAAATCGATGACCAAAAATGATTTTTAAATATCGCTACATCCTTATATAGGATGTCGCTGGTATTTATACAATCATAAATACCTAAATTGCGTACCAAGCAGAATATACTTAAGTAGTATTTTACTTGAATATGTTGTGAATTGCAAAGTTTTCACGCTAATGAGAAGTGAAATCAAATAAAAATAGGATTAACAAATTATATTCAACCCAAACAAATTTCTTCAATCGACTCAAACTAATATAACTTTTGGGCCAATAAGCAACCATTTAAATTTCAATTAAGGAAATGGCAATAACTACCAAAATTTGTTGATAGCTATAGTTAACAAATATTTTAAAAATCTATCAACAAATGCATTTATTTAAAGGAAACATACTCTTTTCTTAGTGTAGGTGCAACATCTATCTCTACGACGAATTGGGCGAGGAGCGTATTAAACAACGTGATTTTGAATTCATACAAGATGACATTGAATGGCCCAAGAGTGGCATCACAAAAACAAGTCAACGCACCAACAGTTAGGAGAATAAAGAAATAAGCGATTTGATTGTCTGAGCACAGATAAATACAAACATAAAAGCTGGGCATTTGTTTAAGAATTTGTTTTACAGATAACACAGGCCGACAAAAATTATACCCAGAAACCAGATTATATATTTCCGTAGGTTTTCGATGCGCTGATTCCGAATCTGGTCGCAGAATTGCTCCATCACGTCAGGTTTTTGAGATATCCTAACCTAAAAGTGTAAAAAACACGGTTTTTGGCTATATTTGCGCTTATTTTACATCGCGAATAATTTTTTTTTTTCCAAAATTGGTTACGGAATCTGAAAGTACTACCCTTACTCTTCAAATCTTTTTTTAGATTATATCAATAACTTTTTTTGTCTCCGAAATATCGTAACTTGAAATTTATTACATAGGCCTACATACAGATCTACATTAGCTCTAGTATGGCAGGATACATAGAAAATTTAAATTTATGATATTTCGGTGATTAAAAGAGATATCGACATAATTTAAAATGGGTTTTGAAGGGTAAGAGTAATACTTTCAGATGCCGCAACCAGTTTTGGAAAAAAAAAAATTATTCGCGATGTAAAATAAGCGCAAATATAGCCAAAAACCGTGTTTTTTGCACTTTTAGGTTAAGATATCTCAAAAACCTGACGTGATGGAGCAATTCTGCGACCAGATTCGGAATCAGCGCATCGAAAACCTACGGAAATATATAGTCCGGTTTCTGGGTATGTATTTTGATCAAATTTTGTCGGCCTGTGTAATTATTGTTATATATTAAATTACTGTTATTACAATAATTACTTTTATTGATTATGTTTATTTTAATGATGGTTATGTTTACTTCAATCTTCATACACATAAATTAATGTTGTTTTTATTATTATTATTACATGCTCTCATAGAGTTTCCGTATTAATTCCATTAAAATATCGTTGTACCAAGTGGATTCAATTATTTCCTTTAACTTTGGAATATTATTAGGGTTTTTTTTGGCACACTTTGCGTTTTAAAATGGCCCAAACATTCACAATGGGATTGGGGTCGGGGCTGTTACCGGGCCATGGACTGATTCAATTCTCAAAAAGTCCTTATATTCCTTTACCTATGCAAAAATAAATAGTTCATTATTGTAAATCTATCAAAAAAAATTTAAAAAATAATTATTGTGAGTGGGACACTTACCGACTCCGACCGATGACAAAGTGCAGAATCGTTTTGAAATATGACTTGCTACGTGCTCGCTTAGTCGGTCGATGCTAGGTAAAACGCCGTTTTTTACGATGTCAATATAAACAGCGGAGTTCACATAACCTTACAGAAGAAGAATCTCTTCCACCCCATATCTTGTTATTGCCCCCATGTGACCAAAGCAAAAGTCATATTTCAAGACGATTCTGCACCTTGTCATCGCTCGAAATCGGTAAGTGTCCCACTCACAATAATTATTTTTTACATTTTTTTTGATTGATTTACAATAATGAACTATTTATTTTTGCATAGGTAAAGGAATATAATGACTTTTTGAGAATTGAGTCAGTCCATGGCCCGGTAACAGCCCCGACCTCAATCCCAGTGTGAATGTTTGGGCCATTTTAAAACGCAAAGTGTGCCAACAAAACCCTAATAATATTCCAAAGTAGATATTATTTTACGCATCAAAATATAGAACTTCTTGCAAAATTCAAGTCTGCGTATTTTTTGACCGTGAGTGTACAATTTAAAAATAACAGCAAACAAAATGACGAACGATTTAAGAAACTACAAGAAGAACTAAATATTGATGAAAGTCACCCTTTAACAGAAATTTTTAGAAAATATCAAAATATTTTTCACTTAGAAAATGAACAACTGACAGTAAACAATTTTTACACTCAAACACTATCTACAACTGATAACACTCCAACATACATAAAAAACTACAGACTACCCCAAGCTCATGACGAAGAAATACACAGACAAATAGAAGATTTACTACGTAACGACATCATAGAACATTCAATTAGTCCATACAACGCACCATTATTACTAGTACCAAAAAAAGCCAGTGATGATACAAAAAAATGGCGATTAGTCGTCGATTTTCGAAAGTTAAACGACAAGTTAGTGAACGACAAATTTCCACTAATCAGGATAGATGATATTTTAGACAAATTAGGAAGTATTTTTCTACACTCGACATGACCAGTTCTTTTCACCAAATACCACTAGACAGACAATCACGACCATTGACAGCTTTTTCAACAAACGACTATCACTATCAGTTTAAGAGACTACCTTTTGGATTGAAAATATCACCCAACAGTTTTCAACGCATGCTCCCCATAGCATTAACAGGTTTAAGTTCAGAAGCTTTTTTATACGTTGATGATATAATATTTTTTGGATGCAGCCTACAGCACCATAATCATAATCAAAATCTCGTAAAAGTTTTCGAAAGACTTTCAAAATATAACTTAAAGCTAAACGCTAGTAAATGTAAATTTTTGAAACCGGAAGTAGTTTACCTAGGACACCTAATAACACAGGAAGGAATCAAGACAGATCCTTCAAAATATGACACAGTAAGAAATTACCCAGTACGAAAAAACGCAGACGACGTTAGACGATTTGTAGCCTTTTGCAACTACTACAGACGTTTCATAAAAGACTTCGCGACAATTGCACAATGCCTAAATAACCTACTCAAAAAGAATCAACCATTTATATGGTCAGATAAATGCCAATCAGCCTTTGAAACACTAAAACCAAAATTGATAGAACCCCCAGTCTTACAATATCCAGATTTTACAAAACCATTTATTGTAACGACTGACGCTTCAAATTTTGCATTAGGAGCTATTCTATCACAAGGTGAAATTGGACAAGACTTGCCAATATCCTACGCAAGCAAAACCCTTCAAAAGCATGATATAAACAAACCGGTAATTGAAAAAGAATTACTTGCAATACGTATACATACGCTTGGGAATACATTTTTTTAAACCCTACTTGTATGAAAGAAAATTTATCGTTGTGACTGATCATAGACCTTTAGTCTCGTTATTCAGCCACAAAAATCCCTCATCCAAAATGACAAGAATAAGATTGGATCTTTCAGACTACGATTTTGAAATCAAATTCAAACAAGGAAAGAACAACACCAACGCCGCACAGTGGCAAGATATGACTTTTTTGATTGCAAAAATCATAACTTCTGAACGAATAAAGATTTTTTTATAATTTTTTTATATGATAGGGAATTCTTATAGCTAATACAGTAGTAAATTTTGCTGAAATAGCTTTGCAGAATCCGACACAATTGATTGTTGAAGTTGATTTTTTTGTAGGGAGGAAAAATTACATATCTTATGCATGGAAAAATTTAATTTGTTTTTTTAGTCGCAAGTAGACATTGAGAACTGCTGGAAAGTGTGATAGAAATGTGCTTGGGCTTAGTATATAAAACTAAAATTGTAAAAAAATTCAAAGCCGATTTTTAAACTTTTTTTTTTTTTTCTTTATTGATGGTTATGCTTATATACAATAAACAGGCCCAAAGCCCACATATTGTAATGTGGAGAAAAAAAATTTAATAAATAAAAATTTTGGTGAGATATTTATTTTTTTTTATTTATAAACTAAATATTTTTTTATTACTTAAATTAACAATTTAATTTCTTTCAAAATAATCAACAGTATCTGAATGGCTATATAATAGACTTAACATTTCTTGAGAGTAACATTCTTTCAGCTCTTTTGATGATGGGGTGTGCCTTAGAGATGTAATAATTGGGTCAGGCGAGGCGGCCAGCATGTTAAAAAGGTCCTGGTTTTGTCGCTTTCTTGATATCTTGCACGTGTTGAGATAGCTGTATTTTTTGTAATCTTTGTTTTTGGATTCCTGTACTTTTTTTGATAGTTCACCAATTGTTAAAGGCTGAAACTCTATTATATTTTTACCATGGGCCAGAATTTTGTGAACCGTAGCACAGTGGCGCCTTTTGCGATTTCGCGTTGCTAAAATCATAACTTTTGAACGGGTCAAGATATTTGAGTAAAGTTTTTTGATTTTGGTTGGTAATTTCTGTAGCTATGACATATATAAGATTCAGGTTTGAGGCTTAGCTATAAATACTTTTAAAAAGAGGTGAAAGTCCAAATTTCGATATTTTTGGTTTTTAGTGGTATGAATTCATAAAAAAAAAATTTTTTTATAAATTTTAGTGCGCTTTATTCAATTAATGAACTTTTAATAATTTAAAAATTTTTTAAATACTTTTTTAAAAAAAAAAAAAATTTTAATTTTTACTGCTTTTACTGCTCAAAATTCGCTTAGCGGTATGATCTAGTAAATTTTGGAGTCTAACTTCGGCTGATGTTTCTGTCACCGTACAGTTACCAGGAACCGCTTCCTTTTTGGCTTCTGACACAACTTTGTAGCTGGGAAAAACATTTACGTTGTGGCTTCTTAATGAATTTATCAAGTTGCCAATAAAACTCTTTTCGTTATTTCTGCCTTTTTCATTTCATGAGCTTTTGAAATGTTTACTTTATGACACCCAATATCTCTTTGTGTTGCAGTAAAAGTTTTTTAACTTCTGTGTATGCTCATCCTTAATATGTTTCGGGTATTTGTCTTTTAGCGCAACCACAAATGAATCTCCATTTTCGCTGTTTGCAAATATTTCAAACAAATTTTCATAAGATATACTCATTTTCCTTGGAAACTTGCGTAGCTCACACTTAAAATAGTCAGAAAAGACTGAGTTATTGAGGCTTAAAATTTGACTTATATACAAATATTGTGTTACAAACCTCAAACATAATACTTGTTCAGCAAAAAAATTGAACTGCCTAATAAGTTAAATTCCTTGTATGATATCTACCGTAATAAAACAGGTGTCTATAAAGTTGGCCTGCACCAGAGTTCACTGTTATCAGAAAAAAAATACAGCTTTATTCTATTTGACATTACTAGATATTTTTAAATTGCATTAAAAACTTAGGTATAAATATCTTAGGCAAGTATTACTATTTCGCTATACAAAAGCGAATTTTCTTAAAAAGAGTGAAATGATTTGGAAAAAGTGACAAATCAAGCGTTTTAGAGTTGGGGCAAAGCCCATATTATAGGGACAGAAGTCTTCTAAGTACTCTTTACATATGCATCAATTTGCGTCAAATATTTTTGGAAATAGGAAGAATAAATTAAGAAAGGGGCGTGGTAACGTCCATATTTACAATTTTTAATTTATTTTGAGTGATGTCTATGTTCGCTGCAAACATTCTATCAAATTCAGATTAACAATTTTCAAGTCAAAATATCATAGACTGAAAATCGTCATCACACAACAAATTCAGTTCTATGCATTCATGTCACATAAGTAGCTATAACTTCTAAATGGGCAAATATATGCAGGTAAGACCTGTATGATTTTTGTTGGCAGATATGTCAACTATAATCTCCCATTCACCAATCCTTGATTGACATTGATTTGTGGATTATAGGCCAAGGTAAATTTGAAAAACTATGCTAAAAACGACCTTTTTTAAAAAATTCATGAAAATTACTAACTAAAATTTTTTTTCTACATCTTGTGGAAATGATTTATTTTAAAATACCATAAATTCAGAGAGCATACTTCAAATTCCCATGTTTTTTCAAACTTTTGAAATTTTCCATTTTTAATATTGCGAAAAGTGTAAAAAGTGCTATTTTAATGAACGATAAAAAGTTATCCAACTTTGAGCACCCATAAAAACCAAAATACTTGTCATAAATCAAAAAAGTTTTCGGTTTTAGAACCTTTGGTCAATTATCTGTCAAATAAAAATAAAAAAGTTTCGAAAATCAGAAATCGAAAATTTGATTTTCGCAATCACTTTTTAAAAAAGGAGCCACTGTGCGTAAGTGTAAGTTTTTTATGCGGATATTTTTTAAGCAGCAGTTCTTGTTGCAAACTCTCCATATATTTTTGCGTCAACTTTTTCCTTGCAGCATAAAACATTTAATATGACTTGTAGCCTTTTAATTATCTCTTTATCAACTCCAGTAATTCGCGCTGTGACTTCATCCTTTTCAAAAAATGTTCTGGAAGTGTTTCCATAATTGGTATTACTTAACCCTTGTTTTGGTTGATCAACTTTCAAACCAATTTCTGCATAAAACGTAGCTTTAATTTTTTTCTTCCTATCAGCTACTTCCTCTTTGATTACAAGAAACTTCCTTAAATCACTACTATCTTCTGGAATTGTATACGTCAGTTTCAAAATGAATTCCATACATTGCATGCAGTGGTGAAATTCCATACTCGTAATTATGCTTTTCTTAGCAAAAAATTTAAAAAAAACTGTATAACTGCCGTTTTACATATCTAAAATTTAGTTTGGTTTTTCTCTACACAAATCGTTTGACAACTTTTTACCTGTTGCTGTAATCCTTACGTAAATTTTAAGATTTCAGGAATTTTACCTTCAACAGGATTAGTGCAATCAGAAAAGTTTTTAGTTCGGGTGTTATTGTATATAATAAATTCAAAAATTATAAGAGGTAGTTTTTGACCAAAACACAATGGTTCGCCCACTATTAAAAAAAATGGGCGTGGCTGTAGTTTTATTTAAACAGTTTTAATTATGAACTATGACCAATGAAATAGGCATTGCACACCTAGTTAAATGTTTTCTAGTTAAAGGTTTAAGAATTAATATTTCTAATATGCGTATGGACTTAGGGTGCTTATCCACAGGTTTGTCGATAAAAATCGCTCTAGTACCCGAACGGGCAAACTTCGGTGCCTAGTTTGTTCTGGAGATATGTTAAGAAAGACTTAGTAATGATTTGTGTGGAAGCTCAGCTTGAAGTTTTGTGAAGTTTATTTTTAAACTCATATTAAAGCTCTAAAACATCGCTAAAAATAGGGTTTCAAAAAAAAAAAACACAAAAACAAAAAAAAAAATTTGGTGGACTAATTTTTTTTTGTTTTATTAAAACCAATAATGCTTTTACAAAAAAAAAAAATATATATTTTTCTCTCAGCATTTGTTGAACTTTTCAGCTCAAACATGAAATTTTTATCCAAAAAAATTAATTTTTTGCAAACTTCAAAAATGTCTCCACTTTGACTAACTGTAAAAACTAAACTACTTATCCGAGTTGGTTGAAATTTTAAATTTATCACTTCTAGACATTTCACTATTCGATGCGAGTATCAAATTTGTCAAACAGACCCACATTAAAATTGATTTTTCCAACGCTTTTTTGAAAAGCAAGCCACTGTGCGCCGACGCGCTATCACGTATTCAAATAAATTCGAAAATATTGGTAAATGTGATACCAACCGAAGAGGATAAAAAAATTAATAAAGCATTGGTTTTAACAAGGGGAATGAAAAAGAAGCTAGCAAAAGATAATGAACAAGAGAAATGCAAATCTCAGAACGAGTCTGACCAACTTTTCACATGGGATTGCACATCTATAACTGCCGTCAGAAACATAAAGAAATTAGAGTTTATTATAAACTACTTAAGCAATACACGTGTTGAAATTACAGATGATATCGTACAAGTACGATGTGGCGACAATCCAACGAATCTAGATTCGAAATTGGAGAAGCTATCATCTCTTATGTATAAAAAGATGCTATGTTTGAAATTCTTGATAAAAATTAATTCAAGAAAAAATTTAATAAGCTGCAGCAGAAGAAGAAAATAAAGAGCAATAAATCTTTGAATATATGTATTGATATATGAATCCCCGAAGAAAATACCAAGTAAAACCATGCAACAAAATTTAATAAAGGAATTCCATGATTCACCCCAGGGAGGACACTTAGGAATCAGAAAAACAATACTCAAATTAAAACAGCGCTACATATGGAAAAACATGCGGCAAATGGTAAAAAACTATGTTAACAAATGTGACAAATGTGCTCGCAATAAACAAACCAGACTCACTAAAGAAAATATGATCATAACGGACACACCAAGTACAAGTTTCCAAACAATATCTATTGACACAGTAGGTCCACTTAAAATATCAAACGAATACCGATACATATTAACGAAGCAGTACGAACTCACGAAATTCGTTATTGCACACCCAATAGAAACCAAAGACGCAAGGTCAATCGCAAAAACATTAGTAGAACAATTAATTTTAAAATTTGGATTATTTAAAAAATTAAAATCCGACCGTGGAACAGAGTTCACAAATGAACTTATTAAAAACATATCCGAACTGCTAAAAATAGAACAAATATTTTCAACCCCCTACCATCACGAAACGATTGGTGCACTCGAGAAAAATCATAGAACCCTAAACGAGTACTTACTATCTTTCGCCGATGACTTTGAATGGGACAAATGAATTCCATACTATACTTTCGCATACAACTCAACCCCACACGTAGATAACTATTACACACCCTTTGAACTCATTTTCGGAAAACTACCTTCACTTCCTAGCGACTTGACTAGCAACAAAACAAAACATTATAATTTAGAAGACTATAGAAACGAACTACAAATAAGATTAAGGACAGCAATAAATAAAGCAAGAAACCTTATAACCATTGTAAAAAACAAACGGAAACTCAGTTATGACAAAAATGTAAACTCATCAGATCTTAAAATAGGAGATCTTGTACTCATAAAAATAGAGAAAATCTCAAAGTCCATATAAAGGTCCATATGTAATAAAAGAAAGGAACGGAGTTAATTCCGTTATAGAAGTAAATAATAATTTAAAATCCTTTCATAATGACATATTAAAAAAATACACAGATATAAACATATACGAATACGAAACCACTAAAATTGTGTTAAATTTTTGTTTCAAATAGTTACTTATATTTACTTACCTATATACGAACATATTTAATAACTAAAATTTTAATTTAATATCTTAATTTCATAAACATATTTTTATTAATACAATGGAATATCTACAATTTATTTTAAAGAAATATATTTAATCAATCTTATAATAAAATTTATATTGTAACTTCTAAATTAATTAAATACTTTTCTATTAATGTTATAAAAATATTAATCATTAATCAAATATTATATACATATATAGAAATTAACATCTTATATTTTAACTAAAATTTATCAATTTTAATACAAGTTATATTATTTTGCCAATACTTCACCAACTTAAAAAATTATCTCCAGATATAATTTTTCGCTTAAGGGTTAGGGTGTAGTGAACCTACCTAAGCACCATGACCACCACTAACACCTTCTTTAAATGCCGACAGTAAGGGAACCAAACAAATTAAAGGTTCCCACCAATTTCCATTTAATTCCAATTTAGCTTAACCCACATTCTTCACACTAAAATAAATCCACTCAAATTTAAATTCTTATTAATCAAAAATAAGCAAAATCATATGACACTTTTCGGTCAAGTAATTAATAGTAAAATTTACGACTTACATCTGCAAGCCATTCACATTTTTTTCTTTTGCATTTTATTGTGCTCGTGCCGCTAACGCCACTCACACAAACAAAAGCAACAACAAGTAAATGCAGGCATTATGTTTCACCCGCACGTCATTGACTTAGTGCATTCAAGGCAACGTCTTGCCTACCTAAACTGACCAACAACAATAGCAAACCCAAATGCACTTTGTAAGAAAACACCCTTATGCAGTATTTTCAAGGCTGGGAACAAGTGACTGAAGTCAATTAGATTGGTGACTCTTTCACTCTTACCAAATTCGCATATTGGTGATTGAAAATGCTGACGCAACTGAAATTGCGCGATCAGCGGGGAAATTGAATAGAGGAAGAGTCATGGTGAAACAACGGGAAAAATAGCGTTAAGAAATACTAGTTTTAATTGTATAAATAGTTTAGAAATTTATAATAAAGATCATTCTTACCTCAGCGTTCGAAGCGAAGGGTTGTGTTCACGGACAAATTTTTAAACAAGTACCAGCGAAAAGTCATAAAGCGAAATCTACCTGCTGCCTTTGCCCAAAATGCCAGGCAGCGAGAACAAATTCAGCAGCCTCCATGTGAGTTTGAGCGAGGCATCTACAAGAAGCGAAATCGGCACCAAGAAGAAGAAGAGAAATCGAAAAACATGAGCAACTCAAGCTCAGAAAGCGATGAGCACATCAATCTCGTCGCAAAATACAACAAGCTCGCAGAAGCATTTGAAGAGATGCGAAAAGATTATATGCTTCTGCGGCAGCAACTGCAACCACAACAACAACAACAATACCAGATACAAAACATTCAAAGCGACTACACGGATATTGAAATTGATCTGCAGAGCGACATCGAGGCGGTTTCAAAAGCCAAATCGGCAACAACAAATGACAAGGAATTTCCTACGCTAGCGGAGGCAAAAATTCAGCAAACAAAGAAAGCCACTGCAACTCTGAAACCTAACAACGGCAGCACCACCAATCAAGCCAGCAGCACTATACAACAAAATAAGAACACCAACACAGATAGCATCAGTATCAACAACAATAAGGCAAATACCAGTAACAAAAAGAACAATCTGCCTCCACCATTAGTAGCTTATAATGTAAGTCAGAAAGTTCTGTCTGACAGAATTCTGCTGAAGTTAAAGCATAAAAATTACTCCTTTAATATCATTAATAGAAATGTCACCCATGTTAATACCTTAACAATGGCTGATTATAATAGCATTAAAGAGATATTGAAAGAAATGCAAACTAATTTTTATACTTTTACTCCGGCAGAAGTCAAACCATACTCTTTGGTAATTAACAAACTTGCCCCTATTTTTGAAAAAGAGGAAATTGTGGGGTACGGATTAAAGTTAACGGATTAAAGTTAAACATTAAAATTGTAGGCCTTTCAAAAATTAGCGACCATAAGTGGTTGATTCAACTTAGCAAGGATTCCAACCTTAATGAGTTTAGGGGCATCAGGTATATTTTAAAATGCAGGATAGGTAAAATCGAAACTACCTGTTCAGTGTAAAAACTGTCAGCGGTATAACCATGTTGCAAGCAATTGCAGCATGCCTAACCGCTGCGTTAAATGCGGTGAGTCGCATGGTCCAAAAAATTGCAAGCTACCTGCAAAAAATTTAAACACTGAAGAGGTAGTAGAGGTAGAACCTACCACAGGTGCATTAGTGAAACGCATTGGCATTCCAGTAAAATGTATTAATTGCAACGCAATATGGCATACTGCAAATGCGAAAATCTGTCCTAAGAGGATTGAGTTGTTAGGTAGACTGAGGGAGAAGAAAAATACTCAGGCCAAAAATGTAACTTTCGCAGCAAAAACTGCACCAAGACCCTCATCGTTCAGAACGAATCAAACTTATGCATCCATGTTTGCAAGTAGCATTTCAAAGCCCACAGCACCACCTAAAGTCAGCAGTGGCAACCCCCAAATTCAATTTGAAGAAATTGACACAGACTGCAAACGTCTGTTAGGAAAAAATTTCCTTTCCTGTCTTAACAAGGTTAGTGAGTTCTCCACCTCGTATAAGAAGCTCTCTTGCGATGAAGATAAATCCAAGGCATTATTTGGTCTACTCATCAGTTTTAGATTAGATGATTAGGAAAATAAAATGCATTTTTATCAATTTTAATTCCTTAGTTTCCATCAAAAAGAGGCATTTCTTTAACAGATTCCTAAAAGACCACAATCCCGACATTGTACTGTTAGCAGAAACAAAACTAAATAATAGGCATAATGTGAGTTTTAAGGGATACCACCTAGTAAGGCAGGATAGGACCTGGTAGCGGTGGGGGTACAGCCATATGTCTGCGGGAAGCGTTTAGTTTTAAAAGGCTGGTAGTTTCAACTGTTAGCTTGGAAAACACAGCAATAGAAATAGGACTTAAAGACGGGACTAAAATCACTTTCGTATCAATGTATACAAGACCGCAAGACCCACTTGCAGAACAAGACCTCAACAAAATTCTTAGCTCCATTGTCACAGAACAATTTATCCTTGGGGGGGACCTTAATGCTAAGCATCCAGACTGGGGAAACCAAACCACTAATACTAGTGGGAGTGTTCTCAAAAACTGGACGGACAAAATTCCCAATATCCAAATAGCTCCCACAAAATCCCCCACAAGAATCTCCTCCTGTAACTCCTACATAGTTCTTTTTTAACTTCTCCTTTTGTTGGTATTCAATACCATGAGGACTTCGCAAACTGCCTTAGAACCTTAGACTACGAGTCAGACCATTTAGGTGTTAAGTTAGTCATAGCTATTAGCGATATAGAAAGAAGTCCCCCCTTAGAGATTCTCAATTTTAACAAAATGAACGTTACAGATTTCAACATTTCACTCCAAAGAAATCTTCCCAGACATGCGCTTCCTGTAGATAGAAATGTAAGCAGACTAGAGATAGATAATTGCATACAAGGCATAAATAAATGTGTAGAACTAGCTATAGCAGGTTCCGTCCCAAAGGTGAAAGTTAGGAACAAAGGTATGACTGATCTGCCCCAAATGTGTTAGACTTCATTAAAGAAAAGTGTAGGCTGCGCAGGATAGTATACAGATGTGTAGATCCTCAAAGGACAAACACACTGAAAGCAATAATTAGGAATTTAGATAAAATTATTAGTGACCTCATAAAGATTCATGAGGAAAATCACTGGGCAAAACTCTGTAGGCACATTCAAATGAACCATAAAACATACAAAAAAAATTAAGGGTATGTGCGGCCTTGATAGGAAAAGGGAACTGCCTGATTTAACGGACGCTCAAGGCAACGTTCAGGTAGATAATTTTAATAAAATCAATTTGTTAGCTGATAAATTTGAAGAAATTCACAGCACAAATTCGAATTTAGGTTGCCCAATCTTTACAAGGCTGGTTAGGAGTGAGATCTCTGATTTAGATTACCCCGAACCCATCATCAGATTTAATAGTGAGCTAACAGCAGATGGGGAATCCTTAGTGAGTAGGTTAGATCACGGATCCTTTCAAAATTATTTAAAGTTAATTAAGCCCACTGAAATAGCCATAGCTCTTAAGAAAAAAAATAATAAAAGAAGCTCGGGAGAAGATAATATCTCCAATTTTCTTTTAAAGAAAACAAGATATGTTTTCTGGAATTTCCTAGCGATCCTTTTCAACCATACTTTTAGTATAGGGTACTTTCCATCTTCTTGGAAATGTGCAAAAGTTGTACCAATTCTAAAACCGAATACAGACCCAAAAGTGCCCAAAAATTATAAACCCATTTCCTTATTGTCCAACGTTATTAAGCTTTATGAAGGTTTTATTCATGATAAACTCAAAAATCATATTGCCGAACACAATATTCTCAAAGATTTTCAGTTTGGGTTCAGACCTTCCCACTCCACTAGTCATGCACTAACTCTTCTCTCTGACTTCGTCACGTGCAACTTAAATAAGCGGCGTGCAACAATTGCAGTGGCCCTTGACTTTGAAAAAGCTTTTGACACAGCCTGGATAGAGGGGATAGTGTACAAAATGTACAGAAAATTCAATTTCGACAGGCATCTTTGCAAAATAGTATTAGACTACCTCACAAATAGGTCCTTCTTTGTACACTATAATAATGAAAATTCCATTTGTAAGACAGTAACTGCAGGGGTACCCCAGGGCTCAATTCTAGGATCAATCCTCTACAATATCCTTTTGGTAGACATCCCTAACCCAGACTCAGATATATTAACCCTGATTTATGCAGATGACATTTTGTTACTCAGTTCAAATGCAAGGGCCTCAACGGCTAATGTTAACATAAATGACCACTTAGAAACTCTCAACAGGTTCTTTATAAAATGGAAACTAAGGTTGAACATAGATAAGTGTGAGAGCACAATTATCAAAGGCCTTAAGAAACACCTATATCCCAATGCTAGGCAATACATCCCCGATATCAAAATAAACGGAGAATGTATTAGACACAGTGGAAAAATTATGTATTTAGGAGTCATTTTTGATAGAAAATTCACTTTTAAGTCTCATATTGATTACACCCTATCCAAAGCCAAAAAAATATTTTTCTGCTACTCGAACTTGTTTCGAAGGGCAAAACACCTTAAACATGAGATAAGATTAAATTGCTACAAGCAAATTATTAGGCCCATTATAGGTTATGCGTTCCCCATATGGTTTGATATCTCGTCAGCCCAAATGGAAAGACTTAGAGCATTTGAAAGATACATCCTCAGGGTTTGCTTAGGTATTCCAGCTAAGCGATGCTCGGATGGCACTTTTAAAAGTACTCCCAATAAAATAATTTACGACCTTGGTAGGACAAAAAGAATAGATTCTTTTCTCGTAGGATTAGCATTGAAATTCTTAGGAAAATTAACTTTCGTTAGTAACGATCTACTAGATAACTACCTAAATAAGGAAAGAGATATAGTATACCCAATTTTAGAAAATTATATGTCACCCATATATCTAAGTGTATTAAATAATAATAATAATAATCTGTACGCAGGTAAAAAACTCTTGTTTTACCACAGAAGGTACAAAACACTTGACGTTAGAAATACAGTGTACAGCACTGGGCAATTTCTATAATATTAATGATTCTCTTATCATGTGACAAGTTAAAATAAGAGTTCTTTATAGTTAGAGTTATAAGTTATTGTCTAGTTTTAAGTAAAAATATATTAATGAAATTTCCTTTTTTAAACTTTTTGGAAAAATAAATTCTAATGTAAACTTTGTATCTTATAATTAAAACTATGTAGTAAAATAAAACATTTGTTATTTTTACAAAATAAGAAATATTAATTAAGAAACTCTTAGATAAATACGAATGTATGTTAAGAAAAAATAAAATGTAATGTAATGTAATTTAAGACAATACTGTAAATATTCAAAGAAATTAAATAAAGAACCGTTATGCTGGAAACCGTTACTAAAAATCAGAATTAATATTGGAGTTCAAAACTCAAGTTGTTTCTATTTAAATTTTCAAAGATGGCTTAGATGAATGCATAAGTAGCCTTAGTGGCTTATATACAAAATAAAGCCTTGCGACTGCAACAAACGGCGTGTGCTCCTAAACAATACACAAGCGTTAGGCCAATCCTTGAACTCCTACAGCTAGGCTCACTTTACCTATACCAAACGAAGGCCCAACACTACATTCGTTTGATGCAGCAAAAGCAATGGCAACACTCGAACAGTCAATTGAATTAGAGTCATAACAATGTTTGCGCTTCAAGATGTCTTGTGCAGCCAAGGACCGCTCTAATATAATATGTTTTTTAATTTCAATTCGCATGATGTTATACTTTGAATACGTTAATTTCTAATATGTATAGTAGCCGTGTTTTTTTTTTTGACGCGGTTACAAACAAAAAAAAAAAATTGAAATATTATTAAAACATATTAAACTTATTATAAAGTCAATTGACATGTGCTCGTGTATAGAAGTATTTTGTCTGCAATCAGTAAGCATAACAAGAACCAAAACAATTTCTAGTTCATTCAATTGTAAAAACAAGCTCATCAATGGGAATGCTCAGAATTTTTTCTGTCTTTGACAACTTGCCAATCATGATTAATAATTTTATGAAACTACTACTGACTTAAAATGTTTAAAAAAAATATTTTACTTACCTAAATATATACAAATTTTCTTATTAAAATAATCCTAATTGTGGCAATTATAACATATTAAAAAACTTAATCAAAATAAAATTCACCACAAAGAAATGGTTATCTTACATTTTTGATTCGCTGGACTTTTTTGGACCTTTCCATACTTTTGCATATATCGAATTTTCACTATTCATTTCGGTCTTGATGTCAGAATATGATAAACTTATTGATTGTTCATACTTTTGACCCGTTGCGTTGAATATCTCAGTGCTATCGAGATGCTTAGTTATTGTTGACTGACTTGGCACCGTATTGCTCATATCGTCACTGTTGCTTTTATTTATACATAAAAGAGGTGCCTCACTACCTTGCAGTTTTAAACTTGATTTATTTTTTAGTTTGTTATTCTTGATAACAATAGCATAAATTGGCTCTTTTGAAAATATCTCAGGAGTCCCCACGTTTGTTTCATTTTGCTTTGCTCTTTGGGACCATAAAACTACTGAATCATTTTCGTATATATGACAAGAGTCTTTTATAATAGCTTTAATGAGTTTGTTTTTAGAATTTGGTGTTTCATCGTGTTCACTTTTATATAATCCTTTTGATGTGAAAGACTCAGAACATAGTTCATCGTCTTTTGACCAATCATTAACTGCAATAAATACTCCCCCGTTAGTGCGAACCTTTTGTGATTGTGTTGAGTCATCAGTTGTCCTTAACAATGTCGTTATTGTAAAGTTATTTTTAGATCCTGAATAAATCTTACGATTATTGCAAATACTTTCGCATCCTTTTTTTAGTTCGGAAGCTTTATTAAGAGCGTGCACTTGAGATCCTATTAAAAGAAAATACAAATTAGATTTGAATTAAAAATATATAGATAGTAAGTATATAAGCCAGGGTAATCATATATTTCAAAACGAAATAAATAAATAATTTTTTAATGTGTGATGCTATCATTTACATACAGTAACAACCCATTGAATTATGGACGATGAAAAAATATTAAAAATTCTCAGTGTTCCTCAAATAAAATAAATACCATGATTTTTTTTTGAAACATGTATTTTGGATATTTTTATAGAGTTTTAAAATAAAAAAAAAATAATATTTAGTGTTTCCACCTTTGCATTTTAGCAGTTCATTTTTTCTGCTTGGTATACTTGAAATACAATTAACTATCATTTCTTTTAAAGATGGTTATTCCAGACATCGCAAATATTTTCTTTTAATTGTGCCACGGTGTTATTTCGTCGTTTGTACACCAGTGATTTCAAATCAGACCAGCAGTTCTCAATTGCAATCAGGAGAATTGCCCGGCTAAGGCAACACCTCTAAATTTAAAGCATTCAGAACGTTCATACTGGCTCTGCCATCCATCTTGCACGAATGTGTATTCATCCTTGGGATGATCTAATGTCTCCATGTAGGACAGCAGAACATTTTTTAAAATGTTAATATACTGTTCAGAGCGCATTGTCCCATCTACAAAATATATGGATCTGGACCTATTTCCAACAAGCAACGCAGGCACCTGTGCCTTTTGAGCATCAGGAATATTTTTAATTTTACCCATATAGACGGTTTTTCAAAAATAACGGTTTCTTTTAAAAAATGCCTGTTTTGGTAGCTTTTTGGTTTAATTTGGAATAAATCGACAAGCCAGTGTTATTCGTCTTTTAGTATAAACATGTTAAGAATCATAACATATACAAAAAACAAAACCAAAATAGAAAAGAACGCTAAAGATCAATTATGTAGTATATCATAGTTCAAACATAACGAAATTTAGATACATATTATTTTGACAGCTGTCACATCCACATAAACGTGATGTAGTTCTCAGATTAAGGTTTATTATCACGGTTAACACCCACAATACATGTTTCAATAAAAAAATAATTAAAAAATTCCGTGGTTTTAATTTTATTCGATACTAAATAGAAAATTTCCAAAATTATTCCATCGTCCATATATCAATGGGTAGATACTGCATGCACAGCAAATTTGGAGGGTGCAAAATTCATGTTTAATTGAAGAAAAAGCAACCGACTGAAACAGAACTCAAGATTCGCAAACACAAAGCATAAAAATTTTTTTTAAACTGTAATTTTTGTTATTTCAAATAATATCAAAATTAATGTATAACTATCATAATAAATGTATAGCAACAAAAAAGATTTTTTTTAAATTTTTTATTGAGTTATATTTTTATTTTTTTCAATATTTCGAGTTGATCATGCAACTTCATCATCAGGAAGCTGAAGATAACAAAACCAATAAAAATATTTATATTAACAAATAGTTACACAATATTTAACAATTTAAACAACAATTCTTACATTTAAAATAACGTATTATCAATAACGGAATATATTAAACCAAATTCTTGTTGTCTCTTTTGTTGCAAGTTTCCCTCTTATGACTAATAATGTGTCTTTAGCTGTGAGCACAGTTTTCTGGTTCACCCAGTAGGCAAGGGAAGGAGCTAGCAGTGCTTCTAGCAGGCCTTCCTTGGTAAGATTAAGGCCTTGCCACCTCCTTTCAAACGTACTTTCTTTTCGATATGAAATGTTCCGATAAAACAGACCTTCTAAGAGCGCATAACTTGCAGGGGTCAGAGTAGTACTTGGAAAAAATGAAATTTTTCGCAGTGAGACCTGAGTTAATTTTTTTTATCCGCGTTACCTCACTTGCACTTGCGTTAATATTTTTAATATTTATTTGTTGTGACGTTTTCTTAATTTATAATTAGACACACAACACTCTGCCATCACCTTAACATAACATGAAACAGAAGACCAACGTGGCAACATGCACACCTTTTTTTACTTCCAACCATTTTTCTACTTTTGATGTCGTATATGGGCTATTATCACGAAATGGGTGTAATGGATGTCTGTGTATAGTTTGGTCAGATGCAAAGGCTCATCAATTTTTTTTTCTTCACAAATTATTCTCAAGATGAGGTAATTTATTTTCCATCATACACATCGATATTAAATTGCTCTAATAAAAAGTTATAGGACGAGAATCTACAGATATGTCGCCTCTGTAACCTGTCCAATTCCCATTTCTATTCACTGACGGTCTGCTCGCGCAACCCCTCGTTCGAAATTTCGCACGCAGAATTTTTAAAACAATAGTTGTATGCTCGCGCACCTAATTGCCGCGGAGTATATGTTTACAAAAATACTCCCACTCCCGCGCTACAGGTTTGAAACTTGTCCACCGATTTTTCTATATATACATATGTATGTGATATATCCTGAATAAACAAGACGATAAACAATTTTTGTGGGCTAATAATTGCAAGGAGCAAGTGTGAGAACATAATACTACAAAATCGGGTGGGCATTGCAGATATTAAAACAGTCAAATTTCATTACCACACGACAAGAGTTCGTAAAAACGATAAGAAAAAAAGAGTGTTGCCACCGTAACCTGCCAGTTTTTGCTTATCATGCTATGAACATTTTCAAAGGTTTGACATTTCACTTTCATTTTTGACATTTCGTTTTCATTTGTAATGTGACGATTTGTCCGCAAAATGTGTTTCGTCTCTTCTCTCAGATCCAAGACGCATATTTCAGTGAAAAGTCGCCTCCGTAATCAATAAAATGTTTGTCGCCTCCGAAGCTCTGAGTTAGTGTATTTTGCAGCAAACTACCTTCTGAGTACTATTACTGTAGATCCAGTGATAAATACACTGCGGTTCATCAGGATAGAACCAACTGAATTTTATGCAAAAAATCTCTATAAATTGTGAATGCAAAAACAATAAATGCTCAAACTTTTCAGAAATATAAAAGCACTTATAATGCACTACTTAAAGACTAAAAATCAATTCCCAATGCATTATAACGGTACTTTTCTTTAATTACTTATAAACATGTATAAAATTCGTCTTTTTTCTTGGTTCACCAGGATAGAACCACTTTTTAATTGCTCTATAAATGAAACAAAAGTAAATTGTTTGTATTAAAAAATTGATGTTATTGTTATAGTTTTATCTGAATATTTATTTAAAAATGTATACTTTTACCGTTATTCGCAATAACTTTGTAAATTCTGCATTTCATTCACTCGTATAGAGATTTTAAGTAATCATGAGAAAAATCGGTCCCTGCTGCATTTATTCCTTCAATAAGCTCATTCTTAGTTTTGTACTGTATTCCTCCTTCGTAGATAGATTTTTGACCCTTCATCACAGTAGAGAGGGCGGCGTTATGGTATGGGCTGCAGTTTCATACTACGCAACTATTGATCTTATCGTAAAAAGTACGTGAATGACCGGGAGATCATTACAAAAATCTTCTGGAACTAGTTTTTCCAAAGATTAATGATATTTTTGGACCACTAGAGTGGATTTATTAACATGATAATGCACCTATACACACGGCACGTGTAGTTAAATCATGGATTTCTAGCCAAAATTTTGAAACCTTAAATTTGCCGCCCTCCTCATCCGATCTTAACATTATTGAAAATGTTTGAGGTTGGCTAGCCCGTAAGGTCTACGAAGGAGGAATACAGTACAAAACTAAGAATGAACTTATTGAAGGAATAAAAGCAGCAGGGACCGATTTTTCTCATGATTACTTAAAATCTCTATACGAGTGAATGAAATACAGAATTTACAAAGTTATTGCGAATAACGGTAAAAGTATACATTTTTAAATAAATATTCAGATAAAACTATAACAATTAAATCAATTTTTTAATACAAACAATTTACTTTTGTTTCATTTATAGAGCAATTAAAAAGTGGTTCTATCCTGGTGAACCAAGAAAAAAAGACGAATTTTATACGTTTATAATTAAAGAAAAGTACCGTTATAATGCATTGGGAATTGATTTTTAGTCTTTAAGTAGTGCATTATAAGTGCTTTTATATTTTTGAAAAGTTTGAGCATTTATTGTTTTTGCATTCACAATTTCTAGAGATTTTTTGCATGCAATTCAGTTGGTTCTATCCTGATGAACCGCAGTGTATGTTAAAATAACTTAAAAACGAAATAAATAAAAAAATCTAAAAGTTGCTACGACTTTTTTTTTTTTTTGTTCTCTTTGAGTTCTAAAAATCACCCATTTCGTGATAATAGCCCATATGTACAATGCAATGACAAAAAATTAATGTCGAATCATAATACATTGCAACATATGGAATGAAAAAATACATGCAGTCCTTCTTCTTTGCCTTCTAATAGTAGTAGTAGTAATAGATTTTATTATTAATTCATCATACAAAAAATTAAAAAGCATATATAAGTAGATACTAAATTAACAATACACCTAATTCTGTTTTTACACGGTAATTGGTTCCAGGAAAACCCGTGTAAAAAAAAAACGTGTAAAAAAAGACATTGGTCGTATGCAAAATAGGTGATTGGTTCCTTATCTCTAGCACCTATTGAAATTAGTGAAAAACAAGAACAACTATTCAGGTTTATTTTATTAAATCACATATATAATGTGTTTTTACACAAGCATAGTTATTAAAAAAAAAGATATGCACTCTAAGCTTAAAAGTAATGTAAAAAAAATGTATGACAAGTTCAGGAACTAAAAACAATTATGTAAAACAGCTATGTTGTTAACAAAAAGAATAGGTTATTCAATTTTTAAGGTAAAAAAAATTTTAAAAAAAAATTAAAATGATAATCATAAATACGGGAACATAAATTTAATTACTGTCATCATCAGTTACTCGCATTCGCTTGCATCGAATGCGTATAAAATCACAGTCATAGCTGTAATAATTTTGAACTGGACTTTCTCTTGCTCGTTCGGAATCTACATTTTTAACAGTGAAAACAAAGACGATAAATCGATAAATTTTGGCACTAAACTTTTGTAGGTTCATTTCCAATTTTTGTTGCAACAAAGAAGGTTTGTGTACGTTTGTAACGAAATAAAGGACTCTTTTTAGAAACCCAAAACGTGCATCAAGCATGTCACCCGTTTTAAAATTGTGGTTATTTTTCCATAATTTCAATATTTCGTTCATATTCCCTTTTGGTGCTGATTTTTGTACTGAAAGAACATCTTGAAATACATTTTTTCATATAAATTGTAATTATTTTTTTTATTTATGTGCACTTTTTCATTTTGGCGATAGCAAAATAGCTGTCTCCAAATTTTGACATTTCTGGATACAACTATAAGAGACTGTCGCCAACCATGTAGAGAAAAAAAGTATGGAAGACATTGCCGCGGAGAAACTTCGCCTAAAAACTTAAATTATTTTGATGAATTTTGGTAAGTTTTTTTTAAATTTTTAGGGTTAGAAAGGGTTAATATCAAAAATTTTTGTTTCAATGTTACACCATTTGAAAGGAATGAATTGAACTTTAAAAATATGTTAATAAAACTGTAGGATAAAATGGATTTGTTTGGAAAAATAACGGTATTTTGAAAAAAAAATCGGTCTAAATTTCAGAAAAGTCGAAGTATCTCGAAAACTACGAGCCGGATTTCAAAAATTTTTAAAACAATATTGTAGCTTTTTAAATTACCTTTCATATTTTGGAAATCAATACAGGCGTTTCAGACTTATATTGATTTTTAGAAAATCTATATCCGTAGCTTTCGAAGGCTATATCTCCCAAACCAAATCAGAGCGATACTTTTTGATTCCATATTTATTCTTAAAATTCAAAAGCACATAAGAAAATATTTGGTTTATAATCAATTTCAATTGTGAGCTAAACTGAACATAAGCCAAATATCAATATAATAGTAAGTCGTGCTAACGACCCGAGGCGAGAACGGAGGTGCGTCGGGTTTCGGCATTACAATGCATATAGCTCCAAAACAGCTGGGAGGACCATTAACAAACTTGGCAAGAAGTATAAACATACTACTTTTTTTTTTTAAACTTTTTATTTATTTATTGTACCAACTCGCTTGGAGACAAACAATAACTGTATAAATCTTAAACTAAAATAACGTTGAATGCAATAGCTTATTGCTTAGAAATGTTGTTTTTTTTTTCAAATTAAACTCAGTCTTGAGTTGTTGAAGAAGTTGCCAGTATTCGTGTGCATAGTGGCTACAGAGGTGGCAAATCTTGTCTCTTCAATCGAGATGAATTCATTGTTAGAAGTAGGTTCCTAGCCAGCGTATTTGGATGTTGCTGCAGTTTTAGTTGATATGATTGCTTTTTGATTTCCTGTATCTGCTTAATAAAAGCTATACCAAGGTCTTGGTGTATGTTTATATTTTTGACATACCATGGTGCGCTGGAAATAGTTCGAATTTTTTTTGACTGAGACCTCTGTAATAGTTCTATATTGGATAAGCTTGCGTTGCCCCACAGTTGGATTCCGTATGACCATATAGGTATAATAATTGCTTTGTACAAAATAACTTTATATTCAAGGGTAAGTTTTGAATGTTTATGTCAAAGCCAATTAATGCTTGATGCTTTCAACTTCATTTGCATTTTTTTCTTTTCAATTTGAGCTTTCCAAGTAAGCCGTCTATCGAGGTGCATACCTAAGTATTTAACTTCAGTGCTCTGAGGTATTCCGGTGATGTTTAGGTGAACTGTGGGGCAAGTCTTTTTATTAAGTGTCAAATTTACATGTGTGCTTTTTTGCTCATTTACATTTATTCGCCAGTTTAAAAGCCATGTTTCAACTAGGCGCATATGTTCATCGAGAGTATGTGACGCACTATTAGGGTCTGCGTGACAAGACAAAATTGCAGTGTCATCAGCAAAAGTAGATTTAAGCATAGAGTTGTTTGTTGGCAAGTCATAAGTGTATAAAAGGTAAAGAATTGGGCCAAGAACACTACCTTGTGGCACGCCAGCAAAAATATCCACATCATCTGAAATGTAATTTTTACATTTTACACAGAATTTTCGCCCTGTAAGGTAGGACCCTAGTAAAGCGTGTGTATTTTTAGGGAGTAATTTTTTTATTTTGTGTAAAAGTCCTTCGTGCCACACCTTGTCAAAAGCTTGTGCTACATCAAGGAACACTGCAGAGCAGTATTTTTTATCTTCGTATGTCTTTCTAATTTGTGCTACTATCCTGAGAACTTGCTCGATGGTTCCATGTTTTTTGCGGAAGCCAAATTGATGTTGGGGTATTATGCTCATTTGGTTTACGTGGGGCATAATTTTCGAAAGTAGCAGCTTTTCGAAGAGTTTTGATGTGGTGGGCAGCAAGCTAATTGGCCGGTAGGATGCAACTTGTGTGGGATTTTTCCCAGGTTTAGGGATCATTGTAATTTGAGACATCTTCCACACTTCTGGGTAGTGGCCCAATCGAGTAATACCATTGAAAAGTATGGTTAAATGTTTGACTGCACAACAAGGTAATTGAATAAGCATATTAGCAGTTATTAGGTCATGACCAGGTGCTTTCTTCTTGTTAAGTTGCGTTTGTATTAAAGATTCAACTTCTTTAGTTGTGAAGCGCAACAGAATATGTGTCATATTTTGGGATTCTTGCGGTATTTCGAAGCTATTGCGCGGAGGATTTGGCTGAAATACATGCTTAAGGTGGTGAGCAAAAGCTTGGCATTTTTCTTAATTGCTTCTAGCCCAGTGACCATTGCTTAGTCTTATAGGGGAATCTAAGTCAGTGGGTTTTTTCATACCCTTGATGGCCTTCCATAAAGAATAGTTGGAGGACTGTAAAGGGCTCAGCTTTTTAATATATGTGGGTATACCTCTTTCACACTCTTCTCGTAGAGCCTTTCTTAATTCAATTTTGGCTAATGTTAATTTATGTTTAAGTGTGGGTCACCTACCCTCTTGCCATTGACGACTGAGTCGTCTTTTTTCCATCACTAAACGTTCTATGTGAAAAGAGTTGAGGCGTTGCCTTTTATGGTTTGCTACTGAGTGCACAGGAGTTGCATGAAGAGCAGCTGATACTAGCATGCTGTTAAATAACTGTATGGCCGATTCCAGCTCTTCGGAATCTTTAAGGCTTACATTATCAGAAAGATGGCTACTGACATATTTTTTGTATTTGAGCCAATTTGTTTTATTTGTTGTAAGCTCAATGGGTGAATGTAGCAGCTCTACACATTTATGCAGATTCATAATTACAGGAGAATGGTCAGAGCTCAAGTCAAAACATGAATCTGCTGAAATTTGCCTCTTATTAATTCCTTTTGTAATTGCAAAGTCCATAAGATCAGGAATCTTTTGAGGGTCTGACGGCCAATAAGTTGGCTGACCAGTGGATACATAATCAAGCCCATTGCGGCGATTGGTTAATGAAAGCCATAGTGCTTTGCCTTTTAGGGTGGCAAGTCGAGAGCCCCAGTGAGTATGCTTCGCATTATAATCACCAGCAGCTATGAATTTTGATCCTAGTGTATTAAAAAAATGGTCGAACTGGGTTGTCGTGATCTTATATCTTGGAGGACAATATACAGCTGAAACTGTTACTTTGTTGTCCCAACATTCTATGCAAATTGAAGTAGCTTGTAGGTAGTCCCTCTCATACTGCTCAAATGGGTAGTGCTTTATACGGGTCTTAATGAGTATACCTGTTGTTGTACTGCTGCGTAGAAGTGCGAATCCTACCGGCTGTTGTACCGTTGTACTAGTATTTTTCCCGTCCTGGGAAAACACTTAGTAATCTTTAGTGAGAATTGTATCTGTAAAGAGAAGAGAGAAATTGTTATCCTTTAAAGTATACTTACCAGTATTTACTTTAACTTGCTGGAATAATTTAAAACTCGTTGACTTCAGTTTAATGCAGAACTAACTCTGTCTTCAATCTTTAATCTCTATGATAGAGATAATTACAATAATAAATTACATGCTAAAATAATTACTAAGAAATACAATATCAAAAACTTATTCTACTTTACCAAATCTTGGCCCACAAATAGTTGGCCTACAAATTTTTGGCCTACAAATATTTATTTGACTTATGCAAAAATAGCATAAGTCTTATTTAACTCACCAAAGTAGTGAGGTCGACATATTTCCGGGTTTCACACCTGGCTTTTGCTTGCTATTATGTTGTTGCATTTAAGTGCTTGTCGTTCTCATTCTTGTTAATTTTTAACAAGCAGAATTTGCACATAGCAACTTAAATTTATCAACAAAACAACAAATACCCAAAAGTGTGCTGCAATTATTATTGGATAATGTTAAGCATCATCCCAAAAATATGCCATAATATGTTATTTGTTTAAATAACATATCATGTGTGGTAAAAACCCACAACATTCCTCACCCCATCGAATAAGAAAAAATTATAGCTAAGAATAATTTTTTCTTAATAACACATTATTGTGTCTCACAATAATTTTTTGTTTTGAATGTTAAATTTTAATGTAGGTATAACTTTTTTTTTTTCGAATAATCCTACCTAATTCATGGTACTACTTTTCTCCATCGCCGCTTGTCCACCTTGGTTAGAAGCTGTTTGGCTTTATGGCTTTGCTTGACTTAATACTCCACAAAATTTACTTCTGATTTTATTCAAGGAGCGATGCTGGTTCTTATTGGCTATCATCATTTCAGAATCATGATGACTCATGTTTTCTCGACAAGGGAGGCGTTACGCTGTAAACTGTCGCCCCCTCCCTTCTTCTGGCTTGGTTGTCACCTCGTAGGGATTGACAGCTCTTTACGTATAGCTACTAACGCTGAATATTTCATTTATTGTGTGAAATATTCTTCAGCTAGCTTTTTGATTATATGTTTTCATCTTATTTGCTGTGGTATTCGCTCCCTTGAATCAGGAAAATGGAGTATTTAAGTCATTTACTGCCTCATCTACTGTTACACTGTTCCAGTATAGGACCATGATTATAAAATCAATAGAATCAAAAAAAAATTTGATTGAAATTTTGATTTTGAACTTATTGATTTATTAATTTTATTTAGTGAAATTTAATATGTAATTTAGTGTACCTAAATGTTATATGTGTGTTAGCATATCGAGCCCTAACCGCAAAAATAACTTAACAAACAAAAAGTAAATTTTACAGGGGAAGTTTTTTTTTGTTTATCTTTGCATCAAGCCCTGGCAACACTGTAAGTGGTGACAGTTCTTTTCGCGAATAAAATTTTGTAATTTTAATTTCGGTAATTAATATAAAGTATAAAGCGCGTTTTACGCAACTTATCGTCCGCGGAGACTCAGCGGTTGGCAAATAAGCTGAAAGTTAGCTGATTCTGTTGTGCTAACAAAGCAAACAAGCAGGTATTTTCCTCTTTCAATATACAACAACAAATTGAGTAGAATATTGCGAGTTGGCGTTCCGTCAAAAGCAGCTGGTAGTCTGTGGTATAAAAGCTCCAGGCAAAGCCAGGGAAACCAACATTTGTTGAAAGACCCTAAAAGTCGGCAACAAATTGTGTGGATAACAGTAGTGGCTAATAATAAAGTCTCTGTTTAAATCACATAGTATTGGGTACTGGAACTATAAAATTCTTATTACTTTGTATTACATACAATAAAATAAAATCATTATTATTATTACATAATGACTTTGGGCCGCTCCCCTCCATCCGGAGGGAGCCATGGACCACTACCACAGAAACAGATGTTGCTACAACTTCAACAGCTCCCACAACAACAACAGATTTTACAACAACAACAGCAGTCGCAACAGCTACAAGAACAGCAAGAAGCTGGAAAAATGAGCTCTCCTGCCATGAAGGAAAATGGATTTTCAACGCAGATGATAAATAATGCCTCAGCATTACAACCAACTTCTACCGGCGCTATTCCTAAAGCACGAGCAAACGAAGAAAATAAAAAAGTTCAAACAGGTATAGATCGTTATATAACTTTGAACTCAAAGAGAAACCTCAGCCCTCAAAAAGGGAATACAGGAATGTCAAAGTTAAACAAAACTAACAAATTAACAACACCTTCTAATATTTTATCTAGCAATCGATTTGCAGCGTTAAGCAAACTTGACGAAAACAAGGCTAGTGAACCACCCAAAACTTTTAAACCGCCTCCAATTTATTTGCGTGAGCGAAGTTCAAATGCTTTGGTTACAAAGCTAACACAGCTTATTGGGAAGGAAACCTTTTTCATTGTCCCCTTAACTAGAGGTAATCTTCATGAAACGAAGATTCAAGTTAAAAGTGAGGAATATTTCCGCATTGTTTCAAAAAATTTTAACGACAGTAAAAAATCTTATTATACATACCAGCTTAAAAGCAGCAAAGGTATTACTGTTGTTATTAAGGGAATTGAATCCACTGTTGACCCTGCTGAAATCAAAGAAGCTTTGGAGCTGAAAAATTTCAGCACTAAACCAGTAATAAATATAGTTAACAAGGATAAGGTTCCCCAACCTATGTTTAAGGTTGACCTTCATCCTGATTCAACCAAATTAAAAAAGAATGAAGTTCACCCTATTTATAAACTTGAATTCTTGCTCCACCGTCGTGTGGTAGTAGAGGAACCCCATAAACGGAACGGTCCGGTACAGTGTACTAACTGCCAAGAGTTTGGGCACACAAAAGCTTACTGTACCCTCCAACCTGTATGTGTTGCTTGTGGAGAACTTCACCACATTTCTAAATGCATTAACAAGTTGAAAACAGATTTTAATTTAAAAAAGTGCGCTAACTGTCAAGGGGATCACACTGCTAACTACAGGGGCTGTCCTATTTATAAAGAGCTTAAGGCTAAGATATCTGAAAAAAGGCAAGTAAACCGAAATCCAAATCAAAATATATTTGCTACCCATAACTTTGTCCAGCAACAAAGCAATGCATATCCTGTAAATCCAACTATTTCATATGCAAGTGCGCTCAAATCAGGAGCAACAAATTCTCAACGAAATAGCTTGGAAAAACAAATCACAAGCTTAACTCAAACCTTGAATCAATTTATGATTTCAATGCAATCAACTCTACAAGATTTAGTCAAAACGCAAAACCAATTACTTCAAATCTTGATTGCGCAAAAATAAATAAGCTAATAATTTGTGTTTGGAATGCAAACGGCATCAGCCAAAATAAAAATGAAATTTTTCATTATTTAACTCAAGAAAATATTGACTTAATGCTTATTTCAGAGACTCATCTAACAGACAAGCAACATTTTCATATTCCAGGATATAAATTTTACAAAACTAATCATCCTGATGGTAAAGCTCACGGGGGCACAAAAATTTAAGAGGTATGATCCCTCTTCTGATCATTCTCCAATAATTTTTTGCCTTCTAGAAAAATCAGCTGATCTTAAGCCCCCTATGAGACTAACATCACATAAGACCAATTGGCTTAAGTACAAAAAATAATACATAAGCTCACACATCCACTCAAACTACTCGATAGAGCACAACGAGCATATTGACGATGCTGTTGCTTTTTTTAACTCAATACCTTATTCAGCAGCAGAGCACTCAACTTCTGATCAGGCTGTGAAAAATACAAAAAGCCGTTTCCTTACTAACAGTGAAATCGAAATCCTCGTAGCCGAAAAGCGTAGGTTAAGGCGAGCGTGGCAGGTCCATAGATCCCCAGCTTCTAAAGCAATCCTAAAAATTGCTACACATAAACTTAGGTCTGCGTTAAATAACGAAGAAGACTTGGAGCAGCAAAAGTATGTCTCGAAACTTGCCCCCAATGCAATGGGAAGAAGTCCTTGTGGAAAGCCAGCAAAAAAAATTAGAGCCCCACTGAAAATGAATCACCGATTAGAGACTCCCACGGAAATTGGGCTCGAAGTGATGATGAAAAAGCTGAGGCTTTTGCAAATCACTTAAGTACAGTTTTTCAACCAAATACGAACATTCAAGGTTTCATGCCTCCCCAACTGCCAATAAATTACGATACTATCCAAATGAGTTTCCACAGCAGCAACTTAATCAGTTTAATTCAAGAAATGTGTCCTAAAAAAGCCCCAGGGTGCGATAACATCACACCCAAAATGATTAAGGAATTGCCTTATTCAGGCATTAACTTTTTGACCCGACTTTTTAATGCTATAATTCGTTACGGAAATTACCCAAAAGAATGGAAAAACTCTTTGATAACCATGATACCAAAACTTGGGAAAGATCGTACATTACCATCATCGTACAGACCCATAAGTCTTTTACCTTGCTTGTCAAAATTATTTGAGAAATTAATTCTAGCAAAATTAATTCCTTATGTTACCCATAACAATTTATTTCCGCCTCACCAATTCGGTTTCCGAAAACAACACGGCACAATCGAACAGGTTTATAGGATCACAAATGAAATAAGAAAGGCATATGAGCGCAGTGAATACTGCACAGCAATATTTCTCGATGTCGCACAGGCGTTCGATAAAGTATGGCATGAAGGCCTTATCAATAAAATTAAACACTTATTGCCTCTCAATGTTCACAAAACATTTACTTCTTACCTCGAAGCAGGCTCTTTAAAATAAAACACAGAGATTTTATTTCTACTCACTTCAATATAAGAGCAGGTGTTCTATATGTATTGTATACCTCAGACTTACCAATTAATTCTAACACGACCATCTCAACATTCGCAGATGATACTGCAGTTTTAAGTTGTAACCGTTGCCCATTAGAAGCTTCTCGAAAGCTCCAGCTTCATATAAAATCAGTAGAAGAATGGTTGTCGATATGGCGAATAAAAATAAATGAGCAAAAATGTAAGCAAGTTACTTTTACCCTTAGGCATGGTGAATGCCCTCCATTTGTTCTAAATAATACTTCAGTCCCACAAAGTGAAATTGTAACATATCTAGGTATTCAATTAGATCGACGACTTACATGGCGTAGGCACATTGAAGCCAAAATAACTCAGTTAAAATAAAAAACCTCCAGTTTTCACTGGCTAATTAATCATCGTTCCCCTTTGAAGCTTGAATATAAAATCCTTTTATACAAAACAATTTTTTAGCCAATTTGGTTATATGGTGTCCAACTTTGTGGTAACGCCAGCTCTTCAAACATAGAACTTATAAAAAGGGCTCAGTCCAAAATATTAAGAATAATTACAGGTGCACCATGGTATATAAGGAATGAAATTATTCACCGAGATCTATGCATCCCATTGGTAAAAGATGAAATAAATAAAAATAAACAAACTTACGAGATAAGGTTGATGCATCATCCTAACCCATTGGCTCGTAATTTAATAAATATAGAGAATCACTCCAGACTGAAAAGAAAGGATCGTCCTTCTATGGAAGTTGTGCATACTGCACAGCACCGAACCGAATTTATTAGCGCTAACGTCATCGTGCAATCATCGTGATGCAGATGAGGACTCAGTACCGGGACCTAGTTCGTCTCGGGCACAGTCCTCCAATACAATCCGACCTCGGCAATTCATCGCAGCCAGCTCCTCTTCCGATGAGGACGTGTGCACGAGACCTAGTTCGTCTCAGCCGCTGTCCGATGAATTGGAGAGTGCAGCAACAAGAGACCTAGTTCGTCTCGGCTACCATTAGAGTGAAAATATTTAAGTAACTGCTGCTTTCAGGCATCTACCCGACCAGATGAGGTCAGCCGTTAGCGCGGATACTTAAGTCACTGCAGCTTTCAGGCATCTACCCGACCAGATGAGGTCAGCCGTTAGCGCGGATACTTAAGTCACTGCAGCTTTCAGGCATCTACCCGACCAGATGAGGTCAGCCGTTAGCGCGGACTCTTAAGTCACTACAGCTTTTATTCATTCTACCGACCTGACGAGGTCAGCCGTTAGCTCGGAAATATTCTATTTACTTATATGTATTATTTTACATACTTTCGCAATTTATGAGGGCTTATAAGCTCAGTAATGTTGAATAAATAAATAAGTCCCTGCTTTTTGTTTCTGGAGACGAGTTCATTATTAAATTATATATTAATTATACATAATATTAATCTATAATAATGTTACTTAGTATAAGATTTTAAAACTTATTGTTAGTCTCTAAAGAGAAGATTCAGAAGAAGTTTATAAAAAAAAAAATCTTTGCATTTAGTGAAGCTATGAACGTGAAATTTAGTTTATAAGCTTTGTTTTGTGTATGATGTGTGATGCAACCAGTTTCAATTACTTACCTACATTATAACGGGTGTTTTTGGCAGTTAAGTTATTTTCGCCGTCATAAAAAGTAAGCTATTGTGCAAAGTTGTGTTGGTTAAGTTTTTTTATACTTTTCAAGAATACCTACCCGTCATTAAATCTATGTACCTCAAAACATTTGTGGTCTACCTATGGAAGTAAACGGCTGAAATTTGAAATTCTCGAACAAGGGGGTGTGGCATCTCTCATACAGAAAATAACTATTACACATAAAAATTCTCATGTATTCATAGTTTTTATTTCTGGATAAATTTTTTAGTATTTAATTTTAATATTAGTCCATTGATTAAACTATTAAAGATATAAATAACAGAGGCCCAAAATAACTATTATTTGCTTGCTTGTGATCGAAAAAATTGCACTATTTTAAGGAATATTATTAAAAATTGATTTGTAATTATTATTGGTAAGAGATATTATATTAAATTATATTTTGTAGTTAGTGCATGATTTTTGTAGAATTGCACTATAACACTTATAGGCCACGTTCGTGCAAAAACTTATCGCACCTAATTGCGTTTTCCAGTGCGTGTGATTTTTGAATGTATTGCTGCCTGTCCTCAGAGGACATAGTTTTACATATTTAAGTGACTCCGATAAAATGGATCAAAAACGGTCCTTTCTGGGGTCCGGAGCGACCATAAGTGATATCCAATATCCATTTTCAACCTCTTTTCATTGATTGATGCAAAAAAATATCGAAAATGGACCGAAATAGGGCACTTATTGGATTCGGGACCACCCAAAATCTATTTTCGACCTTTCTTCCATTGACTGACACGAAAAAAGTTTTTTCAAAGTGGACCAAAATCGGCACTTTTTCGACCCGTGACCACCTTTGGTGATGGCCAAAATCCATTTTTGACCTCTCTTCATTGATTGGTGCAAAAAAAATTCAAAAAGGGCCGAAATCGGGAACTTATAATAGTTACGTCCCTGATAAATAAATAAAAGGATTAACGAAACCAAATTTTATTCTGCAGTGTCTTCTTCATCCATTTCAGGTAAAGAATCCTTCATACCTCTATCGTGTTTCAGGTTCAAGAATTCATTATGGAACTTTTTCGGGATTGTGTTTTTATCACAAGCCATTGGTGCATTGGTCCATTGCATACTATGTTTTAGTTGCATCTTGTTCGAGCAATTGAATCGAGATTATAGTCTTTTGTTTTGGAGTCCTCAAAATATCCACATTTGAGTTGAATTACTAGGTTTTTTTTTTCAAATTTTACAGAACGTAATATTTTAACTGAAGTTGGAAAGAAAATTTTAACTTAACCAACACTTTGCAGTCACAAAAAATGTAAACAAGTGCGAATGCGCAGTTAAGTTAAAATTGTTTTTGCTGTAACTAAGTAACGGTACTTTTTACAATTATGAAATTTGCAGAGAAGATGCGTATGGACGTAAATTATTGATTTCTATCAAAAACCGAAAATCGAAAAATGTGTTGGTTAAGTTATTATGGCGGTTAGGGCTCGATATATAAATACAGTTACGTGCACATAATTAGGAACGATTCATACATATCAGTTCAAATTAACTTTTCATATAAATAACTTACTAATTCAAAAAATTATTTTTGCAGTTTTATAATAGAGGACTCCCTCATTATTTTGTCAACAAAACTTTTTCCAATTCTTAAGCTGATAAAACACAGGGTGCCTTTTCATGATATCAGAAAGAAAACCAGCCGTGCACATAATTAAGAACGGTCTGTGTTGTCAGTCAGTAAGATCACTTAAATTGATTTGAATATGTTTTACTACCAATAATTTGTTGTAGACAATCAATTTATTTTAATAAAAGTTGCAAACAAAAAAAAAACATAAGAAAAAATAAATCCAGTGACTCCAAAACTCGCGAATTAATTTTGGGCCTTTTTAAATGAAAAAACTCTTATAGTGAATCGTAAATCGTAGTTGTAAAGTATTCAAAAACGATGGTTTTTAATACTATTTACCATTTTCGAAAGTATTCAACAGCAAAAACTGTACCCCGAAAACGTAAACCTCGTGGAACGACTGAAAAAGAAGACAAAATTCTTGTTTGTGAGTCCAAAAAGACTCCTGCATAAAGCAGCAAGGCCGGTTTCAGTAGCTGTTTATGGTGAAATTGGCTCTGCACCTTCCGTTGATACCGTAAAACGTCGTTTGAGAGAAGTTAAACTGTTTGGACGTATTTGCAAGACAACACCACGCCATGACATACCGCCTTACACCATAATGTTATCTTCGTCGTACTTTGGTGTTGGGCGTGTGTACCTAGGGTAAAACTCAGTTCGTACTGGGGGCCTACTGTATGATCTGCCATCCGACCATACTCTATTTATTTTGATTTCATCAGTAAAAACACCTTTTTATAATTCTGAAGAGTCTAATGTCTATATTTTCTAGCAAATTACATTTTTGTTTTTTCAATTTCATTTAGATACTAAAGGTTTCTTCTTACAAACACGTCCAATATGCAATATGCAACTAAAATTTTTTAACTAAAATTCTTATTGTCTGCTATTTGTGTGTATACAATCTTGTATACAAATACATATTTCGCATTTTTTTTTTTCAAATTTTTCCCAGTTTCGAAATTCCCGTGTTCCAAAATGAAAATTCTGATTTTTCATTTAAATTTTGGTTTGCTATATGTGTGTATGCATTTGTTAAATCCATACAATCATATATTTTGCAATTTTTATTGTATTGCCCCAGCGATATCTTTAATTTTCCAAAGTTATCTTTAGCTTAAGTTGCTGTTAAATTGTTTCATTGCATTATGCAGAAATAAGGCAATGTTGTTATTTATTAATTAAAGCTGAGCTCAAGTTTTTGCTCAAGTTTGCATTGCTTTATGCATTGAAATGCTTTGTGTTTTTATTGTTATTATTTTTATTTTCAAAATTTTTTCCTTTACCTACTGTTGAGGTAGGTAAGTTATATGCGACCTTGTGCGCTTATTTCGGCACACGTCGTTTCATATTTCTTGTTTACAAACAAGTATTTATGTACATAGGTTTTTTTTTTAACCATTTTTTTTTTTATTTAATTTTGCTGTATCAAATAATATGAGAAAATTATTCTAATTTAAAAAGAAAAAAATTGTAAGTTTTATTTCGGTTCATTAAATAATTTTAATAAATTATTATGTAACTTCTTTTTCTTTTCTTTTATTACAACTTCTGTTGTAACAGGCCCCTTGACATTTGAAACTTCAAATGGGCCAATCCATATGGGAGAAAATTTATTTTTCCGAGTTTGATTCTTCATCAACACTTTATCCCTTCGTTTAAATATAACGGGGTTTGCTGAACCGTCATATTGTTTTTTAGACAATTCTTTTGCTTTTTCCTGGTTTTTTCTCACTAACTCGTGAGTTCTTTGCATTTGAAACTTTAATACTTTTGATTGGTCCTCCGCGTTATAGAGCGGTGAACATTTTCGTTTCAAATTCGTAGGCATTTCGAATTCAAAACCGTACAAAGTTCGGAAAGGAGTTTGCTTAGTAGAAGTATATATCGTATTGTTATGGACATGCATGGCTGCCGTCAGCCATTGGTCCCAATTCGAACTATCTTCTTTACCAAAACTTCTCAAGTATTCTGCTAGTGGCCTATGGCTTCTTTCCAAAGAACCATTAGCCTGCGGATGATATGGCGTTATATGCAATTTCCTAATACCCAACATTTTGCAAGTATCGAAAATAATTTTGCAATAAAATTTGTACCAGTAATCAATACTTTCGGGATATTGTACCTGGCAATGATTTCGTCATAAAATTTTTTCGATACTGTACTTGCTTCTGCGTCGGGCATTGCAGCACATGCCATATATTTTGAAAAATCATCCTGAAATGTTAGTATATACTTATTTCCTGATACAGTTTCAGGTAATGGACCGACTATGTCCATGTATACTTTATCAAAAGGCCTGTTTGGTGTATCTGTTACAACCATCGGCATTTTTGTGAGTTTTGGAGCTTTTGTTAGTCTGACATTTTGTACATTTTTTAATGTATTCTTTTACATCTCTTTGCATCCCTGGCCATCTATACTGCTTCCTTATCCTTAGAAGTGTTTTGATAGCCCCTTGATGCCCACCAAGTGGTGTGCTATGAAAATCCCTTAATATTGTTTCTATTTCTTTTGGATCTTTAAGTATGACTACTGTATTTCCTGTGTTGCTTTCAACCACCGTGTCCTTATCCACCTCGTTTGAAATATTCACCTTTTCCTTTTCAGAATTTTTAGACTTTGATCTGGTTTGTACCACTGTTATTTGTTTATTTGTTTGTGGTAATCTACTTAAAGCGTCTGCATTTAAGTTTCTTTTCCCAGGCTTGTAAATGATTTCAAAATCATATTCCGATAGTTTATGTCGGAAGCGCGCCAAGCGTGACGTTTGATCCTTAAGGTTTGATATACCACGTAGTGGTTGATGATCGGTGTAAATTTTGAAATGTCTGCCAAGCAAATATGCTCTAAAATTTTTTGTTGCCCACACTATAGCGAGAAATTCCTTTTCAATGGTCGAATACCTTTTCTCGGTATCGCTTAGTGCTCTACTGGCAAATGCTATTGGATTATCTTTACCGACTTCTCCTTGAGATAATATTGCACCAATTGCATCATTACTGGCATCCGTAGTTAACAAAAATTGTAGACTAAAATCTGGATATCCCAATACAGGTGGTGACATTATTGCCTGTTTTAATTCCTCAAATGAATTTTGGCATTCCGTTGACCATACGAACTTTGCGTCTTTTCTCAATAATTTATTTATTGGTAAAGCTAATCTTGCCGTATCTTTAATGAACTTCCGGTAATAATTTACCAGACCTAAAAATGCTTGTACTTCTTTTTTGTTTTTAGGTACTGGTATGTTTTTTACACATTCTACCTTTTCTGGATCTGGGAGGGCTCCGTGTTCTGAACATTTATGACCTAAATACACAACTTCACGACGCAAAAAATTGAATTTTTTCGTGTTTAATTTCAGATTATGTTGTCTTAATACCGTGAACACATTACGTAGCCTTTCTTCATGCTCTCGTAAGTTTTTCCCGTATATGACAATGTCATCTAAATAAACAAAACACTCTAGACCCTGTAGTCCTGTGAGTATGTGATTCATGATTCGTTGAAATGTTTCTGGGGCTCCTGTTAGATCAAACGGCATTCGGTTGAACTCAAAATGTCCCAACCCTGTACTAAATGCTGTTTTTTCTCTATCATCTTCATTTAACAATACTTGGTGGTATCCACTTGCCAGATCTAGCGTGGAAAAATATCTGCTGTGTCCTAATTGATGTAAAATTTCATCAATTCGTGGTATGGGAAAAACTTGCTTGATTGTAGCTTCATTTAATTTTCTGAAGTCTACAACTAGTCTCCACTTTTTCTCGCCATCTTTACCACTTTTCTTTGGGACAAGCAATAGTGGTGAATTCCAAGGTGAGGTGCTTGGTGAAATAATCCCTTCATTTAAAAGTTCTCCTACCTGTTTATTAATTTCTATTCTATGGGAATGGGGTAGTCTGTACTGTTTTTGGTTTATTGGTGGTTGGCCCACCAAAGTAGGGATATCATGTTTTAATACGGGGGTATATGATAGGCAATCCCCTTCTAATAAAAATATGTCATGAAATGATGCACATATATTTTCCATGGAAGCTTTTTCTTTCTTGCTTATGTGGGGATCTAAATTAATAGCTCCAAATAGCTTCTCTAATCTTTCCCTCACGTTTTGTTCCGATATCATATTTATTGCGGAACTTGTGTTTATTTTGAATTCATTGTAATTTGAAAATTCCGGACTGAAATTTCTATCAATGATAAATTCGTCTTCTGACGAGTTTAAAATTGGCACATAAACTATGCCATCTTTCACTTTGCTGAGTACTTCTCCTAAGTAAACTCCTTGTGAAAGTTCGTGTTTTTGTATAACAACTTTTTTTAATGTTGTTTTGACACATAAAGGTACTATTTTTACAGTTCGAGCTTCTATTGCTGTTTCTGTATTGTATAGTACTCTGTTAAAGTCATTCATCGGCTTAAGCGTGAATGCTATTATTTTCTGACGTTTTTCATTGAAAAACGTTAATTTTTTATCTATATCGTTTATGACAGTTCGGTTCCACAAATTGTCCCTACCTACTATTCCATCAGCTGGAACTCCTTGATCTAGTGACACTATGTGTAACTTTAAACTTAGATCTGGGTTCTGCTTGTTTTTGATAATGGTTGTACCTAATGTGGTAACCTGTCCGCCAAATGCTCCACTTAAATCTTTTCGATTATTTGTATTTAATTCTGGGAAATGCAACATTGCACTTTCTTTGACCAAACTTGTGTCAGCACCTGAATCTACCAACAAAATAAGTTTTCCATATCTGGCCTCTTTACAGGCCACTTCTATGAACACGTCATTTTGATTTGCTTGGTAGAAATTCTCGTTATGCCTGCCATACTAGATGTGTCTCCCAGTTTCAGTATCTTTTGAGGGACGCCTCAACTACAGTATTCTGTGTATGATTTGTTTTCCCCGCATTATATTGCTTTAAGTTATTACTCAAAACTTTAAAATTTTTGCTTCTAGTAGTTAACGTATCAACTGCACTTTGTTGTGGTTGATTTACTGTTACTACTTTGTTAAAATTATTTATGATTTCAGATGTAGTTAACGTATCAACTGCACTTTCTTTTAGCTGATTTACTGTTACTATTTCATCTAAAGTATTTTCTGAAACTTTATTTGTTTCTTGGTTGGTTTACTGTTACCACTTTATTAAAATTATTTGTAATTTTAGATGTAGTTAACGTATCAACTGCACTTTCTTGTAGCTGATTTACTGTTACTATTTCATCTAAAATATTTTCTGAAACTTTATTTGTTTCATAATTAGTAGATAACGTACCAACTGCACTTTTTTGTGGTTGGTTTACTGTTTCTACTCCTTTTGGCCCTAATTTACTAAGTTTTTTGGGTCCGCAGACTATTGTCCGGTCTTGGGCCTCCCTTAGTTTCCCTGAGCCTTTTCAAATTTCTTTTTGGCAAAACAATTTTATATTGCATGCCCAGTTCTATCACACCAACTACATTTACTGGAGGACTGTTGTCCCCCTTGATGGCGTTGAGAAATTGAATTATTATTTTTTACGTTTTTCCCTATATCCGTTGTGTTTTGTGAACACTTTATGTTGGTCATGTGTCCATATTCTAAACACTTGTCACAGAAAGGTGTGGTTTTCCTAACATAGCAGTCCTCTCTTGTGTGACCCTTTTTATTACAATATGAGCACTTAATTGGCAGTTTTCTGGCGAAATATTTATTTGTACCCTCTTGCTCTCTCAGTGGAAATATTTCTTTTTCTAAAAAATGTTTCATAATACTTGATTTCACTGGGAGTGCTTCTTCATTGCCAGACTGCACGACGTTAACTCCAGATAATAATCCTAAATCTCCTTATATGACATCTTCCATTTTGATTGTTTCCTGTAACAATTTATCCAAGCTGTTTGTGTCCTCCCTTAACATCAATATTTTAAGGATTTTATTACGTAATTCTAACTTAAATGCTGTAATCACTGACTTATTCAATTCTTCTCTGAATATTACATCAGATTAATCTTTATAAGTTAATTTTATTATTTCTGAGGCTTCGTTTCTTAGCGTATTTAGTCGTCTCGCGAATGTACGCAGTTCTTCTTCAGGAAGTTGGCGGGCGTTTCTTATTTGTTCTTGAATTAAATCAATCGATTTGGCTTTGATGTATGTTATTTTTAACAATTTATGTAGCTCTTCTAATGACTTTAGCTCATGAGATCTGATTAACTCAAATGCATCACCATTCAAATGAAGCCTAACGCTTGCTATGAGTTCAGGTTCTTCTTCAGCTTTAATAACTTTCCGCACTGCCTCACATCCTTCTATGAACCTATATAGATCCGATTTCAACGTTGGTGAACTAGCCCCTGAAAAATAGGGTACTATATTTTTCACTAACTTTGAGATTTCTAGGAAACCCATTATAGAGATAAATAAAACTTAATTAGTTTTCTGTTATGCTTAAGATTTCCGTTATATGTAAATCTACACAATTCTGCTAACCATTTTTCGTGGGCGTGTTTATTAAATTCTAAATCGTTCATTACCTCATATAAAACACACAAAAAGCTAAGTCAGCAACTTTAAACGGTTGTTAACTCCAACAAAAAGCAAGCGTTTATTGTTACGTGCTTTTTATTTGTTTCTTTTTGCTGTACATATGCTCAACGTTTCAAATTTCCATAAGTGAATGAACGGCCTACTGTCTTAATAAATTTTTGCCTACAAATCTGTATACAGAAGTTTTGTGAGTTTACGCGACCTATCCCAACTTTGTTTAGAAAATTAAAATTTTGTTTATATACCACTCATTAATTAGTGATACGAAATGCAAATTGTTAAACTTTATTTACTCCTTAGTTGGAATAATTTATACTTTCTTTGGAATATTTGAAAGTATTCCTCAGAACCAACAATAAAATTCTGCAAGGTTATATACGATTTATGAAGAAAGGAAAGATTATTTATAAAACCGCGAGTCTATGTTGAATAACTGATCCTTAAGATACAAAATCTTCTTAGGAACCCAATATATATTCAACAAGAATTTTCTCTTTACGACCGAACCAAACGTTTTCCCGCGAAAATAACGTTTAAGACTTACAAAATGCCAACTGTTATCAAAAATGTTGCTCGAATTTTCAAATTTAACATAAAAAAAAAAATTTTATCGTTTCCAAATTACTTTTTACAAATTCTATCTTAAAAATTCTATTGTTAACTGAAACCTTAAAAAATTCTTTCAGAATTTAAACTTCCCAAAAAAGTATTCAACAATTGAATTGTCAAAAGTATTAAAAGTACTATAAAAAAAAAAAAAATTTATTATTTTGTGAACTTCCAATAAGTTCACAAAATTATTTCAATGAAACCTACTTCCCTACTATATGATGCAGAACATGGACTATGAGGATCGCTCATAGTTCATGCTCCTAAGTTCGTTTCGATGTTGCCAACAAATTAGCTGCGCTAGTGGCTGAGAGCCAACATGTTTTAAGAATTTTCTGGTTAGAGTTATATGTTGCAATGATACTCACCAATTTTATTTCCAACGCTGTCATACAATTCCTTGATGTTGTTGAAATTAATATCTAATCCTCTAGACTCCTTTTGTGGTTCGGTAAACCGGCTGTGCCAATGTTGTACTACTGCATAGAAGTGCGAATCCTACCGGCTGTTGTACTGTTGTACTAGTATTTTTCCCGTCCTGGGAAAACACTTAGTAATCTTTAGTGAGAATTGTATCTGTGAAGAGAAGAGAGAAATTGTTATCCTTTAAAGTATACTTACCAGTATTTACTTTAACTTGCTGGAATAATTTAAAACTCTGTCTTCAATCTTTAATTTCATTTTACTTAACACCTATGATAGAGATAATTACAATAACAAATTACATGCTAAAATAATTACTAAGAAATACAATAACATAAACTTATTCTACTTTACCAAATTTTGGCCCACAAATAGTTGGCCTACAAATTTTTGGCCTACAAATATTTATTTGACTTATGCAAAAATTGCATAAGTCTTATTTAACTCACCAAAGTAGTGAGGTCGACATATTTCCGGGTTTCACACCTGGCTTTTGCTTGCTGTTTTGTTGTTGCATTTAAGTGCTTGTCGTTCTCATTCTTGTTAATTCTTAACAAGCAGAATTTGCACATAGCAACTTAAATTTATCAACAAAACAACAAATACCCAAAAGTGTGCTGCAATTATTATTGGATAATGTTAAGCATCATCCCAAAAATATGCCATAATATGTTATTTGTTTAAATAACATATCATGTGTGGTAAAAACCCACAACATTGTACCTCCACGCGCTTTGCCATCAGGGTGACAGGTTTTGTAGAATCTATACCCTTCAATTTTAAAATTGTGCATGAGGATAAGATGTGTTTCAGAAATAAGTAAAATATCAATTTCGTTGTTGTAAAGAAAGTTTTTAATTTGTAATGTGTGCTGGCTTACGCCGTTCGCATTCCAATGACAGATTTTAAGAGTGTTCATTTGTTTCCAATCAAAACTTTCATAAGTTGATTTTGATTGTTCATCATCTCCTGCATCATTGTCTGCATTGTTGTCATAAACTGAGTCATGCATTGAGTGAGCGTCATAAGCATGGTTTCGAAATTTTGAGAGTTACTTGTGGTATTTGCAGGTTTATCCTGGCTAGATTTAAGAACGTTAGCATAGGTCGGGGCCGATATATTGGGCAAGTTGGTAGGTACAATGCTATTTCTAAAAGTCTGCATGACGTGGGTAGGTGGACTTCGAACTATTTCCCTGCGTAAGCGCATTTTGTTTTTTAATTCAGCGTATACTGGGCACCCCCTGTAGTTAGCTGTATGATTTCCGCGGAAATAATTGCATTTTTTTGTATTAGCGTCTTTTTTGTCGGTAGAACATGCGGACGAAGAGTGAAAGTCGCCACAAGCAACACAAATTGTACAAAGAGTACAATATGATTTGGTGTAGCCTAACTCCTGGCAGTTTGTGCACTGCACAGGACCCATTCGCTTATGGGGTTCATCAACGGATATTCTGCGATTTATTAGGTAGCGCAAATCATAAATAGGATGTACATCATTTTTTGCAATTTTCGGGCATCTGGTTCAAGTTCTACACGAAAAAGCGGCTGTGGGACCTTACTTTTGTTCCTTATGTTGAAAATTGATTTAGGATTAAATCCGGCATGAGTTAGAGCTTCTTTTATTTCATTATGTTCCACGTCGGGTTCTATGCTCTTTATTATGATTGTTAGACCTTTGCTACTTTTAAGTTGGTAGGTTTTTTTTTAATTTTTATTAAGGTAAGTCGCCATTGATCTATAATTTTTTTCTGTGTAAATTTGTATTTTGGTTTCGGAAACATTGCCTTTCGTTAGAGGAATTATATGAAAGGCATCCTTTCCAATAAGTGAAACCAAGTTACAAACAAGTGCATTAGAACTGCGCTCACGCAAGCATATGGGGGGAGGTTTAAGTGTTTTATTGCTTGATTGACTCATGTTGTCGTTATTGAGTACGGATGGGTCGTTATCAAGCAAAGCATAACGACTTTTGCTAAGTGGGTTGTTAGAGGATTGCTCGCATTCACTTACTTTATACATCTTTCTTGAATTATTTGCATTACCCTTTAATGGACTTAGCTTTCGCTTGATATTAATATAGCGCTCCATTCCAGTCTGGATTGCTGAAGTTTCTACCTTGTTGGAGTTAGTATCGGTGTTATTGGTTCTTTTTTGGTTAGAAGTATTAGAAATTTTGGGAAATTTTATACTTGCGGTTTTCGCATCATTTTCCTGATGGGTAGTAAAATTACTCATAACTGACATATTTTCCCGCTGGGGGATCAAACGAGAGATGCATTGAACACTCCATGGTGACGTAGCAGTGAGAGGACCCGCTTGATTAGATGCAGCTCGTTCTTGGGTGTCTTTTAATAAATGTTGGTGAGTGTGTACTTGGAGTACTATGGAGGGCAACACATTGGTATTGGTACGCGCACTTTGGCTATCCGTTTTACCGGGAGAGCCACTTTTTTTATTTTTTTCGTTCTCACTATTTTTTTTAGACTCAGCACTGACCGCTGAGTCTTTCTTTTCGGTTGGAGGTGAGCGCTCAACCTAATATAAGATTTTTTTTAATGCACTAAAAAAAAATTTTTTTGTATGGCGAACATTGTAAAAAATAAAAAAAAAAGTAATTATCATTTTTTTCAGTGTATTTTTTATTTATTTTCAAAATCCAACTATGAGGTTGAAAAGGCCAATAAATGAAGTATAAAATCCAGTGGTTAATTCATTTCACTAGACTTTTTAACTGAATAATGGCACTTGAAGCAGTACATACCTTACCATTTCTCCAATTTTCAAAGACCCATATTTTGTAAACCAGTGTTGCCATTCTAAAAGTATTTTGTTTCTGTGTCGAGAACATATACAGGTACAACATATTCAAATATATCTGAAATTGGATCCCCATTTCCCCTGTCCGCTTCACGTGAAATACCGGTTAACTTAAACCAATGACTCAATACTTCAAGGTCATGATTAATATCACAAAAAAGGGTTAGGGAACAGTTGCTAGAGAGGGTACAAGCCATATTACTTGCAAACGCATTAACTTTACCTTTGAAATTTTGCTGGAGAAGGGAGTTAATGAAAATCTAAACAGGATCGGACCCAGCACTGACCCTTGTGGTACACCTAATAAAACATTAGCATGCTCACTCAAGTAGCCCTTAAATTTTACTCTTTGACTTCTGTCAAATAAATATGATTCCAACAACTTATAAGCATAGCCTCTGAAACCGCACTTGAATGAGCTCTCCTGCCATGATAAATAATGCCTCAGCATTACAACCAACTTCTACCGGCGCTATTCCTAAAGCACGAGCAAACGAAGAAAATAAAAAAGTTCAAACAGGTATTGATCGTTATATAACTTTGAACTCAAAGAGAAAGCTCAGCCCTCAAAAAGGGAATACAGGAATGTCAAAGTTAAACAAAACTAACAAATTAACAACACCTTCTAATATTTTATCTAGCAATCGATTTGCAGCGTTAAGCAAACTTGACGAAAACAAGGCTAGTGAACCACCCAAAACTTTTAAACCGCCTCCAATTTATTTGCGTGAGCAAAGTTTAAATGCTTTGGTAACAAAGCTAACACAGCTTATTGGGAAGGAAACCTTTTTCATTGTCCCCTTAACTAGAAGTAATCTTCATGAAACGAAGATTCAAGTTAAAAGTGAGGAATATTTCCGCATTGTTTCAAAAAATCTTAACGACAGTAAAAAATCTTATTATACATACCAGCTTAAAAGCAGCAAAGGTATTACTGTTGTTATTAAGGGAATTGAATCCACTGTTGACCCTTCTGAAATCAAAGAAGCTTTGGAGCTGAAAAATTCCAGCACTAAACCAGTAATAAATATAGTTAACAAGGACAAGGTTCCCCAACCTATGTTTAAGGTTGACCTTCATTCTGATTCAACTAAATTAAAAAAGAATGAGGTTCACCCTATTTATAAACTTGAATTCTTGCTTCACCGTCGTGTGGTAGTAGAGGAACCCCATAAACGGAACGGTCCGGTACAGTGTACTAACTGCCAAGAGTATGGGCACACAAAAGCTTACTGTACCCTCCAACCTGTATGTGTTGCTTGTGGAGAACTTCACCACATTTCTAAATGCATTAACAAGTTGAAAAAAGATATTAATTTAAAAGTGCGCTAACTGTCAAGGGGATCACACTGCTAACTACAGGGGTTGTCCTATTTATAAAGAGCTTAAGGCTAAGATATCTGAAAAAAGGCAAGTAAACCGAAATCCAAATCAAAATATATTTGCTACCCATAACTTTGTCCAGCAACAAAGCAATGCATATCCAGTAAATCCAACTATTTCATATGCAAGTGCGCTCAAATCAGGAGCAACAAATTCTCAACAAAATAGCTTGGAAAAACAAATCACAAGCTTAACTCAAACCTTGAATCAATTTATGATTTCAATGCAATCAACTCTACAAGATTTAGTCAAAACGCAAAACCAATTACTTCAAATCTTGATTGCGCAAAAATAAATAAGCTAAAAATTTGTGTTTGGAATGCAAACGGCATCAGCCAAAATAAAAATGAAATTTTTCATTATTTAACTCAAGGAAATATTGACTTAATGCTTATTTCAGAGACTCATCTAACAGACAAGCAACATTTTCATATTCCAGGATATAAATTTTACAAAACTAATCATCCTGATGGTAAAGCTCACGGGGGCACAGGAATTTTAATTCGAAATCGCCTTAAACACTACTCCTTAGAACCCTTTTCAGAAAATTATCTCCAGGCTACCTCTATTTGCCTACAAAACCACTCCAAAAAACTTACTGTTTCGGCAGTCTATTGTCCACCTCGATTCGCAATCAGTGAGGAAAAATTCAAAAAATTTTTTGACTCCTTGGGAATTAGATTCTTAGCTGCTGGAGACTATAACTCCAAACATACATACTGGGGATCTCGTCTTATAAACCCTAAAGGCAAGCAGTTATATAACATGCTTCATCTGGTCAACCAACATATTGGCCAGCCGATCGAAGGAAAATCCCCGACCTCATTGACTTTAGTATCACAAGAGGTATCGATAGATCCTTATTAACAGCCGAGGCAAAGTATGATCTCTCTTCTGATCATTCTCCAATAATTTTTTGCCTTCTAGAAAAATCAGCTGATCTTAAGCCCCCTATGAGACTAACATCACATAAGACCAATTGGCTTAAGTACAAAAAATACATAAGCTCACACATCCACTCAAACTACTCGATAGAGCACAACGAGCATATTGACGATGCTGTTGCTTTTTTTAACTCAATACTGTATTCAGCAGCAGAGCACTCAACTTCTGATCAGGCTGTGAAAAATACAAAAAGCCGTTTCCTTACTAACAGTGAAATCGAAATCCTCGTAGCCGAAAAGCGTAGGTTAAGGCGAGCGTGGCAGGTCCATAGATCCCCAGCTTCTAAAGCAATCCTAAAAATTGCTACACATAAACTTAGGTCTGCGTTAAATAACGAAGAAGACTTGGAGCAGCAAAAGTATGTCTCGAAACTTGCCCCCAATGCAATGGGAAGAAGTCCTTGTGGAAAGCCAGCAAAAAAAATAAGAGCCCCCACTGAAAATGAATCACCGATTAGAGACTCCCACGGAAATTGGGCTCGAAGTGATGATGAAAAAGCTGAGGCTTTTGCAAATCACTTAAGTACAGTTTTTCAACCAAATACGAACATTCAAGGTTTCATGCCTCCCCAACTGCCAATAAATAACGATACTATCCAAATGAGTTTCCACAGCAGCAACTTAATCAGTTTAATTCAAGAAATGTGTCCTAAAAAAGCCCCAGGGTGCGATAACATCACACCCAAAATGATTAAGGAATTGCCTTATTCAGGCATTAACTTTTTGACCCGACTTTTTAATGCTATAATTCGTTACGGATATTACCCAAAAGAATGGAAAAACTCTTTGATAACCATGATACCAAAACTTGGGAAAGATCGTACATTACCATCATCGTACAGACCCATAAGTCTTTTACCTTGCTTGTCAAAATTATTTGAGAAATTAATTCTAGCAAAATTAATTCCTTGTTACCCATAACAATTTATTTCCGCCTCACCAATTCGGTTTCCGAAAACAACACGGCACAATCGAACAGGTTAATAGGATCACAAATGAAATAAGAAAGGCATATGAGCGCAGTGAATACTGCACAGCAATATTTCTCGATGTCGCACAGGCGTTCGATAAAGTATGGCATGAAGGCCTTATCAATAAAATTAGACACTTATTGCCTCTCAATGTTCACAAAACATTTACTTCTTACCTCGAAAGCAGGCTCTTTAAAATAAAACACAGAGATTTTATTTCTACTCACTTCAATATAAGAGCAGGTGTCCCTCAAGGCAGCGTACTAAGACCGTTTCTATATTTATTGTATAACTCAGACTTACCAATTAATGCTAACACGACCATCTCAACATTCGCAGATGATACTGCAGTTTTAAGTTGTCACCGTTGCCCATTAGAAGCTTCTCGAAAGCTCCAGCTTCATATAAAATCAATAGAAGAATGGTTGTCGATATGGCGCATAAAAATAAATGAGCAAAAATGTAAGTAAGTTACTTTTACCCTTAGGCATGGTGAATGCCCTCCAATTGTTCTAAATAATACTTCAGTCCCACAAAGTGAAATTGTAACATATCTAGGTATTCAATTAGATCGACGACTTACATGGCGTAGGCACATTGAAGCCAAAATAACTCAGTTAAAGTTAAAAACCTCCAGTTTTCACTGGCTAATTAATCATCGTTCCCCTTTGAAGCTTGAATATAAAATCCTTTTATACAAAACAATTTTTAAGCCAATTTGGTTATATGGTGTCCAACTTTGGGGTAACGCCAGCTCTTCAAACATAGAACTAATACAAAGGGCTCAGTCCAAAATATTAAGATTAATTAGAGGTGCACCATGGTACATAAGGAATGAAATTATTCACCGAGATCTATGCATCCCATTGGTAAAAGATGAAATAAATAAAAATAAACAAACCTACGCCATAAGGTTGATGCATCATCCTAACCCATTGGCTCGTAATTTAATAAACATAGAGAATCACTCCAGACTGAAAAGAAAGGATCGTCCTTCTATGGAAGTTGTGCATACTGCACAGCACCGAACCGAACTTATTAGCGCTAACGTCATCGTGCAATCATCGTGAAGCAGATGAGGACTCAGTACCGGGACCTAGTTCGTCTCGGGCACAGTCCTCCAATACAATCCGACCTCTGCAATTCATCGCAGCCAGCTCCTCTCCCGATGAGGACGTGTGCACGAGACCTAGTTCGTCTCAGCCGCTGTCCGATGAATTGGAGAGTGCAGCAACAAGAGACCTAGTTCGTCTCGGCTACCATTAGAGTGAAAATATTTAAGTAACTGCTGCTTTCAGGCATCTACCCGACCAGATGAGGTCAGCCGTTAGCGCGGATACTTAAGTCACTGCGCTTTCAGGCATCTACCCGACCAGATGAGGTCAGCCGTTAGCGCGAATACTTAAGTCACTGCAGCTTTCAGGCATCTACCCGACCAGATGAGGTTAGCCGTTAGCGCGGACACTTAAGTCAATACAGCTTTTATTCATTCTACCGACCTGACGAGGTCAGCCGTTAGCTCGGAAATATTCGAGACGAGTTCATTATTAAATTATATATTAATTATACATAATATTAATCTATAATAATGTTACTTAGTATAAGATTTTAAAACTTATTGTTAGTCTCTAAAGAGAAGATTCAATAAATAGAAAGAAGTTCAAAAAAAAAAAAAAAAATTTCGCTTTTGCTTTATTGACAAAATGCAAACATTGCAACTTATTTAAAGCCAATGCTCGCTTTTGTTTTGTTTATGGTGGCTGCATTTCAGTAGGTCACAATTTTAAATTAATTAAATTATGATTAGGTACTAGGGTGGGTCGATTCCGGACTTTTTTCGATTCGAGATTTCTAATAGTGCGGAAAAGTTGCCTTAGTACTTCCTGCTTCCAATGCAATTTTCCGTTTTGAGATTGGACTGCATCTTCAACCCCAACTTCGGCCTTGAAATTTCGGGAATTTGCCTAAAATCGTGACGTGAAATTTCCTATCTAGCGCCTGAAATACGCCTCTCATGGCAAAATGTTTGAAACAAAAGTTGTTTGTCGCGTCATTAGCTACCGAAATGGTATTCTTGATCATGGCCGTAGGACGAACCGTTCCTGAGATTCGAGCGAAAAGGCGGCGCGCCGCAACGCAAGGTGAAAATTGTTGCAGCTCTCAGCTAACCTGTGTTGATTACCCAGAACCCACCACGTGGAGGTGGCTGCACTTCTGGTTATTCCCACGCCCAACCCAACCAACCAACCATATTTCAGGCTTGTTTTAGTCTGAATCTGTATCAAATTGATTGATAAAATCAGATTTTGTACTAAACTTTGGCAGTTGTTACCTAGCTTTCAGTGTGGAGCGTATAAAACGATCACGAGTCTGGGGGCCAATAACTTTAGAAGATGCCCCTGTCACCAGTTTGACGGTTCTCTCGACTGCCACGGTGTGAGAAGCGAATTTACTAAATTTCCATATCTCTGCAGTATCTCCCGACAACCCTTTTATGAGCTCTTCGTTAGAAACTGAACGAAGAACTGGTGGAACAGTCAAGTTAATAGTCTTCCAGTTAATCATATCGTAATAATTATTAGCTTTGAAATTCAGCTTTGGCACTTTATTACATCTAACCCATCTATTTACAGTGTCAGTCTCTGCTTCTTTGACTGCCAGAAGACCGTCAAGCGCCAACTTTCTGACTTCTATCCGTTCGTCAGTCATCATACTAAGGAGAAAGTTTTCTGGAAGAGCAAAGAAAGCATTCTGTTGAATGGATGAATTGTTGTGGGTTCTTACCGCACAATATAATATGTTATTAACATAAATAGCATATTATATATACTTTTAGGATGATGATTAACATCATTCTATAACATTAAAACTGCATTATTGAATAATGCAATTTATCCAATAATAATAAATTATTGTTGCAAAAGTGCAGCATACTTGCGGGCTGTTGTCGTTTTGTTGGTCATTTATGTTACCATGGGCAAATTCTGTTTGTTAGCAATTAACAAGAATGAGAACACCATGAACTTAAATGCAACAACAAAACCCAAAGCAAAAGCCAACTTGTGCAACCCGGAAAACATTTCGCCCCACTAAATTTAGTCAGCAAGTTTAAATTAAGTTTTGTTATTGTAATTATGTGTAAATATTTTTGTATGAATTGTTAGTGTAATTTTTATTAAGCTAGGTGTTAAGTGAAATGAGATTAAAAATTAAAATCAGAGTTAGTTCTGAACTTAAGACTAAATGAAGTTTGGTGTTTCTTATTTAAAAGGAGTAGCTAGGAATCCAGAAGGTAAGTATCCTCATATTATTAACCCAAATTTACTTTGTTTTTCAGATACAGCTTTCACCCAGCACTAAGTGTTTTCCCAGGACGGGAAAATTACTAGTCAACAGAATCGACAACCTTGCGCAGTTTAGCAGGTAAGTATCTCGAGCAAAGAGATGGCGCGAGCCATCTTTGATAGAACTGTTGAATCTTATTGAGAACCACGAAGGTGAGTAAGCTGTAAGTATGTAGTTGACCAAAATCTTTATTTCCTTTGTTGATTTGTCTGTATAAATTTATAATCTCAGAATTCTGTTTGCACAGGTGAGCCAGCGAGATTTGCATATGTTACCTGGATGCATCGACGCTAAGTCTGAAGAGCATTGACCGGAAATAACAGCTTCTGATATTTTGTAGAGGTAAGTTTGGTCTGTGCTAAGTTGGGTCGGATTAATAACCTCAAAAGGTAATTGGCATGATGGAAAACTTTCAAATTTGACGACAGGCAACTTCTCACAATCAGGAAGCAGTTTACCTATGTCGCCAGAGAATGTATTTGGACTCTTTGAGACACCATCTATGTGTTCGAATAGAGCACGAAATGGAAGTTCGTTAAAATATAGAAGACAAACAACCCACTGTAATGGCCTACCTATTTTTTCTTTTAGTTTCCGAATGATTCCACCTTTCCAACCTGTGTTCGTGTTGGTGTCATCAGCACCGACAACTTCCAGATGTTCCACATCTACTGAATTGTCTTGTAAATGTTGCCATGTAGCTTGCATCTCATCCTCAGCTGACCCGGAAGGAGAGGTGACGTGGCCAAAGTAATGAGAACCAGGTTCGCTACAAGAGAAATATGTTCCTCTTTGACAGTGTCGCGGTAGTACTTTTCACCTTCGCGGACTTGTGTGAGCGTATTGTCTTTGCGGCCGTCAAAATACAGCCCGTATACAGAGTCAATACTTTCGGTGTTTTCGAGCTTAATTCCAACACTTTTTTTTGCTCGACTAATCTTGCATTTGTCAGTGACAAAGCTAGCCTGATCCTCTGTTATCAAACCTGCTTTTTTGGCATCCAGAAAGGCAGTTGAAACAATCAAGGCCACTGCTCTGTCACTTAATCCGAACCTTTGGGCGGCTAAAGCAGTGTGTTCTAATAATAGTGAGTTTTGTTTGATTTTAGAGGATGGAAGAGAAAATTCAGCATCAGCATCGTTTTTGGAAGAAGCTATGTGCAACGCACCGACATTGTTGTTGTCTGTGTGAGTGTCTGGTTGATCTGAATGGTCACGTGTTGTAGCTGATACTTTTCTGGTAAGTGTTGATGTTGAATGACGTTTGGAAAGCTTTTCTTTACATTAATTCCTCTTTGTAATCTTTTTTGTTTCAGTGTTTTTTGTTTTTTGTTTTGTTGTTTGTTTTTTTTTCTATTTCATTATATTTTATTTTTTATTTAACATTTATTTTTGATATTATTTAAATTTTTAATTATATACTTTTTTAGATTTCATTTTGAATTTTTTAGCATATGAAACAAAATTTTTAATTCTTAAAAATTTTGCAATTTTATGTTGTTTTTGCGTATAGTGTTTCTTATGTGTTGTTGTTTATGTGTGTTGGTATTAAATCACTACAGACCTGTCCGAACGTGTCGTATGGCGCAGGGGAATACACGGAGAAAGCTGGTGGCGGCCGGCGCGCGGCGGGAGTCTAGTCTAGTGTCTGGCGGGGCGGGGAGAGGGGTTGGGGAAGAGCTTCATGCGACGTTCTGTGCGCATGAAGCACAGAACACATCTCCGCAGCGCCGGCGTCATTGTTGGCGCATTCAGGGAGAGTGTGGCCGCAAGCCGATTTTCACCTTGCGTTGCGGCGTGCCGCCTTTTCGCTCGTATTTCGGGAATGGTACGTCCTATGGCCATGGTCATGTATACCATTTCGGTAGCTAATGACGCGACAAACAACTTTTGTTTCAAACATTTTGCCATGAGAGGCGTATTTCAGGCGCTAGATAGGAAATTTCACGTCACGATTTTAGGCAAATTTCCGAAATTTCAAGGCCGAAGTTGGGGTTGAAGATGCAGTCCGATCTCAAAACGGAAAATTGCATTGGAATCAGGAAGTACTAAGGCAACTTTCCGCACTATTAGAAATCTCGAATCGAAAAAAGTCCGGAATAAACATTAGGTAGACGATTTGTAATTATTGATTTAGTATAATAGACATAAATTAAATAAAACTTCGCCATTACATAATAACACAAAAAGAAAGCAACACCTATTTTATTCTATATTAAAGGTTTTCTTGGCTTTGCCGTTTTCTTGATATTTAGTGGCCAACATAGCAAGACACCCCTAACCACTGATAAGGTGTCTTACTTTCATTAAACACTGTTATTGTGGGTTTATGTGCCTGCAGTAACAACCAAACAACATAATTAGTATTGGTTGAAGTGCCAGGACTATTTTAGCGTTATAGACAGGTAAATTAACCTGGCATTGAACCAGTACTATTTAGGCGTTATAGGCTGGTAAATTAACCTTTGCCGCAAAACAAATATTTTTATTTGCATGAAAATTTAGTTTTGAGAAGGCCTCATACATTCGCAGCAGTGCTAGCAGACCTTCTCCGAGAAAGCTCTTGTTCAATTGCCTGCTGGGCAGTTTTATAGTTTATTCGTATTTTACTGGGAGTGTGTGCTATGTGCAACGTCTCAAGAGTTAAACTTTTGTACTCACGTTGCAGTAATTCCACTTTATCGAAATTGGGAATGTGACTCTTCTTTTAACAATGCAAGGCAAGTGCTGTTTTTGGGTGTTTTTATGTCTTGCTTAATAATTTTGAAAAAGTTACATTCTAATTATAAGTAAAAATAAAAAAAAAGTATGAGAAACAGAAAAATTAAAATTAAAAAGTAAATGAAAATTTAAAGCAGGAGAATTTTTTGCATTAAAGAAAATAGTTAAACAAATTTTTTTTTTAAATGATAAACGTTGCTAGTTTTTTGGATATTTTGAGGTAGTGAGTTCCAAACGCGGATTGAAAATATAAAAAAGTGACGTTCACATGCAAGGCAAGAGTGCCTTATTTGGATAATAGTACGGGAGGCAGCGTTGCATTTTGAAGATCCCGCTTAATTTTTTTCCAATTGTTAGTTTAAAAACAAACTTTTTCAAAATTATTAAGCAAGACATAAAAACACCCAAAAACAGCACTTGCCTTGCATTGTTAAAAGAAGAGTCACATTCCCAATTTCGATAAAGTGGAATTACTGCAACGTGAGTACAAAAGTTTAACTCTTGAGACATTGCACATAGCACACACTCCCAGTAAAATACGAATAAACTATAAAACTGCCCAGCAGGCAATTGAACAAGAGCTTTCTCGGAGAAGGTCTGCTAGCACTGCTGCGAATGTATGAATAAGTGTCAGTTGCCAGAATCGTGGTGGGTCTGGTTGCGAAAGGCCGACAAAAAAGTTTCGCTCAATAACTCGGCAAGTAAGCTACAAGTAAAAAATGGTTTTAAGATCAATGTTATAGAGCATATGAAAGTACATCGATTTCATTTCCGAAAAATCTCCATACCATAAGATTTGACGCACCTTTCACCGCTTTAATGTTTCTAATAAATTATAATTGAATGATAATTGAACTTTTGCCAATTTAGCAGCGATCAACATTCAAGTAAAATTTTACAAGTATACAATGCTTTATTTACTAAATAAACTTTGAGAAAACAAAGAAAAAAACAACAACTCTAGAATATAGACATATGTTTCGATTCTTAAAATCTCATCAGCATATTTTCGGTTGATGCCTACGTCAGCACTCAAATTACACCCGCTATATTAATGCAAACCTAGCGAAAAGCTTAATTTTAACTTCAAGCAAATGTGGTAAATTTTTGAGTGAAAACAAAGATCACACAATTGCGTTGAAATTTTAATCAACTGCTCAGTTTCAGTTCAGCCTTACTTAAATTAACATTTGCAAAAATAACTAAGCGGGAGGAAATGACCTTCAAAAATGCAACGCTGCCTCCCGTATTATAATATTTTTGCCCCTATTTGATCTTGAGAAAGTTATTTTGTTGAACAAATATATTGATTCTCTTGTGTATACAATTTTGTGCAGTAAAATAAGCTTCCTAAACCTTAGCAAATTTGTAAGGTCATATTGTAAATTTTATATGAGTAATTCGATACGTGATAAAAACGACGAAGTTTAAAGATGTAACGTGCAATGTTATTGAACAAAACCTTTAACTTTTGTTTGTGAACGTAATCACAATTGGAATAGATTTCTCATGCTAACTGGATATTCGTGTGAAAGCTCCCTTTAGTGGTCCCAATCGATACATGTGCCGCTAAAAATGTTACACGGGGCCAAAAGTCGCCAAAAACGGTGTTTCGTGCAGTACTAGATATTGGCTGAAGAGGAAATGATACTATGTACAGGTTTTTTGAACTGTGTTAATTAATTTAGAAGTCGTCTCATATGGTGCGGACGTGTTTTGAGTTTGCTCTGTGTTTTATTAAATTTGATTTCAACTTTGCTCTTATTTTTATTTTTATTTACTATGCCATGTGAATGTGGACAAAAGGTTTATTGAGGTCAGCCATCAACGCAGTGTGCTAAGTGCAATGAACTTTTTCACTTGGTTCGCATAAACATTTTACCAGCTGATTTAGAATAATTGCTAAAATCAAATAATTGCTCGGTAGTTCGCCGAAACTCTATTCAGAGAATTCGTGAGAACTCGGTCTCTATGATGTCGTCATCTAATGCTCAATTAGTGCAACAACAGCAAATAAACATTACATTGCAATTAGTTTTTGATGAAATCGTTGGTCTCAGAGCCGAAAATGCGCGCGCGTTATTGATTGATGAATTATAATCATATCCACTACTGGGGGTGAGATAATAAATTCTGAAAAATAGCTTTTTTGACAGTTTGGAGAATTTGATTGGTACCTTAGCTTCTGCATTTTATGGATATTTAAAAAAAAAAAATTGCACTAAGGAATATTCAATTACATTAGTTTTCTCATTTTTTATATATAAGTAACTAAAAAAAAAAATTTTTACATTAATTAATGCTCTGGCTGAATTGATGTCACGTTTTGCTATAAAATACTCCACTGTGCGACGTGACGCTTTGTTTTACGCGCGAAGTACATCTGTTATATAAATTTTAAACTTCATTCAAACATTTTCTGAAAACGGGACGATTCTGTCTTCTTTCGGGACAACGGGACAGAGAAGCTTGAAAACGGGATGTATGGTCACCTTATGTATGACCAAAAACCATTTCAGCTGGTGATGTTTTAATGTCTTCTTTAACAGCTGATCTGAGACCTAATAGAATTAGAGGAAGTTCCGAGTACACTTGTCCCCCGCTTTGCGTGACTTCACTTTGGGCCAGACCTTGAAACTTTTGTACTTTTATTCAAAAAATTATGAAAATAAAAGTTTCTAAGAACTTTTATGTTATAAAAGTTTTTAAAAACTTTCTTTATAAACTTTTATTGAATAAAAGTTTTTCCAAAAAACTTTTTCAAAAAACTCATACATAAAAGTTTTTCTGAAAAACTATTATAAAAAACTTTTTCAAAAAAGTTTTTCTAAAAAACTTTTATTAATTAAACATTGTTTAATCGGACTTACAGTCATTCAGCAAAGACCAATATTGTAAATTTTTACTTTATTGATCAATGCTATTTTTTTACAACAAACATGACAAAGATAACAAATGGAAAATTTTTTTTAACCTGGTAATTGGTGACATGTTTCGGCTATTACCAATAGCCTCATCAGACCAGTTTGGTTAATTCTCTACATGGACTCGAACCCCTAACCGTTCATGCATTGCAATTGCATATTTTTGCGACGGCCGCTCTAACACTTGAGCTACTGAGGAACACTCACTGCCGAAAACCGAAAAAAATCTACAAAATGGACAAATGCGAAATATTAGCGTTTCTTGAACAAAAATAAACTAAAAATCTTTATTTTCTTATGACGAAAATGCTGCCTTTTATTAATCAAAAATTTCTCCAGGTAGCATCGTTGGTACAAACATTTTTTTATAAATCCTTTTCTGGGTAAAAAAAGATTTTTTCGGTATTTTTAGCATTTTTCACATTCGTATCAATGAATCAATACTCAAATTTGCGATGATTTTCTGATTTTCTGAGTCCGTAAAAAATTACAACCACGAATATACCTCGAAGTTGATATTTTTTATAAGTAAAAGAAATAATCACACAAATCGGCCCGGACAGGGGTGGTCCCCGACCCTCCTAAAAGGGTGTTTTGGACCAATTTTTCGAAAAAAATTTTATTGCACGAATCGATGGGAAAAGGCTGAAAATGGATTTTGGAAGCTACAAAAAAAGGTCCCGACCCTCCTAAAAGGGTGTTTTGGACCGAATTTTCGAAAAAAATTTGTTGCACGAATCGATGGGAAAAGGTTGAAAATGGATTTTGGAAGCCACAAAAAAAGGTCCCGACCCTCCTAAACGGGTGTTTTGGACCAAAATTCCAAAATTAATTTTGGACCTTTCACCATCGATTTTTTTAAAAATATAAGTGCGTAATTATCATAATTTTTTTCTATTTAGATCCTAAGTTTTCTCCTTTGAAATTTTTTGTTTTGGAATCCAAAATATTATTTTCCTCGCAAAAAAACTTTTATTTTCCACTTTGTGAAAATAAAAGACAAAAAAAACTTTTTACAAGTGGCTTTTAAAAATAAAAGTCAAAAAAAACTTTTTGCAAGTGACTTTTAAGAATAAAAGTCAAAAAAAACTTTTGTCAATAAAACTTAATAACTTTTTTCAAAATTTTTTTTTTGACTTTTTGAAATATAAGTTAAAAAAAACTTTTATTTTCCAATGAAAAAGTTTTAAGGAAACTTTTACTTTTATTTTCTTGAAATAAAAGTAAAAGTAAACATTTACCTAAAAAAAAACTTTTTTAAAAGTTTATTTCAAGCTCTGCATTGGGCTAATTCACTCTTACGCGAAATTCGTTTGCCTAACTAAAATTCGATTAGCGCGACTGACCTCGATCTGCGCGGGTTAGGCATGCTATGATCTGTTGAAGCAGATGGACAGAACATTGCTGTAGAAGAGATGATTAAACTTTTTGATGACCGTGGGCATTCTGAAAATCCTTAAGAGATTGGAACTACACAAGAAGAACAGATGACGGTGACCAACTTGGCAAATGTTTTAGCTTTGGGTGAAATTCTGATGCAAGAAGCTGTAAAATTGATCCAGATGACAGTCTCTTGAAAGCAACATGAGATGCCTTAGCACCTTATCTTTAGAAAAATCGAAAAAAGTAAGTAAAAGATGTAATCGATAATTTTTATTTTACTTTGTTGAGGTGTGTTCATATATTTCACGTTCGCTTGCTGCGAGCTCTTCCGAAAAATATATCAAACCGGATGAAACGAGTTAAATTACATTCGATTTTTTTTTATGAAATTTATTTCTTTTGCAGCGCAGGTAAATCAATATTTTGCTGAATTTTTTTGTGTATGTATTTCATTTGAAATTTGATTTTAATCTTAAGACTATAATTCTCATCTCATGTACTTATGTTGATGGATGTGCTTTTTCTTTTAAGAAATATCATTCCGGATCTGCTTAAATTACTTAATTTTTTTAATTTCAAAGTGGTTTTCCGATATTGTATTTCTATTTTTTATGATTTCAAGTTAAGTATGTACATATGTATAGTTTATTTTTAAAGGCTGCGTCCCGTTTTGAGGCAAAAGACTCCCACAACTAACATTTCAGAAAATAGAACCAATCAAACCATAAGAGACCTTGTTCAAGCTTAAAGAAAACATAAACAACATACAATCAAACATTTCACATCATAACACAAGATACCAACAACACGTTCCACAAACATTAACAGACTGTAAATTCGTTTTTGTACGAAACGATACAATGCGACACTCCCCAGCAGGCAATTGATCAAGGCCTTCATCGGAGAAGGCCTGCTAGCACTGCTGCGATTGTAAGATGCCTTCTCAAAACAAAATTTTCATGCAAATAAAAATATGTATACTCATTTTTTTTATTATGATATTTGTTTCTGTTTAGTTGTGAAATTTTAATTAGCAGAATAGTTACACTCCATTGAGTGCCTGTTTCATGTTATGGCAGAGTATTGCGTATTCAATGTCAAATTATAAGGCAAGAAAACGTTAAACATTAAAAATATCAACGCAAGTGCAAGTGAGGAGACGCGGATAAAAAAAAATTAACTCAGAGTCTCACGGCGCACGTTGGGAAAAATAAAGGCAAAACGGGCGCATTGGAGGTATTTCAAAAGTTACAATGATGAATTTTTTTCACTTTTTGTAATTTAGACACATCCAGTATGTCAAAAAACAATTTCGCAACTTATTTGACCGAAGAGCCTTTTCAGAACAGCCATCTGAAGTTGAGCTTCTAATGATTTTTTTTTTTTAGAAAAAAGTATCTTTATCAAAGCTTTGTGTAGATGTCAGTAGAATCGGCATTTAATTTTACCATTTTTTATGGGTAGAATAAAAATATTCCCATAATTGATATTTAATTTAATAAAATTTTATTTCAGTTTTACTTATTTACGCAGATATGGGTAAATAAAGTTAGGTGTAATTTTTGAGATTTTTTAAAAGAGCTATTTGACCTATAGTGCACCCATACGATGGACCATTCAGAGTCATTGAAAAATCACCAAAATTCTTTAAAATAATAAATACCTCAACTACAATCAACATAGACAGACTTAAACCAGCTTTTCTAAATACAGAAAATACACAAACACTCTCCCCTCCAAACAAAACTACCAAAAAAGTAAACTTCAATCTCCTCAGAAACACCATTTAACTCTACAGGGAGGGGGAATAGTTTAGTGTCCCACATTTACACTTCTACATTTACACTTTTACAATTACACCACATAAAACACTTGTCCTAATTTACTTTGAATTTAAATTTTCAAAAAATAAGCAACATAAAAATTTGTTAAGCAAAAATATATAAAAAATAATAAACTAAAGATATACACCCTAATTTTGTAAGTCGTCGACGACTCTCGTCTCGATTTGCTGTCGTCTTCGCTTCGACGTCGCTTCGTCTCAGTTTTGGTATCGTGTAACAAAAGCGAGACGACTCAGAAAAAAATCGATAACTTGAATTGAGAAAAATGTCGTCTTTAATTTTGCTAACGTCAAATAATTAAAATAATTGCCAAAGTGATGTATTCTTGTTAGTCTCAATAAAGAATTCAATTCGGTCTTTCGTTTTGTCCGTGATCAAGTGCAGACGTGTTTTCGTTATTGAGTGATTTGATTTGAGTGATTTCGTGATCTGAAGACTTTGGTGCATTAGGAAAAATCTTCGTACCCTTGAGTGTTATATAAATTTTTTTTTTATCATTTTCGTGCCTTTTTTTACTTTCGTTCATTGTCCCTTTTTTTGAGAGATTTGGTCAGATTTAACAACCAATAATGTAAAGCCAACGAGATACATTGAAGACAGTTTTAAAATATTAAAGACAAGAAACATTGTGTTTGAAAGTGAAAAATATTTTTTGTGTTTTGAAAAAGAAAAAGATAAAACAATTTTGGTTTCTTATTATGAGCCAACATGTGTTGTATCATGTAATAGAGTTGAGAACTCAAAATCACGCCATAACGGGTTTAAAAAGAAAAAACAAAAAGGCTTATGCACACTCATATACACATTATGTAAAGACAATAAATAACAGTGAACTGTTGTGTTGCAAGTGGTTAGTTGAGAACTCAAAGTCACGCCATAACCGTTTTAAAAAAAAAAGACTTACATGTGTATTCATATACATATATATGTAAAAGAGATACCGTTTCAAACATCGGACCTTATTTTAAAACAAGATGTTTTTATGCAATAAATAATAGTGAATGATAAACGTTGTATTGCAACTGGTTGCAAGTTAAAAAGATATTTTTATTTGTGTTTTAAAAAAAAAAAAAAAATAAACAAGATAAAACGATTTTGGTTTCATTTCATGAACCAACATTTGCTACAACAAAATACATCACGCCATAACCGTTTTTAAAGAAAAGAAAAAAAGACTTACATATGTATTCATATACATACTATGTACATAAAAGAGAAACCGTTTTAAACATCGGACCATATTTTTAAAACAAGATGGTGATTTTGTGATCTCTTATATATATGTTTTCGTACATATACATACATAAATGACAAACAGTTAAATTTTTTTTTAAGAAAAAAAAGAACTTTTTTAATAATAGCCTTAATAAAGGCCATTGCATTTACATATATTTATGTAACTTAAAATACACAGCATCTATAATTTACCAGTGCCTACAAAGGCAGTGCTGCAGCCTTAATATAGGCTCTCGCCTTTGTACTTATACGGTAAGGACCACAAGGAAAACCCCGTGTTTATGGTGTTCCTATCCCACACATATATATGCCTCTCGGAATGTTTGGCATATTGTAAGAGAGAGAGAGAGAAAGAATTCAATTCAATTCAAATAAAATAATTAAAATAAAAAAAATTATGGATTCAATTGAAGTTTGGTTTTCGTCAAGCAGTGATGACGAAAGGCCAAATAGTCATATAGAGCGCAGTATTTATTGAAAACGTCACCACCAGTGGCTCTGTTTTCTTTGCTGTTATGAATGACTTTTTTTTTGGGTTTAATTTGAAATCTTTTCAAAACTTTTTGAAAAAAAAGAAAACAGTTTTATTTTGTTTTTTTAATGATTAAACTTTAAAATTTTACCTATCGCCAACCATCACTATCACGAATGGCCATTCTTTTTTAAAATCGACGGTAATGCCTTTTTAAAACCATTTGCTAGGCCAATATTTGCCTGCATCAACTCGACCAACTTGCCAAACTGGTCTTGATTAGTGCATTTCATTTTTTTATTAAATAAAATATAAAATCTCCACAAAAAACCTTCAAATTCACACGAACGAACGGTCGTCTGTAAAAACTTAGGCGACATTTAATCAACGAAAGCGAGAGGCGCTTTCGTCAAAAGGCGACTTCGTAAATACCAAAAATAAGCGAAGATTTTGATAGTTATCGAAAGTCGTTTTAGACAATGCCAATTTATTAGAGACGACAAAAAGCGAAGACGAAGACGACTTACAAAATAAGGGTGATAGACTCAATACGTCAGTAAAATCATCAACTGAAGAACCTGCAACTGATCGTGTACGTTGGAAGAATTTTTGGAGGCCTTATACCAGGGTTTGAAATTGCTCAACTATTTTCAATGCAAACGTGATTGCTTGGCTGCAACTAAGGAAAATAAATCAGCGAAAAGGGGAGTTCACATCATCCTTCATGCTGTCCAACATGACTAACTGTAAGTTTCGTATTACGTTCATATCATCAAACATGCTTGTCAAACATCATTTGCAGAAAAATTTCGAGCTGTACACATCTCTCGCATTACTCACTTCAATTCTTTGTTTTTTATTTTTCGGAGGTGTTATAATAAAAAAAAATTGTTTTCAACTCCCTACAACGAGGATGTGTCTCTAAAAAAACCTAAATCTTGCCATAACTTTTTATTATTCACGAAACCCATCGATGTTCACTCTACAAAATCTTACTTGAAATAAAAAATTTATTGTTGTTGTTGTTGACGCCAGCAGAGAAATCAAAATATCTTGAAATCCATCGAACATGAGTATCAAGCGGCAGTTTCGAGCGTTCACATGATCAAGCAATGAGGTTTGTCAAGCATGATGGACAGCATGAAGGATGGTGTGACCGGCCCTAAGAGCAACAGCGAAGTTCAAAATCAAAACAAATAAACAATTTGCTGAACTTAACTACCCTCTCTGATTTAGCAAATGTAGTCAATCAGCGCAACCGTTTCTGAGGCGATCGCTGACGCTGACTGAACTCAGTTATTTTTCATTTTTCTCCTTTCGCTTATTTGCTCTGCTTCATTTTTTTTGTAGTCGAAGAGTAAAAGCAAAATTTGAACTGCGCTTCTGTTGCAAACGATTACGAAAATTCAGTGTTTTTAAGAACTTTGGCGAGAATCGTTTGAAATTATGGCTCCGCGTACAAATCGCGTACTGTCGGCCATGATGACAGTATCTCAGCACGGCTTTCGAAAAGGTAGATCTACATCAACAAATCTTTTGAGTTCACACTTGTTATAAACGGATTTAACCTTAACACGGCCACCAATGTTTAACTACGGTAACTGCCACTATTTACAAATGTAAATATTTTTTTTTTTTCATACAAAATGTATTGGAACTTCACTATGATTTTTGAACTTGAATAATTCGTTATAGCAAACCTTGTAAGAGTTGCAATGGTTACAATATTTTTCTGGGGAACCTAAGATTCAGTAGTAGTTGCTTTGAAATTTCTTAGTAGAAGCGATTTTTGTGATAAAAAGAATAAATATATAAATACCATAAGTGAAAATGGCTGATAATAATAAAAAATATGAAGTGCTTCACCTGTGGCTCAGTAAGTACAGGATGAGTTATTTTTAAACATCGAGAAAATTAGCTATTTTTTCAATGTTCAGGCAAAATACTATGAACATTTCGTTGCCAATATGGACTCGAATGAGGACGATATGGAAACAGAGGTAATAGAGGCATTAGAAGGAACTTTGCGGAAAATAAATTAAATCCCCTAGAACTAGGGCACAAATGCCACAGTGTGTGTCATACTTCCCAACTAGAAGTGCCATTGAGTACATATATGGTTGTAGCACTATTCACTCATTGAAAACTGACACTACTGAGGATTTGGTCCCGGATGGAGATGATCGTGGTCATTCCCAGGGTAAAGGATCTCGCTACATGAGTTACCGCTAATAAGCCAAACGAAACGAGCAACTAGGAAAATTTATATCCAGTGCAAGAAGCCTGTTTGTATTGAACAAGGCTCAAAGTTCAAACAATATGTGAAGACTTCTTCAAAAATTTAAAATAACTGTTAATTCGATAAATATTTTTCAATTCATCAATTTTTTAATAAGCTATTATTTAAAAATGCCTTCTTATTAATAGCTTATGTTAAAATAACATAAAAAATGCACATAAGCTAACAAAATCTCTAAAATAAAAAAAAACATTTACATATGTAAATAGAGGCCATTTTAGGGATAAAAACGACAAAAGTTCAAAAAATATCGGAAAAAATGTATATTTACGGCGGTTTCTAAGTTTTTCGAAAACGGGTCGAAAAATTAGTCACTGAGTTGAAGCTTCATGAAAATCGGATCACGAATAAGCGAGATACAGCAAATTATAAATTGCGATATTTACATATGACGCGTTCACAGTAAAAACCAAAAAGATATTTTGTGCGAGCAAAAACTCAAAAGAAAAAGTGTGACCGCAAAAACCTCTCTTACTATTGCGTCGCGTTGAACAGAGTTGCAAGCGACCGATGGTTGCAAGCGAGCGTTAAAGGAGTAGATGAAATCATTGAAAAGGGTTGCATGTACAGCATGAAATCTTGAAAGTTGTTTGATCGTGATGATGCTTTGTCATGCAGGAATATGAGCAATGATGGTGGGTTATTAATTACCAGCAAATAATACGAATTTTCTCATTACTTTTATAAATGAGTTTTAAGGCTTAGCAATAAATACTTTTAAAAAGAGGTGAAAGTCCAAATTTCGAAATTTTTGGTTTTTAGTGGTATGAATTCATAAAAAAAAATTTCTACCAATGAAGTAAAAAAAGTGTTTTCCATGAATGTCAGCACTTCAATTATTCGGAAAAGGCGAATAAATTATAATTTAGAAGCAAAGAGATCCAGAAGAGTACCTTTCCTGTCCAAACAAGACGTCAGTAAAAGGTTACTTTTCGCTGAGGAGCATGTCATTTGGCCAGTGAATAAATGGCGCAATATCCTGTGGTCGGATGAGACCTAATTTTACCGTGACTGTGGTACTCAACGTGTGCGGGTAAATAATATTAGATTTGGTCTCATTTCAATGTAAGTGTCCCTATTATTTTTCACATGACTGTATATGATTTTTGTTGGCAGATATGTCAACTATAATCTCCCATTCACCAATCCTTGATTGACATTGATTTGTGGATTATAGGCCAAGGTAAATTTGAAAAACTATGCTAAAAACGACCTTTTTTAAAAAATTCATGAAAATTACTAACTAAAATTTTTTTTCTAAATCTTGTGGAAATTATTTATTTTAAAATACCATAAATTCAGAGAGCATACTTCAAATTCCCATGTTTTTTAAAACTTTTGCAATTTTCCATTTTTAATATTGCGAAAAATGTAAAAAAATTATATTTTAATGAACGATAAAAAGTTATCCAACTTTGAGCACCCAAAAAAACCAAAATACTTCTCATAAATCAAAAAAGTTTTCGGTTTTAGAACCTTTGGTCAATTATCTGTCAAATAAAAAAAAAAGTTTCGAAAATCAGAAATCGAAAATTTGATTTTAGCAATCACTTTTTGAAAAAGGAGCCACTGTGAGGCGCTGGCAATATCAAAATCAAGATCTATTGACCCTTTACATTAGAACTTATTGTAAAAATCGTGCTTTTTGCTGCGATATACGTTTTAAGCTACATAATATCCATGTATTTAGATTTAGTTAATGTTTTCCAAGAAGATGCAAATAGTCTAATTTCGTTAGCTGAAAATCGTCTGCACTAACAATCCTTTTTCCGAAAATTACCACCGGTGCCGTTCCTTGATTAGGCAAAATAAGATTAAAAGGCTTCTTTTCAAAGAGAACTAAGATATGTACAGTTGTGTTCATAAAAAGAGTAGTGTTGCAGGACATGACTTTGAAATCTGTTTTCTAAAATATTTTGCCTTAAAGATTGTATTCCTTAGTAAAATTTTCGTAGGACTAAATAAAAAGAACAGAAAAGTAAAAAAATCCCGTTACTTTTGTTTTGTGTATTCTTGTTTGTGATGCATTTACATTCTTTTACCAAAAATCTGCTGTTCATTAAAATAGTAGTGCTTTACGTAATTAGTTGAAAAAAATTAAAAATTCTAGAAAACCGCCATAAGTAAGTGTAATTAACTAATTCAATAATTTGCTTATATGAATTTATTGTAATCGAAGTACTCTTCCTTTTTTTAGTGGGTAGAGGAAGGAATTGCTGAATCGAAAAGATATAAACAATAATTAGACTAAGGGATCAGGGCAAGACCTTCAAGGATACTAAAAATATGCTTGGATGAACTGCCCCTGACATTTAATGCTATTACCTATTGTAAGAAACCTGAAAATCGTGGTGGTAAGCGCCAGATTTCGTTATTAGACGACAGACGAAGTGCACGATATTGCAAGACTAAAGCCTCGGCGTCCTCAAAAATGATTAAAAATCAGCCAAATCTGTCGATCAGTGCTGTGACAATTCGTCCTCGACTAATGAAAAATAATTTGAATACAAGAAGTTCCAGGAAGGTATACCTTTAGACGAAGAAGCACGTCGTTGCAAGAATACAATTTGCAAAAGATTATATGAAATGGAATGCCGAAGAGTGGCGCAACGTATTACAGTCAGATGAGAGCAAAGTATTTTTTTTTTGGAACAGGCTCCAGGCAGTATGTTCGTTGTCAACCAAACACAGAATACCACCCCAAATACACTACGAAGACGGTTAAACATGGTGGACTGACCATTATAGTATGGGCTTACATTTGATAGACTGGCGTTGGCAATATCCATTTGATCAAAGGTATTATAGGTAAAGCAGTCAACGTTAATTAATTGAAGGATGTAATGCTACCATATGCCAGTCGAGAAATGCCTTTAAAATTGACGATTCAACAGGATAACGATCCTAAACACATTAGTAAACTAGCTTATGAATGTTTGTATCTTAAAAAATCGACGTGATGCCGTGGCCAGCTCAGTCTCCGGACCTTAATCGGATAGAAAATTTGTGAGGAGATATCAAACGAATCGTAACAACAGCAAAGCCATCAAGTACAGCACAGCTTTGACAAATGTTTAAAGGGACTTGGGCTGAAATTCCTGTGAAGCGTTGTAAGGACCTTATTGACTCTATTCCACGTCGATGCAAAGTCGTAATGAAGAAAAAAGCGTTTATCACGAAATATTAGACCCAGAGGAACATGTACAATAGACCGGTTCAAAAAAAAAAGTCTCTGAAATTTAGAGGCACCGGCAGTTTTCTATTCCCATAAGTGTCCCGAGTGGGATGTGTTACCAATTTTTTCTAAATATTGCGCTCCTGATTAGCGATTTTCATATTACTCTTGAAACTTTCGCATAAAAAAAAGTTCACCAACAACCTAAAAACGATGGTGATTATCGCTGAGGTGAATTTTTTTTTTTAATTCAGTCTCACATTTGGAGTAGTTTTGAATGGGGAATTCGAATTTCTCATTATTTTTTAATTATGTTGTTTTCTTCACTGGTAAAAAATGAAAATAATCATGAAATTTTGTCAAAAATTTAATTTTTTTTTTTTTTAAATGAAAGATCAGGTATAAATTTTTGGATTTTTGTTGCTTTTATTATTTTGAATAATTCATTTATTTCTCCTCTATCTGATGTTGGTAACCGCAAATTTTTATTATTTTTGTACTTAAAAATATAAACATAAATATAATTGAACAAAGGATTTTTTTCATATTGAAGCTATGTTTTAACAAGGAATATAAATTTTAATGTGGAAATTTGTTTCGAAAAATATGAAATATATTTATCTAATTCCATACACTTGGTTTGGTTCAAGTAAACTAGATTTCATATTTTTGAAACAGATTTCCACATTAAAATTTATATTCCTTGTTAAAACATAGCTTCAATATGAAAAAAATCCTTTGTTCATTTATATTTATGTTTATATTTTTAAGTACAAAAATAATAAAAATTTGCGGTTACCACCATCAGATAGAGGAGAAATAAATGAATTATTCAAAATAATAAAAGCAAAAAAAATCCAAAAATTTATACCGGATTTTTCATTTAAAAAAAAAATTCAATTTTTGACAAAATTTCATGATTATTTTCAGTTTTTACCACTGAAGAAAATAACATAATTAAAAAATAATGAGAAATTCGAATTCCCCAATCAAAACTACTCCGAATGTGAGACTGAATTAAAAGAAAAAAGTTCACCTCAGCGATAACCACCATCGTTTTTAGGTTGTTGGTGAACTTTTTTTTTATGCGAAAGTTTCAAGAGTAATATGAAAATCGCTAATCAGGAGCGCAATATTTAAACAAAATTGGTAACGCATCCCACTCGGGACACTTATGGGAATAGGAAACTGCCGGTGCCTCTAAATTTCAGAGACTTTTTTTTTATTTGAACCGGTCTAATGTACAACATGTAACATTAGACCGGTTCAAAAAAAAAAAGTTTCTGAAATTTAGAGGCACCAGCAGTTTCCTATTCCCATAAGTGTACCGAGTGGGCTGTGAAACAATTTTTTATAAATATTGCGCTCCTGATTAGCGATTTCAATATTACTCTTGAAACTTTCGCATAAAAAAAAAAGTTCACCAACAACCTAAAAACGATGGTGGTTTTCGCTGAGGTGAACTTTTTTCTTTTAATTCAGTCTCACATTCGGAGTAGTTTTGATTGGGGAATTCGAATTTCTCATTATTTTTTAATTATGTTATTTTCTTCAGTGGTAAAAACTGAAAATAATCATGAAATTTTGTCAAAAATTGAATTTTTTTTTTAAATGAAAAATCCGGTATAAATTTTTGGATTTTTTTTTGCTTCTATTATTTTGAATAATTCATTTATTTCTCCTCTATCTGATAGTGGTGACCGCAAATTTTTATTATTTTTGTACTTAAAAATATAAACATAAATATAATTGGACAAAGGATTTTTTTCATATTGAAGCTATGTTTTAACAAGGAATATAAATTTTAATGTGGAAATCTGTTTCAAAAATATGAAATCTAGTTTACTTGAACCAAACCAAGTGTATGGAATTAGATAAATATATTTCATACTTTTCGATGATTAAATTAAAATAAATTATATTTCCTGCTTTGTCTTTTCTTCCTATTTCATTGGGTTTTTAAATGCGTCCATACATTTCTATACAGCCCAATATACATATAATTATTTTTTGCTTTATAACACTAAGAGTCCAAGGGTGTAATAAGATGATAAAGGGTATTGCAATCATTACAGATACACCAGAATGGACAAAAAAGAGCTTACATATATCAAGTCTTAAGAAACGAAAGTGTCGCAGCAAATCCCTTCCTGGATTGTTAAAGTTAATCATACCTTGCAACAACCGGAAAACAGTTTATGTATTTAAAAAAGTAACATTTAGCATAATTCTTCGACTGCGCAGAGTTGGTAATCGGATTAGTTTAAGACGGCTTACATATAAAGGCAAATTTAAATTCGAATGCGGCCAATATCATCAAACCCTGGCTTCAGCGAGAGAAAATAAGTGTTTTGGATTGGCCAGTTCCAAAGAAAGTTTATGGGGTGATGTAGAGGCAAAACTATGGAATAAGAATATCAAAAATTTTGACAATTTGTGGACTTCATCTCAAGAAACCTGGTGTTAATTCCTAAGGATAGGTCAAAGAGAATAAATAATAAAAAGAGATTTCATGGAAGAGTCTAAACAAAAAATGTTGCGACTGTGAGGAGGAATACTTAATTGGTCGAAAACTGCGCCGTGAAATCAAGATCCACTGGAGAATTTTTACTCAAAAAAGTAGTCGAATATGAGAGAAATTGAAAAAGGAGAATTAACTACACTCGTTTGTTTGCAATCGTTTTTATTTTCGTTCGTATTGTTTTTGGTGTTAAATTTCGTATGCTGCATAGAAATTTCATTTTATATGCAATTCATATTGATGGATTTCATATGAAATTAAATTTGGTACGTCATTATGGGAATTTGGCAACAATGCTAAGCTATCATTGAAACGAAGTGTTTTCATCTAATTAACTTATGTTATTTTATTTTTGGTTGATTTCTTTAGTTTTTTTTTTTGGGACTTTAAGTAATATGTACAATTAAATATTAAATTATAAAAATTTAAAATATAGCTATAAAAACATAAAAAATTTAATTTTTACTTAAGTAGTATTTCCATTGCAGCATAAGCGAAGCAAAAATCTGCACACACACATACATATGTATGTATGCGCTTGTTTGGTTTTTGCTGATCTTATTTGTTTCTGTGCATGAATACAAAATCATCCTTTATTTTGAAAAGCTTCGTCGCATATGCGAAGTCATTTTCTGAATTCGACATTAATATTGAAATTTATACATATTTGAATTTATATACATAATTATGTATTAAAATTATTGAAATACATACAGCTGGTAAAGAAAATTTATTGCAGTTTGTGCAAAATTTTTTTTTGTTTTTAATATTAATTTTTGTTGTCAAAAAGTCATTTCCAGAATTCGGCATTAATATTGAAATTTATACATATTAGAATTTATATACATAATTATGTATTAAAATTATTGAAATACATACAGCTGGTAAGAAAAATTAATGCAGTTTATGCAATTTTTTTTTTTGTTTTAAATATTAATTTTTGTTGTCAAAAAAAAGACCTTCAGATTAATTTGAAACGGGATTTTTGACTTATCGACCAATAACTCTTAAAGCAACGGTTTTAGGTGGTATGAGTTCAGTCAAATTTTATGCAATACAAATAGATAAATATCTTTCTTATACAAATTGTTCAGCCATATGTAACCGTTCATCGTATAAGAAACAAATTTAAAACAAAAATAAGATTTTTTTTCTTAAGTGCTCTTGTTTTGGCACCAAAAATTAATCTTTAAAAAACAAAATAATTTTGCGTTAATTACATTAAGTTTTCTATTAAACAGTACAACGAAAACAATTTAACCTTCCTTGAATAGTTAAGGAGAACCCTTTAGAAGAAAAAAATGGCGAAATTTTTCTTAAAATTTTAGTTTAACATCATTTAAGACCACAAACACACACATATAAATCAAACTAGTGTATGAAAGATGTATTAACCATTTAATTTTACATCGAAATGTCCAAGGTCACTAAAAATCGCTTATTTTACAGTTGTAGTTTGATAAACAAAAAAACCAATTTTAAGTTAGTTTTTCAGGCTCAAATGCGACTGGCCAATTTCCAATAGAAACACAAAATTTTTTTCCAGATTTTATTTCTTACCTTCATTCCATTAGAAAATGCTTGTGGAGCGAAACAACAGCCTTGAGAAAAGCACTTTCATATTTATTCAAATTTTCCCCCATCTAAAATATAAAAATATGAATATCTTTTATATAGGAGCAGGTACGATTTCAATTCAAACGGATTTTTCACCTACAATCATCAACAAATACAGCCCTGCTTCCAGATTTTGTCGACATTTTTAGGCTACCTGTCGAAGCTTCCTACGAACCGTGTGCATAGAGCTCACAGATAAGCTTTCAGCGCATTAAAAAATTCAAATTTCGTAAATTTCTGGACATCTTTAGTGTACACAGGCCCGGATTTACCTTAGAGGCACACTAGGCCAGTGCCAAGGTCGGAACGATTTTAGGGGCGGCAAACATTGGGAACTTTGAATTTTTTTTTTTTTGTAGTTCTTTAAATTTATTTACACAGGAGAAAAAAGTTGCAAATACTGGGATTGTGTGCACTAAATTACCTAAAAATGTTAACAAGCAAAAAAAAAAGGTCCTCACTTTTAATATTTCAAAATTTTTTTTCTATATTTACTAGTGAAGAGGGGCGGCAATTTCTGACTGGCCAAAGGGCGGCAGATTTCTGAATCCGGGCCTGAGTGTACATACAGCTGTGTTCACAAAAATAGTAGTGCCGTTGGGTCCTGGTACAGTTTTCATTCAAAGTTTTGAAAAAATAGTAATGTATATTCATTTCCGAGAATATTTACAGTTTCTTTTGTTATAAACTTTTATTTATTTTAACGCAATGGCTTAATCAAAATAAAATTCAAAAATGAGGCTGTTCACAAAAATAGTAGTGGTTACTAAAATTTAAAAAAAGCGACACAACTTAATTTAAACTATATGTTACATTAGACCGGTTCAAAAAAAAAAAGTCTCTGAAATTTAGAGGCACCGGCAGTTTCCCATTCCCATAAGTGTCCCGAGTGGGCTGTGAAACAAATTTTTTATAAATATTGCGCTCCTGATTAGCGATTTCAATATTACTCTTGACACTTTTGCATAAAAAAAAAGTTCACCAACAACCTAAAAACGATGGTGATTATCGCAGAGGTGAACTTTTTTTTTTAAATCAGTCTCACATTCGGAGTAGTTTTGAATGGGGAATTCGAATTTCTCATTATTTTTTAATTATGTTGTTGTCTTCAGTGGTAAAAACTGAAAATAATCATGAAATTATGTCAAAAATTGAAATTTTTTTATTTAAAATGAAAAATCAGGTATAAATTTTTGGATTTTTTTTGCTTTTATTATTTTGAATAATTTATTTTTTCTTCCTCTATCTGATGGTATTAACCGCAAATTTTTATTATTTTTGTACTTAAAAATATAAACATAAATATAATTGAACAAAGGATTTTTTTCATATTGAAGCTATGTTTATACAGGGAATATAAATTTTATGTGGACATAGATTTGCTCTAAATTTTCAGATATCATTCTACTTTCAATTTTAGGGGACCCATATTTTTTTATTTTTTGATAGGCCCCAATTTTCAAAGTTATCATCATTTGAACTTTGTCTGCTAGAATAATAAAAAAAAAATTTCTGAAAGGACTTTTTTCAAATTGACGATATTTCCTTAATAAATAGCGCAATTTCATATTTTTTTTTTTAAATTTTCATATTTTAATGGATTTAATGAAAAAATTACGGTCAGCAAAAAAAAAATGTCTTGTGGGAGATATTGAAAGATAATGTGCCACAATTAAAAAAAAACCCGTTATTTATTTGCTTGCTGACACTACTACACGTCCTTCTATCTCTCTCAAAATTTGGGTGCATAACTTATTTTTGGTGATGTAATATTTTTTTCAACAAAATGTACTGCTAGATGGGCTCCAAAGCAAAAAGTATTCGTCTGATTCAAAATAATCGTTTTTTATTTCTTTGCTTACGCTCCAGCACGTCGTTCGATCTCGCTGAAAATTTGCATACTTCAGTTGTTTTTGACAATGAATCGAGCTCTGTGATGCTTTTTGGAAAAAATTGTACCATTAGATAGGCTCCAGTGCAAAACTACACGGTTTTCATATATAACAGCTATTTGGGGACCTAGGAATATATTTCAAATCAAAAAAAATTATATTTCCTGAATTGTTTTTTTCCTATTTCATTATTTGGGCCTTGAATTGGGTGTTAATTTTTCGATACAGCCTAATAACCATATATCATTTTTTTACTATTTTTTTATATGGGAGGTGGGTGTATGAGAAGTCAGACCACGCCTATTTTTACATGACATCTTATTCTCCATTGCTGGAACTTATGACCTAAGTTTCAAACCGATATTTCTTCTAGAAGTATTTATGACACCTTATACCATATAAGTGAAACCACTGTGCTGCGGTGCCCAAAAGTCGACAGCGCGCTGACGTTTACAACAAAAATTTCGCTCTAGTATGTGTATAAGAGTGCGTTTACTGTCAGGCGTCTTTTATAGCGCTACACGTCAGTGTAAGTACTGGTAGCTTATTATTATTGAAAGACAGTTATTTATTGCTTAAAAATATACGAAATATATTCTTGATAAAAATTTTGTTGCACCTAACGATAACCAGTGGTCGAAAAATAATTTTTATATTACCAGAGGTCCGTTTTGGGCCTATTTTTTTTAACTTACTTGGTTCTTATTGGTCTGATTTTGATTTATGTTAGGAAAAATTGTAGAATATCTGAGTTTATATAGAAAATGTTTAAAAAATTTTTACGTGTGACCGGCCGCTTTCATGATAAAATGCAAAATATTTTAAAGCCTACTTTTAACTTTTAACCTTAAATATTTTTAAAAGGGTTGAACTAACGTGATAAGTGGCTTTAATTTATTTTTTGAAAATTATTTTATCTTTACCTTTTTGGACAAATTTAATTCTGTCCGGTTAATAGGAAGCAAGATAATAGCGATAAACTGTTTTTTGTTACCTTTGACCTTGACTGTCAGTATGTCACAGAAAATTTGGCCTTTCCGCATCGATATTTTTTTTTTTTTTGGAAATGGATCCAAAATGATCTCTTCCGGGGTCAGGGGCCGTTTCAAATTATGTTAAAAACCCAATTTCGACCTTTCTGATCGATTAGTGCAAACAAATTTCCAAAATTTTGGATCTCAAATTATGTTAAAAATCCAATTTCCACCTTTCTTCATTGATTGGTGCAAACATTTTCTTTTCGTAAATGTGTCCAAAACGGTCACTCCCGGGGTCCGGGGCTATCGATTGGTACAAAAAAAAAAATTCAAAAATGGGTCAAAAACGGTTTCTTCCGGAGTTTGGGGCTGTTCCAAACTATGTCAAAAATCCACTTTGGACCTTTTCACTTACTATTTTTATTTCGTCGCTCCAAAAGTAAATACTTCAAGATAATGACTAAAAGTCAACTATTTAACTACATGAAGAAGAGTGCGGAGCGTTCGATCGAAGAAAAGATAGATTATTTGGAAAATCGTTTCTCAAAAATAAAAAATGTTCAGTAGAAAACTACAGGTATTTCATAATTTAGAAAGAAGAAAAGTAGAGTATTCTCCAACATTTAATTTGCTTATATTTGCTTCATGCAAGAATCAGACTTTTTATTTATTTATTTATTTAATTAATTAAGTCTATGAACATAAAGATTCTTACAGACTAGAATAACATAATCTACATTAATTCAAAAAAAATTATTTAAAATATGCTTAACTACATTTTTGGTAGCCGAGAAGTCTATATCATTAACAGCATTAACTTCGTTAAACAATTTCATTGCTCTAAAAATAGGCGCATTTTCGGCATAATTTGTGCGAGGAGTTGCAAGATGAAAAGGAATTTGATTTCTTAGTGCTCTTGCTGGAACATTAAAATTAATTAGACCCAGTAAGTCAGGGCAATCCATTGAGTTAGAAACAATATCATGTAAAAATAGTAAAGACAAAATATTTCTTCTACTTTCTAAGGTTTTTAAACCAATCAAAAGGCATCGGGCATTATATGAGGGAGAACCATTTTCAAAGTTTAACGATCGCAACGCAAACTTCGTAAAGGATTTTTGCACCTTTTCAATCCTAAATTTATGTATTTCATAAAAAGGAAACCAAACATTTGAAGCATATTCTAACCTTGATCTAACAAGGCTAGTGAACAAAACTTTTAGAGTGTAAGGATCACTAAAAGAGGCACTATTACGCCTTATAAAAGCCAGCATAGCATATGCTTTTGGAATTACAAAGTCCAAATGGGCTCGAAAGGAAAAATTTGAATCAAATACTACTCCGAGATCCTTAAATTCAACAACAGACATAAGTGGAAAACTAGCAATATTATAAGAGGTTGAAAGAAAGATATTAGACTTAGAAAAAGACATATAAACACATTTGTTTAAATTAAGAGGAAGTAAATTATTAATAGACCAAAGATGAAGTTTATTTAAATCACATTGTAGGAGAGCAGAATCAGTCGCGTTTCTAATTTGCAAGAAAAGCTTCAAGTCATCAGCGTACAAAAGGCATTTACAATTCACAAATAGAGACGCAATATCATTGATAAAAATAATGAATAACAATGGCCCTAGAATGCTTCCTTGAGGAACACCAGAAACAGCAAGATAAGCATTAGATTTAGTGTTATCAAAAACTACAACACAAAAGCGATTTTGTAAATATGACTTAAGCCATTTCAAAAAACAGGAATGAAAACCCAAAGCTTCAAATTTTTTAATTAAAAGAGCATGTGATAACTTATCAAAAGCTTTTGAGAAATCAGTATATATCACATCCACCTGACATCCTTGCAAAAACGCCGATATGCAGTATTCACTAAATAAAACTAAATTAGATATAGTTGAGCGGCCACTCATAAAACCATGTTGATAAGGAGAGACTATACTTTTAACAGCAAAGAATAGTTTATCCTTAACAATCGATTCAAAAAGTTTGGAAATTGTAGAGAGCTTGGATATAGGTCTGTAATTGGCAATGTTATTTTTACAACCAGATTTATATGTAGGTGTAATAAACGCTACTTTCCAACAATCCAAAAATACACCTGACGACAACGATTTATTAAAAATTACCATCAAAGGGTAAAGTAAATTTAATGCACAATTTTTAAAGAAAAAGCCACAAAAACCATCAGCATCAGGACGTGTGGATGGCTTAAGATTTTGAATACCCTTCCAAATATCATCCTGTGATAGGGACAAGTTACCAAAATCTATCACAGGTTGCACATTATCATTAACTAGAGGGATAGAGTTAATAGGTGGTTCAAAATTGGACTTAAAAAAATCAACAAATAAATTAGCAATGGACAAAGGATCATTAGCAGATTCGGCCCCCAAAAACATTGAAGCAGGTATATTTGAGCAGCCCCTTTTAGATTTCACATAACGCCAAAAGGATTTAGGGTCAGACTTAATGTTGGATTCAAATTTTATAATATATTGCTTGTATAAGTATTTATCCAAAAAATTGAATTCTCTCATATAGTGCCTATATTTTAAAAAGTAACAATTTTGATTGGTAACAATAAATTTTTTGAAGAACTTAGAACGAAGATTTTTTAATTTCTTCAATCCTCGAGTGTGCCAAGGACATTTATAAAAATATGCTTTAACTTTCGGAACATAATTAATAAACTCGTTATGAATTAAGGTTAAAAAAATGTTATAGCAAGGCTCAGTTTTTAAAAGGTAAAATTCTTTTTCCCAATCAATTTGATTAAGCGCATTATTCAACAAATGAAAATTACATCTTTTAAAGTTAAAGTGGGAAACATCAAAATTAGATTCAACTGTATTAAACTTATAAAATGATATAGAGATGCATAATGGAACATGATGCATACTAATGGCTGATAACGGAAAAGGGGATTCGTAAACATTCCAATTGATATTACTACTAATAAACACTAAATCTAGTAGCCTATTGAGACAATTAAAACAGCTATTGATTTGCATAAGACCTAGATCTAAAAATTTATCTACAACATACATTTCAGTAGCACTAGATACTTTAGATGGTGTGAGATAACGATCAGCACGGACATCCGACCAAGTAACACCACAAAGATTGAAGTCACCAGCAACCATCAATTGATTTGCGTCAATAGAAAAATCAGCAACTATTGTAGAGATGTTGTTAAGATGCATTTTGTATAGTTCAACAGAACTATTTGGCGGCAGATAACACACTACTATGTAGAGAGACACCGATGAACCTCTAACTACTACACATAGTTGATCCAGTAACACGTTATTATTTGCAAGTGACACGTTAGAAGACAAAAACTCGCGTTTAACAGCAACTAACACACCACCACCACGATGACGACCAGTTGCAGTCACATCACGATCCTTCCGATACACATTATATATATGTGGATCAAAAAATTCCGCATTATTAAAGTTACAATTTAACCAAGTTTCCGTTAATATGATAACATCAAGTTCGCCATGAGACGTTGCAGCAAAAATATTTCCAGCTTTAGTCCTTATACCAGACACATTCTGATAGTAAACTTTAAGAGTATCATTATTCGGAGAAATATTCAAATGAAGTGCAGTATTCACTACTTTTTCTCTAATTGCTTTGCGGTTTTCTGAAAAAACTGAAAGTCCTTCACCCGTACATCAACAGGCCATAAAGATGGATCCACAATATATTTATAAAGGGATGATGAAACACCTAATTTAAAATTCACCCGTTTCATTGTTTCCAACGGGGTATCTTTTTTTACAAGTTTGTAGCAAGAGAGGCTTTGTTTCAAAATTTTTGTGTGTTTGACAATATACTCAATGATATCAGATTCAGTAACAGATGATTTGAAAGAGCTAAGATGCACCCATCTCTTACGATCAATAACAGCAAGCTCAGTACTTGCATTTTTCCCAACAACAGAAAAACGTTTTTTACGTTTTTTATTTTTAGCTTCTGTCCAGCTATCATTATCACACTCATGCAGAGAGCTAGCATCTACTGTAACAGCAACAGAGGTATCATTGCCAAGCATAGGCGAAATAGCCGCAGCACCACAATACGAAGATATAGCAGCAGAATTGTTATTATTAACATTGGACTGTAAATTAACAGCATCTGAAGAGACACCAGTAGCAGTAACAACAGCAGCAACAGAAGACGGCAAAGCCATACTCAAAGAGCGACGAGAATTAACAGTTTTATTCTTGTTAGTGTTTTTAAAATTTTTAGCATTCGAACTAACTTTTGTCGACGCGCCAGCAGCAGCAGCAGCAACAAAAGAGGGCGCAAGAGGCACACTCAAAGAGCGACGATGCAGAGCAACAGAATCATTTGCATTCAAAAGAGCATTACGAGACAGTGGATCATCAGTATTAGTAAGATTCCCGTTACAGAAACTCTCAGAAAGAGAAACAGTTGGTAAAGAAAAAACTGTTGGAGACAAAGAACTCGCAACAACACTTGAAACACAGTTAGCAGCAGCACCCGCGCCAAAAGCATTATTGCTGCAATATGCGTTTTTAAGAGCCACCAACTCTGCAGAAAAACTTGAGACTTGTAAAGCAAACTCGTTCTCATAACTATTAAATTTTTCAAAAATGCTCTTTTTCATATCCAACAATTGCTCAGTCAAAGCTTTAATTTGCATCTCGACAACATAGGTCAACTTTTCCAACCCCAATTTATGCGCTTCCAAAAACGTTTCATGGCCTTTCACGATTTTTTCTGGAACACCAACACACTCCTTACAGGAATAGCTAAAATTTCGGTTTAATTTTAACAGCTTCAGATCGTACTCAGTGAGCGGACCCTCGCAACAGCTACGATGGAACACCTTTTTGCAATAACCACTACACGGTACCAACTGCGTATCACCTCTAGCAAAGCTCCGGTCACATTTTCCGCAAAAATCATCCATTAGATGACAAAGAAAACCGAGGAAAAACAAAAATAAATGCAAATTTTTCGCGAGTAAACAAAAAACACGTCTACTCTTTACAAGAGAGAAAACTGAATGAATATTGAATCAATATTGCACCTATCTTATAAATTACCTGTACAAAAGTGGCAATGTAGAACAGAAACTGACAAATTGATTGTAAAAGAAACAAAAATACTCATACAATTGTCTTTTAAAGAAGAAATGTCGTTGTTGGTCTATGTTCCCAAAGCTGGTTTTGGCAACACCAACTATGGCAACAGTTCTAGAAGATTTTTTGCTGATCCTGAGACTGCAGCCAAAATTGACTTAATTAAAAGATTAAAAATAATTCTTAAAGTCATTGCAAGTGGACATGAAATAGATACAAGAAAATTGGAAATATTTGCGCAGAAACTGTAAAGTTATACGTAACTAAATATAGGTAGCATCCGATGACGCCTACAATGCATAAATTATTGATTCATGCAACCATAATAATTAATCATACGTTAGTACCAATTGGCCAGTTATCTGAAGAAGCGGCTGAAGCCCGCAACTAAGAAAATTTTCAAGAATATATTGCAATCTTGATATAATAAATAGGCTGCTGTAAGATTCTGACCCGCTGCTATCATGTGAGTGGCCACCAAAAGCATTGCCGTCGTTTTCATCGCAAACGGAAAACATTTCCGATAAAGAGAGTGCTGCCTCTGCGGAGGTCAATTCCGATTCTGGTGAAGAACTTTAATTTTTTGTTTCATTTTTAACTTATTTTTCAGTCTGTTCAAAGTGTTTGATGGGGACACACACGCTTGAATAGCTCCACAAAATAAAATTAATAAAAGTAAAACTAATACACATAATAATCTAGTTTCAATACAAAGCACTCTAAATAAACCAATAAGTTATAAAGTGATAACATGAAGTGCCATTTATGCCAATTAAAAGTCGATAGACAAGATTTAAAAATTCAATGTTTTTATTGTAATGAGTTTTATCATGCAAAGTGCGCCAAAATAGACAAAGAAGAAATTGATTTTTTCATAAAAAGCAACCAAAATTACAAATGCGCGAAGTGCAACTCACTGAGAAGAAACTCAATTTTGGCAGAGAACATAAAAATTCCGTCTCCGAGCACCGGTGCTTTGCCTAAGAGTTCAACAGCAACTACTCTTGCATATGCAAATAAAGTGTTAAGAGATAAAAATAATACTGCGGTTTCATCTGTTAGTAACAATGTAAGTAACAACGTAACGCTTCAACTGTTGTACAATGAGATCATTGAACTGAAGAATATTAATGCAAACGCACTATCAAAAATTAAAATATTAGAAGAGAACACTGCATCTCTTAACAAAAGAGTTGATCTTTTAGAAACGAAGCTAAATATGATGGAGCAGAGAGAAAAACTATGTGAAGTCGACATTGTTGGTGTTCCTTCGGTTGATAATTCAAATGCAAAAGAGAAGGTTGATAAGTTACTAACAACAATAACTGGTGATGCAATTAACAACAACGAAATTATTTCCTGCTACGTTAAAAATATCAAAGCAGATAAAAATAGAATTTCTAACATCGTATGTGTCAAATTTGCTTCGCACTCACTGAAAAAAATATCATAAAGAAGATGAGAGAAGCCAAAAACAAAATTACTTCCGATGTTTTTAAAACGCAAAATATCAACAACAATAACAGTATGAACAAGAGTAACAAAATATTCATAAATGATTCACTCACCAGCTATACGCGCACTCTTCTCAATAGGGCAAATGAACTGAAACGCAACAATAAGTGTAAATTTGTCTGGATTAGAGACTCAACTGTTTTGATAAGGAAAAGAGAAGGTGACAGACCTATTAAAATAATTTCTAATGAGGACTTCAATAAACTAAGTAGCGAAATTATTTGATATTTTTATTTTATTTAACAATGTTAAACGTTTTCAATAATATTTCTAATATAAGTCCTCAAGATATTGTTACTTTAACAGACAGTCATCTTTCTGATTCTATTATTTCGAATTGTCTGTGTATAGAACACTCAAATACTAAGCAATATTCAGGTTTTTCAGTAGTTCATCAAAATATTCGGAGCATGAGAGCTAATTTTGACTCTTTTTTCACTTACCTTGCGTCACTTGATCATCTACCAGATCTAATTTTTCTTTCGGAAATCTGGATTTTTGAAGAAGAAATATCTTCTTTCGTTATACCTAACTATACATTTAACGCTACTTGCAACAACTCATATGCTGCTGGTGGTGTTGGAGTATTTTTTAAAAATAATATTGGAGAGTACGAAATTAAAAATGTTAACTTATTAAGTACTGACATAATAATCATCAATTACAAGATTTGTGATATTTTATATTGTTTTATTTGCGTTTACAGGCTACACAAATGTACAATTAAAGACTTTATAGATGAATTTTCAAATTTTTTGGATAATCTTAAGTGCAAGATTGGGTGATTTCAATATAAATATTCTGTCTGATTCGCGTGATGTTGATCATTTTTTATCGATTCTGGCATCGCATGGGTTTGACTCTGCGGTGACAGAACCCACTCGTTTTAGTTCTTGTTTGGATCATATATACATTAGGCTCAACAGAAGTAATCCTATTAACTATAAATCAGCGGTTTTTGATTTAAGGTTGTCTGATCACAGTCTTACAAGCATCCAACTTTCGCATAGCGTTTCTAGGTTAAGACCACGTGAAAAATTGGTTTATAATAAAATTGATTTTGTCTCTCTTAAATCTAAATTGAATTGTGAAATATGGGATGATGTTTATGCATCGCTAGATCCCTCTGTTGCCTTTGATCTATTCCTTAGTAAGCTGCAATACTATATTTCGGATTGCAGTCAATCTTCTCAAAATTCTAACAAAGAGCTAGAATGTATCAAAAAGTGGATGACGATACCACTGCTAAGAAAAATTAAAATGAAAAAAACACTTTGTGCCTCAGTTAAAAAACATCCAAATAATCATAGACTGAAAGATTACTATGACAAGTTGTGTCTGTATCTTAAAGCCGAAATTCCTCGTTGTAGAGATAGCTACTTCAAAACTAAGCTCTCTGAAAATATTGGCAACTCCAAGAAAGAATGGCGAATCGTTAATGAAATCCTTAACAGAAACACTTGTGATGTTGATATCTCACTTAAATGCAACAATGAAGTCGTATCTGACCCCTTAGTGGTTTCCGATCTATTCAATGATTTCTTTTCAAACATAAATTCTTTTCAGGATCCTTCGGTAAATACTTCTAGCGCTTGTTATGAAAATTTGGTAACTGACTCTAATAGTCAAGGAAGTTTTTTCTTTATACCATTCACAGCTATTGAAATTTGTAAAATTATAGCTTCGCTCAAAACATCGCATTCCAGCTCCTTAGATAAGATTTCAAGCTTTATTTTAAAAAATATTTCTTTTCAGATATCGGATGTTTTGTGCCATATTTTTAACTTAAGTGTACATTCTGGTGTTTTTCCAGATTCTTTAAAAACAGCAGTGTTGATTCCATTATATAAAAAAGGTGATGCGTCGTCATTGAATAATTACCGCCCAATTTCGCTTCTTTCCACATTTTCGAAAGTTTTTGAGAAAGGTATGAAATATAGAATGTCTTCCTACCTAAATAAATTGTGTTTCTTTAGTGACTGTCAATTTGGATTTATTAACGGAAAATCTACTGAAGATGCACTATTAAAACTTACAGGTGAAATATATAATAGTTTAAATTTGTCAGATAATCCGGCTTGCCTGTTCATTGACATCACAAAGGCGTTCGATATGGTGGATCATACTTTATTGCTGAACAAACTTGCCAGTGCTGGTTTTAGAAGCAGCGTATATGACTGGTTTGCGTCATACTTGAACAATAGAAAACAAATGGTCAAAATAAAAAATTGTTTTAGTTGTGTGAGATATAATAACTTAGGTGACCCGCAAGGATCGGTTTTGGGGCCAACTCTGTTTTTGATTTATATTAATTCACTATTTATTCAACCTTTTAAAGGAAGTCTTACAGCTTTTGCAGATGATACTGCCCTTACCTATGCGAGTAGGAGCATTGTCAATGTTTATATGGATGTTAATCACGATCTTGATTTATTAAGAAGATGGTTTTTAAGGCATAAACTTCTAATTAGCAACAAGACTAAATTCATGATATTTAATATTAGAGGTACAACTTGTGATATCCTACCTTTAGTCTATCATTCGCCGAGTTGTTCGAAATTTCGCTTATCTGATATTGGTCTTGGTGTAACTTTTAACGACAATAAAAGTTGTAACAATAAATGTTTTGAAATTGAGACAGTAACAAATTTTAAATACTTGGGCATCATATTAGACCATAAATTAAGCTGGAACCACCACACACTTGACCTTAAACAATACTCAAATAAAGTTGTAAAGCAAATATATCATCTCAGCCTATATTGTGATCAGGCACTTTTAAAATTGGTTTATGATGGATTACTTAAATCTAAACTTCAATATGGACTTTCCTGTTGGGGTGGTGTTTATTTTAGTAAAATTGAGCCCTTATTTATTAAGCAAAAGCATGCGATTCGTATTATGTATAAAGCTAATCGGAGAACGTCAAGCTTTAATCTGTTTCAATCACTTAACATTCTCCCTTTGAGACATCTTTACTGTTTTAAAGTCTTAAAAATTTTTTTTGAAAAATCTGGTTTTTTTTCTGTTAGGTTACAAGAAAAATACAATTTGCGTGTAAACACTGAAAGTTTTGTAGTTGTTCCTACTATTATTAAATCGCACTTTTCTCGTTTCTACCTTGTTACTGCACCTCGACTGTTTAATAAGATTCCAAAAGAAATTAGATGCGTAAAAGTGAAATCAATCTTTCTAAAATCTGTTAAATTATGGCTTTTTGCTTTAAATTATTCCACCATTGAAAATTTTTTTAATGTAATGGCATAACTTGAATATTGTTTATTTATTTATTTATTTCACTTTATAAAATTATTATTTTTCTTTTTTACCAATATATTACTCAAACTTTTTTAATGGTTTTCCCCATCAAATTCAAATATATTTATAATGAATAATATTTTTACTACATTCGCCTCTTGTCTTTTAGACAACAGAATGTTTTAAACTTCATGAGTTAACTTGTATTAAATAGGTATTAGATTATGCTAGATATAAGCATTGTAACTAGTTTTCTTATGAATTGAAATAAAATAAAAAAAAAAAAAAAATAAAAAAAAAAAAATAAGTTATATCTATTTTTAATTTATTACGTTAATGTACTTGGATTGATGTTTTTATTTTTATCGCTACGTTGTATTAAAAACCAGTGAATTTTCTTTTAAACTTTACTTTAAAATTATGAATATCCAATTATATTATTAGAAATTAATTTAGAATCACTTATCAGGTCTTTTTCACTGAAAATAATCAAAACCCTAATTTTGGCCGCATTTAGAACTCAAATACCCCTCACGGTACGCTTGAAAAAAATTTAATGAAACGTCCGAGGACGACGGAGTTTTTTATTAGATACTTTTTGGGACATCATCAGAAGTCAAACCGCGCAAAAAGCAAAATCGTAACACGATATTTTTTTTTATACGGCCATTTTTACGATTTTTTAACGAAATTCCGAGATTTTCATATTCTTTCGTTTTATATATATATACATATACACACAAATATGTATACGCACACACACACACACTCACACACATACATACACACACACATACATATATATATATATAAATATTTATATATATGTACAGTTTGTCAAGTAATTGTTGGCAAAACAAATTATGCAATACCATTTTCACTTTGATATTGAATTAAAATAAGAAATACATATAACGCGGTTTCGCTACAACGCGGTTCCCAAAATGCGGACATTTTCTTACAACGCTACTCTAACGATTTTTACGAAAATTTTTTCAAATATTTACTATTTTAATTTGAAAAAAATTTTCTTGCCCAAATAAAATTCTTTGCATTTTGTTCTTACTTTGATACCTATCTTTTTTATAGCATTGCCACCCTATACTTGAACATGTGTTTACAAGGATGCCCGAATCTGATAGTGGATCAAGCTCAGACTTTGAACTAGTACGAACAAAACGTTCGAAATAAATCATACTAAGTGATGAGGAGGAGTAGAAAGTTATCGTTCTGTTTAGGCTTTAATTTATTAAATCTTTCAACTTAAATATTTTACTTAGAATTGAAATTTTATTTTATTTTGTTTTGTTTTGTTTTTGTTTAAATAAATGGAGTGTTATTAAATTACATAATATGTATGTTCTTATGACTCAACAAATAAATACACAAAATTATATTAAGCACATATTTTTACTATACAAATTCCAATATTTTATTGAAAATTTTTTTACTTTGGAACCAAACTCTGATTTTTGTATGGAGTTAGAGTCTCCTACAACGCGATTTCCTACAACGCGGAGTTTTTCAGGAACCTATTCACCGCGTTGTAGGAGGTTTAACTGTACATACAATTTTCGAAAAATTTTTATTTTATTCAATTCTCTTACTCATTCCTCACTAGAAAGCAACAAAATAATTATTTGTTAAAAACAAAAACAAAAGTTTATGGAACATAAATGAAAACAATATAAATTTCTTAGTGTCAAATAATTGTTGGCAAAATGCAGGGAACATATGAATAAACTAAAATACAAATAAGAAAAAGTTCAATAATTGCTATTTTCACCACGAATACCAATCACGGCTTGTAGCTTTCTTGAAATAGGCGCAATAAGTTTTTGTAAATCATGTCCTTCCGGTATCTTTTCGTCCACTCCTCCTTAATAACTCTTATTTGAGCGTTTTTATTTGTTGGAGCCGGTTTTGGGACTTTTTTTTAAGTGGATCCATTAAATTTCAATTGGGTTCATCATATTGGGGTCTTAGGCTGATATGCTCATCACTTTACTGCAATTATACAGCACCCAGGACCTGCACAAGAGTGATTTCGGCTTAGGATCAATATCCTGATACGATTTTTGTCATAAATTTTCGGCCTTTCGAGTGTCAGTGAAGCCGAAATTCTGAGCCTTTTTTTTAATTCGTTTTAAAGAGTGCTTAAGTATTACTTCTTTATCATAACATCGATAAAAACTCTCAATTCACCAACGTCTTCCCATGATACGAGTATGAATCCCCATACCATAACGGGCAAATTTGAACACTTTACAGTGGGTGTTATACTCTTCTAGTGCAGGGTTGTGTTCAGTCTCCGTCATACTTTATTATAGGCGGGGAGCCGGCTGTAGAAAAGTTGAGTGTATAAGATTACAGCATGAAATGTATGTCAAATGATAGAGATCGATGAGCTTAAACACAATATATAGGGTTGCCTTGCCAAAGCCTGTCCTAAATATGGGTTTCCACCCGTTTTTTGGGCCATTTTTTTTTAATAAAAAGTGTATAAGATTACAGCATGAAATGTATGTCAAATAATAGAGCTCGACGAGCCTAAATACAATATATAGGGTTGCCTTGCCAAAGCCTGTCCTAAATATGGGTTGCCACACGTTTTTTGGGCCATTTTTTTTTAATAAAAAGTGTATAAGATTACAGCATGAAATGTATGTCAAATGATAGAGCTCGACGAGCCTAAACACAATATATAGGGTTGCCTTGCCAAAGCCTGTCCTAAATATGGGTTGCCACCCGTTTTTTGGGCCAACATTTTTTAGAAAAAAGTTTATGGTTTAAGATTCCAGCTTAAAGTGCATGTCTAATGATAGAGCTCTTAGAGCCTAAATATAATATATAGGGTTGCTTTGCCAAGTCCAGTCTCAAATATGGGTTGCCACCTGTTTTTTGAGCCACGATTTTTCAGAAAAATGTTTATGGTTCAAGATTTCAGCTCGATATGCATGTCAAATGATAGATCTTGATGAGCCTTAAAAAAAATATTTCGAGTAATCTTGTCGCTTCCCGTCCCAAATGTGGGTTGCCACCTGTTTTTTGGGCAAACTTTTTTTGGAAAAAAGTTTATGGTTTAAGACCGTAGCTTGAAATGTATGCCAAATGATAGACTTTGATAATCTCTAATAAAATATATAGGGTTGCCTTGCCGAATCCCGTCCCAAATGTGGGTTGCCACCTTTTTTTGGCCCAATTTTTTTCAGAAAAATGTTTATGGTTTGAGATTTCAGCTTAAAATGTGTGTCAAATGATAGACCTCGATGATCTCTAATAAAATATATAGGGTTGCCTTGCCGAATCCCGTCCCAAATGTGGGATGCCACCTTTGTTTTTGGCCCAAGTTTTTTCAGAAAAATGTTTATGGTTTGAGATTTCAGCTTGAAATGTGTGTCAAATGATAGACCTTGATGATCTCTAATAAAATATATAGGGTTGCCTTACCGAATCTCGTCTCAAATGTGGGATGCCACCTGTTTTTTGGCCCAAATTTTTTCAGAAAAAAGTTTTTTTTTTTTGAGATTGCAGCTTGAAATGTGTGTCAAATAATAGACCTTGATGATCTCTAATAAAATATATAATGTTGCCCAACCATAAACTTTTTTCTAAAAAAACTTTGCCCAAAGAACAGGTGGCAACCCACATTTGGGACGGGATTCGGCAAGGCAGCCCTATATATTTTATTAAATATTATCAAAGTTTATCATTTGACACACATTTCAAGCTGAAATTTCAAACCATAAACATTTTTCTGAAAAAAATTGGGCCAAAAAAAAGGTGGCAATCCACATTTGGGACGAGATTCGGCAAGGCAACCCTATATATTTTATTAGAGATTATCAAGGTCTATCATTTGACACACATTTTAAGGTGAAATCTCAAACCATAAACATTTTTCTGAAAAAAATTGGGCCAAAAAAAACGTGGCAACCCACATTTGGGACGGGATTCGGCAAGGCAACCCTATATATTTTATTAGAGATCATCAAAGTCTATCATTTGACACACATTTCAAGCTGAAATCTCAAACTGAAAAAACTTGTGCCAAAAAAAAGGTGCCGACCCACATTTGGGGCGGGATTCGGCAAAGCAGATTTATATATTTTATTAGAGATCATCAAGGTCTATTATTTGACACACATTTTAAGCTGAAATCTCAAACCATAAACATTTTTCTGAAAAAACTTGGGCCAAAAAAAGGTGGCAACCCACATTTGGGACGGGATTCGGCAAGGCAACCCTATATATTTTATTAAAAATTATCAAGGTTTATCATTTGACACACATTTCAAGCTGTTTATGAATGTTTGTATTTTAAAAAATCGACGTGATGCCGTGGCCAGCTCAGTCTCCGAACCTTAATCGGATAGAAAATTTGTGAGGAGATATCAAACAAATCGTAACAACAGCAAAGCCATCAAGTAGAACACAGCTTTGACAAATGTTTAAAGGGACTTGGGCTGAAAGTCCTGTGAAGCGTTGTAAGGACCTTATTGACTCTATTACACGTCGATGCAAAGTCGTTATGAAGAATAAAGCGTTTATCACGAAATATTAGACCCAAAGAAACATGTATAACATGTAACATTAGACCGGTTCAAAAAAAAAGTCTCTGAAATTTAGAGGCACCGGCAGTTTTCTATTCCCATAAGTGTCCCGAGTGGGACGTGTTACCAATTTTTTCTAAATATTGCGCTCCTGATTAGCGATTTTCATATTACTCCTGAAAGTTTCGCATAAAAAAAAAGTTCACCAACAACCTAAAAACGATGGTGGTTATCGCTGAGGTGAACTTTTTTCTTTTAATTCAGTCTCACATTCGGAGTAGTTTTGATTAGGGAATTCGAATTTCTCATTATTTTTTAATTATGTTGTTTTCTTCAGTGGTAAAAACTGAAAATAATCATGAAATTTTGTCAAAAATTTAAATTTTTTTTTTTAAATGAAAAATCAGGTATAAATTTTTGGATTTTTTTTGCTTTTATTATTTTGAATAATTCATTTATTTCTCCTCTATCTGATGGTGGTTACCGCAAATTTTTATTATTTTTGTACTTAAAAATATAAACATAAATATAATTGAACAAAGGATTTTTTTCATATTAAAGCTATGTTTTAACAGGGAATATAAATTTTAATGTGGAAATCTGTTTCAAAAATATGAAATCTAGTTTTCTTGAACCAAACCAAGTGTATAGAATTAGATAACGGAAATGAATATACATTACTATTTTTTCAAAACTTTAAATGAAAATTGTACTCATCATTTAATTTGATAGTAAAACACCCAGCACTACTATTTTTGTGAACACAGCTGTATGTGTAATGAATGAGAAATAAAAATTTTCGAATTCGGGAAAAAAAATTAATGAAATTAAATTTTTTTCTTGCTTTGTCTACGAAAAAATGAAGTAGATCAAATAATCGCAAAAGCAAAGCAGAAAAAACTAAATTCAGTCAGCGACAGCGAAGCAAAGTTGTTGCTTGCTGATTTGAAGTTAAGTTATAAGAGCATAATTTTGAAATTTTGCTTTTATTCTTGCTTCGACTACGAAAAAAATTAAGCAGAGCAAATAAGCGAAAGGAGAAAAAAGAAAAATAACTGAATTCAGTCAGCGTCAGCGATCGTCTCAAAAACGATTGCGTTGATTGACTGCATATGATAAAAACAAAGAGTAGTTATGTTCAGTAAATCGACTTTTTTTTTCCTTCGCTTTCGCTGTTTATTTTCGCTTCTTTCTTCATAAGAAGCAAAGCAAGAATTTGAAGTTTATTTTTTTTATTGTGCTGTGGAAAATGTAAGTAAAACAGTAAAGAGTTGGAAAAATCTCCCGGCTTAAAGGAAATAAAAGGCCATGACCATAAAGGGTTTGTGGCCGTAAGAGTTTAACAGTAGAAATTATTAAAAATATTTCTTTATTGTAAACAACTACTTACCAGTATTGTTTTCATAATCAGCTTCTTTTTTATATTTGTTTATAAATGCTGCAGGTAAGTTAAATATATCCTTACGATTGTTGACGAAACACATGTGACAATTTCGACATGACAACGATTTTTCAGTAGTCAAGCTCTGAGTTCTACGGTAATATGCTTTTTTTATTTTTTTTTTTGATTTGTTTCCAAGTATGTCATACACTTCATTACACTTGTTTTGTTCTATAAAATATGTATCACCTAATACATTTCTATAATTATATTTTAGATCTTGTGCAAAATTCGGTTTCAAATAATAATTGCTCTGTTTTGAATTAAATAGAGTTTCCTTATATATTGGTGCAAGATAGCTGACAGTGTCGCATATTACACAATGCCAAGTAACCGAATTATTTTCGGATTTACATTCATGACAAAGCCAACGACGATTTAATGATGGATTGGAAAAGTGGTGATACAGTTCGATTGAATTTTTAACATATTTTCTTGTGTCCTCGCAATCAGCACAATTTACTGGAAGATTATGATGATTCCGTTGGGGTCGCTTTAAGCAACCTCTGAGTAATGATTTATATACACGCTTTGTTTCAGTTCTGAAAATGAAACATACATTGCTGTTAGGATCTTTCAATGTTGAAATATTTATTTATTTATTTTTAAATTAATTTGTAAAATATATCTAGACGAGCAAAATTTGTAATTTTTTTTACAACCCCTCGAAATTTTTTGACGGATACTATATAGAAATGATTTTGCAAAGAATAGACACTACGTAAAATTGACGTTGAGAGGAATACACCATACAAAAACGGTTTTCTCAAACGAACAGACACTATATGAAAGAAATCGATTTTGTGAGAGAAAAAAGTCTAAGAAAACGGTCATCAGATTTTGAAAATGATTTTTGATCAGCTGCAAGAAATAGTTGATAATCATCGATCTGTATTAGCTTATCCTTATGTTTTAATGCCGTCAGTATGTGGCATAAGCAGATTTAACTTGAAAAATTAAAATGTTGATTGTTATAACCAGGGCAACATAAAATATTTATGAAAAATCTACAAAATATTTATGTAAATATGGACGTAAAGTGGGCTAAATATTGACGGTAATATTTACGATATATATATATATATATATATATTATATATTTATATATATATTTTCTTTAATTTATTTTATTAACGCTCAAGAAAGTCATGGAAACGGTTACGATGGATGAGGATATGTTTTCTCAAATTTTCAAACAAAAATGATAGCCGGACTCGTTGGATTCACCCTTTTTTGGAATGCCTACAATTACTTTGAATTTGACAAGCCTAGTATTCTGGTCGACAACATAATTTAATTTCCTGAGGAATTGTGGTTTTCTCGTAATTGCCTCATGTCTAGGGCGGATTGATTAAAATGTTTCCAAAACACCAGTGAGAGTTTCGCCCTTTGTTTGACATTTTCAGAGCGCGAATTCATTTTTTTGATTCGATAACTGAATCATTTTGCTTATTTTTCATCGAGAGTACCCAGAAAACATTTAATATCTTTAAAATGACTTGCGAAATAAACAGCTGCATAGATCCAGGCACCTCAGCAAGTTGTAATCGGTTGTGGAGGCAATGGTCTTTGAGGATATATCGATTCGAGTAGCTGTCTTTGAAAAGGAGCATGCAATTACATTAGAAAAAAGAGTTCGATAAAATTGAATTATTGTCAAGTCTCGTTTCGTAGTCGTCGAATTAATTGTCCGAGAATTGAAACGGGAAAATATTGATTTTTGAGAAAATTTGTGTAAATCTTAATATGTACACACCTGCTCAAAATAATAAGTACACTTCTCAGTTTTTAGTTTAAACTCTATTACAAAAATATTTTGGAAATATACAGGAAAAATCGTAGTGGTAACGTGAATAACACAATTTGGTAGCACGATCTTCAGTAAAACAAATCATGTAATTTCCCTAAGTTTTGAACGTTTCTACTTACTGTGTATAGTTTGAAAATTTGCCTGCTCAAAATAATAGGTACACCTGCAAGTTGGTTCAAATTTTTGTTTGACAACTTTTTTTTAAAACTTTTTTGAGCTATCCTTTGAAGAGCGGTGAGTTTTCTTTAATTATATCTTAAAATGCTGTGAATTGACTCAAAAAATTTTAGTTGAGATGGGTCGTAAGTCAAATTGATCTGCTGAGGAATACAGGCTGGCTTTAAACTTGAAAAAAGAAAGAAAATCTCTTCGATGCAGCTTGCAGGTTGCTGAATATATCTCAGAATTTTGTGAGAAATGTATTTAAAAAAAACTGCAAAAAAAAAAAACAGTGGTAGACTATCAAAAACCGCTCCAACAGTTGATCTTCATATTGAAGTATCGAAAAAAAGGCATATTTAAATGTTCAAAAACAATTTTAGCGGAAATTGGGAACGCGGTTACCGCTCAAACAATTCGACGACGTTCACCAAAGGTAGACCTACCTACCACATAGCTAAAAAAGTTACTTTGCTACGGAAAGAAAAATTCAGCATGAGGTTAAGTTTTGCAAGGGATCATGAAAACTGGTCATGACCTGAACGGCAGAAATAGAGGCGTAATATCTTAACGAGAGATGAAACTAAGACTTATTTATTTTTAAATGATTCAGAAAATAATGTGCGACGGCCTAAAAGCAAAGAGTTTCACGTCAGATTTCCAAAAAAAAAACTTACAAACGGAGGCGCAAATATTATGGTGTGGTATTGTCTTCCTTAATATGGGATAGCTCCTATATTCCGGACAACGAGTAAAATGACAGCAGCCGAATACAAAGGTATACTCGAAAACGCAATGCTGCCCTATTCTGAGGAAAACATGTCCTTGCTTTGGATCTATCAGCAAGATAACAACCCAAAACACAACTCTTGTGTTTGTGAAAAAATGTTTTGAGGACAATAAAGTGAACGCGTTTAGCTGGCCGAGTCAGTCACAGGATTTAAAGCAGATAGAAAACCTGTGGCGGGCCTTAAAGAAGAAAAAAAGCAAACAAAATTTTCACGAATACGGAGCGACTGTGGGAGTGTGTCCAAGAAATGTGGTATGAGATACCCAAAGAAACCTGTCAGGCTCTAATCAAAAGTATCCCAAGAAGAGTTGCGAAAGCTATCCAAAATAAAGGTGGATTCATTAAATAATATAAATGTAAGCCAAAAAGTTCATATCTTTAACATTTTCTTTTGTTTTACTGTATATCTTTCCGGTGTACCTATTATTTTGAGCAGGCAAATATTGAGCAAATAGTATTCATTGACCTCAATTTTTGTACCTTATGGTAATACTTAAAGAATTTATACTTTTTTTTATATATATAAAGACTACGAAGATATCTGCATTTTTGTTTTCTTAAATATTTTGAATAAAAAGTTTTTCCGTTGAGTTGAGTTTTGAACTCTCGGGTGTACCTATTATTTTGAGCAGGTGTGTATATATAAATCTTTTGTCACGGTGTTTGTCCCTGGCAGTGTCTCCAATGACACCGTAATTACGGTAGATCCACCGTAATCTGGCCCAATCTACCGTCTACCGTAAACATCCATTACGGTATCGTATTCTACCGTAATTTCGCTTACGAATCACCAAGTGGTTTTTTTTAATTTTATTTCTCAGTGTGCTCTCTCTGCCCCACTCTAATGCAGAATGTCAGCGTATTTTCAGTCACGTCAACGACATTAAGATGAAAAAAAGAAATAAATTGTTGATAAAGACAATAAAAGGCAATATTTTCGCCCAACAATCCATAAAAAGCATTGGCCAAAAATTGTGTTAATTTTAGGCCAACCAGTGCCACGATCCAAAAAATTAAACTTTCCATGTATGAAAAAGATGTTGTCTTATTAGAAGATTCGGACTCAGAATAACTGTAAGTAGGTTTTTTCATTTAGATATATGTGCATTTCCACAGAAATTAACATCTTAGCCGGCCACGTTTTAGATTTCTTTTTGGAGCACATCCTTCAGCCATGGTTTTCTTGAAGTTATATTTTGAATTAATATTCAATTTTGAACTATTAAAATTCACAAATCTATTTTTTAAAATTGAATTTAAAGTAAGAAATAGTGTAACTTTTTATTTTTTAAAATTGAAATTTTATGTTGACAACTAGTCACAAAAACTAGTTTTTCTGATTCTGACCACTATATTGTTGTGATAGTGAATTTTATGAAAATCAATAAAATTTAAACATATTTTAATTTTATAAAGGTTACTTTTTATGTTTAATAAGGTGAAAAAACGAATTTTTCTTAAAAAAGCTTATTGTAGTGACCGAAAAAGCAGTCCTGATGAAGCAGGCAAAAAAACTGCGAAACGTCGGAAAATAAAAACAAAATGTTTTTTTTTAAACTCAAAAAAAGTTTTTTAAACAGTTTTTAAGCCTTTTCTCGAAAAATTCGTCTTTTCACCTTATTAAAACAGATTTACGTTAATTACATATAATATTCTGTTTTTATCCTGTACAAATATTCTGAGCAGTGTATAATAACACCATAATTTACACCGTAATTTGCACCGTAATTTTTAAACTGATGCACCGTAATTTACTTCAAAACACGGTAATTCAACCCTAGAAACACGGTAATCTAAAATTTTCAGTTGGAGACACTGGTCCCAGGTAAACTCTGAAACCATTCAACCAATTTTTATGAAATTTGGCTTATGTCTGTAATTTAGTCTAACTGAGGACATAGGATATTTCGATTAAGTACATATTTAGGGTGGCCCTCATACAAAAATATTTTAAAAATAGCATTTTCACAAAGACTAATAACGATTCAAAAATAATTTACACCACGAGGCTTTTATATTAAGAGGCATAGCTTAAGATACAAAACTTTTGCTTAGGGTGCATATTTAGGGTGGCCCTCATACAAACATATTTGTAAAATATCGTTTTCACAGACCAATTGCTCGATTCACACGGAATTTACACCACGTGTCTTTTATATTAAGTGGAATAGCTTAAAATATAAAACTTTTATTTTTTTAGTTTATTTTATTGAGCTAATCAGCTCAATAATTTTTTTGTGTCACTTGCTACTTCGTTTTGACTCGCCAACAATGCTGGCAACGAAGCGCCTGCAAGGAAATGTGTAATATATCAAGGGACTTACAATAACAAATATAAACAAACAGAAAAAAGAGTTTTTTGCTTTCTTTGTTTAACTTCTTGCTTAGATTCTCAACAGATCTATGCAAGAAATCGAACATATAAGGCTAGCCAAACTCTTACTAATCGGCTTAAAAGTTACTGATGACTTTTCTTAGCAGAAAACGAAAGGGAGTTACAATAACAAAGATAAACAAGCAGAAAAAAAGAGTTTTTGCTTTCTTTGTTTTTTTTTATTGAGAAATAGTACTCAGACAACTATATAGTTGGTATAAGAGTAATTTAAAGAAGAAGAGATGCATCAAAATTATGAGCGTTTAGAAAAACAATTCAAATTATCAAAGAATTGACATATTTTTTAAGTTTTTTGAAAGTGAATTAAGTTATCGCTATTCTTTAAATTTGACGGCAGCTTATTAAATACTTCGATTGCAGTGTTCAGTAATCCATATCTGTTCCTATTTGTTCTAGACTTGATTGTTCTGATGTTGGTGTGCACTCTGATATTGTATCTATGAATTTGATTCCCAATAGTTATTTCTGTATTATTCTTAATCAGATTGTTTTTTATTTTATATATATATTTGGCTTTCTCAATAAATATGATTTCACTTCAACTGTGCCACTACATTTTTGAAACCCATATTGTAATGGAACAAAACCAGCGGTTTTAGTGATGAAATCTCTTAGCCTTGTATCAATTACTTTTTCAAAAATTTTCCCTAAAACCGGTAGTAATGAAATAGGTCGATAATTGTTGACGTCTTTAGAGTCTCCTGCTTTATGTATTGGAATTACTGCCGTTTCTTTAATAATTTGCGGATATTCTCCTGAACTTAAACATTCGTTGATCAACCGTACAAGTGGTGTTTTAATCAAATCTTTGATCAATTTGACGTCTGTCACGGTTATATTATCAACCCCTGGTGCAGAGTTGGATTTTAGATCTGTTATTATTTGTAACACTTCTTCTTCTGTGGTCGGATTCAAAAATAACGATCGCTGATTTATTTTGTTGCGAATGGTATGATTGCGAGAATTTTTATAGCATTGTGTTAGCCTTTTACCAGTTTCAATAAAATGTTTATTTATTTTATTTCCAATTTCCATAGGATCGATAGCTGTTTTACCATTGATGTTGATCTCAGGAACTCCTAAGTTTGTATTTTTACTTGTATTTAAACCTTATTTTATTACTTTCCAGATCTTACGTTTATCCGTACCAGCTGCTTTTATTTTAGAATGGAAATAGTTTTGTTTTGCAATTTTTATTTGTTTTTTAATGGTTGCTGCAAATATTCTGTTTTGATGTTAATGCAACATGGTGATTCTTTGTGTTTTTTAAATAATTTATTTTTTTTTTGACTAGTTCGTCATTCATCCATGAGTTTCCACGAGTTTTAAAATTTTTGTAACTAGTCCTCGCTATTTTCGCCGTTGTAATCATTTTTCCAAAGTAAGTGAGAAAGTAATAAGCCAGAAAACATGAAGCTGATAATTTTTGAACTATTCTTTTCACCATGGGAACTTCTTCTCTTGTTTTTTTTTGTCTATGGTAAAAAACAATGCCTTATGGTCAGAGAACGCACAATATTTAATACCCAAGTTATACTCAAATTCTTCATTACTTAAATCAGTGACAACATGGTCAATTATTGTATTTGATGTTGAAGTTGTTCTAGTGCCTAAGTCTGTCCTTATTGAATTAGCTATTTGGTACCCATTTGTCACAATAATTTCCATGTATTGCTCAGATTTTTCATTGTTTAATAGATCGATATTTGTATCGCTGAGGAATATCGTTTTTTTATGCTCAGATAATATCTTATCTAAAAACATTAGAAAATTGTGCTCATCTTCATTTGGTGCACGAGCTGTGAGACCTTTCAAATTTGATTTTTGATTACTAAGCTTAATCATAGTTGCATTATATTGATCGCTTTGAAAGACGATAGAAAAATTTATGTTGTTTTTGACAAAAATACATGTACCGCCAGCTCTATTACAATCTCTTGTATTATGTATCACATTGTATCCAGTCATGTTTATGTATTTTGCTTCATTCGAGTAGAGCCATGTTTCATTCAATGCAATAATATCAAATCCCAAAAGACTTTGGTTATATGCAACAAGGTCGGTTAATTTTCTTCTAAGTGTATGTATATAATAATATTTTTATAAACTCTTTTTGGATATTCATGTTGAATAAGATATATTTTCCAAATGATTATGCAGTCTTCTCTTATAGATAGGACACATCTTATCTCTTGAGTCATGCTTGCTGTTAACCTCTGCTTCTTTCACCCTGTCATTTCTTACGTTCTTCAGACTTTGGTTAAACTTAACGCAATTAATGCACTCCAGTTTTGCACTTTTACATGTCGATACGTGGTATTCGCCAGCACACTGTGCACATGCTATTTTATTTTTAGTCGTTTCGTTCGCCCGATAATTGAACAGACTTAGATTTGTGGTTGTATCCTTGACAGTTGAAACATTTTACTAAATCAAAACATTCCCTGACCAGGCAACGACTCCATCCCACATTTATTTTTCCCATTTCTATGATTTTATGAAAATGATTTGCATCAATTTCAATGACTGCATTAAAATTATTAAATCTTTTTTGGTGTTGTATAGGCGCATTAATTTCGTTTGGCTGTCATCGAAGCCAGTATTTTGTAACATAATTTTATTGATCAATTAATTTTTATCTATTTCATCTGAAATATTCATAATACAAATCCTTGGTTTGTTACAGGCAGGAGTTAAAACATCATATTTCGCAGATAGCTTATGATTAGCTGAGAGTGATTTTTATTGTCGCATTTTATTGCAATACAGCCGTTTTGTTTGTTACGAACAGCATTAATGTTCATCCCTGTTGGGTCAATCGTTTGTTTTAACATCTCTCTTGTTTTTAAACATTCTTGTTTGTTTTTAGGTTTTACTAACACTGTCGCATCCCCACTCTTTTTCAACATTTCAGCATATCAACAGATCTATGCAAGAAATGGAACATATTAGGCTAGCCAAACTCTTACTAATCGGCTTAAAAGTTACTGATGATTTTTCTTAGCAGAAAACGAAACTAGTATAACTAGCTTTAGCCCATTTTTTTTTATATCTTTGTAAGTGTAATTTTTTTTGGTTTTTGACACAAAAAAGTTATTGAACTGATTAGCTCAATAAAATAGCTATATAAAAACTATTTTCTGTTCGAACAAAACAACTAAAAAATTACTTATCGGAGAGCCCGCCGAATTATTATACTATTTGCACTATTTGACTCGCCAACAAAGCTTGCAACGAAGCGCCTGCAAGGAAATGTGTAATATATCAAAGGAGTTACAATAACAAAGATAAACAAACAGAAAAAAAGTTTTTGCTTTCTTTGTTTAACCCTCATCTATCATCCCTCAGTTCCATACACAAAAGTGTCCCTTTTGTGTCAATTTGACACAATGAATTTTTGAACACCACGGGCTCATGACAAATGATTTTAACGACAAAATATCATTTTATTTCATTTATTTTATTTATTTATAGTGCAAACAATTCAAAAAATTCACTCTGATCAACTTATTTTTCTGTATTTTTTCACATATGTGCATTTCCACAGGTATCGGCATTTTAGCTGGCCTCGTTTTTGATTTCTTTTTTTTTTTTGGAGCACATCCTTCAGACATGGTTTTTCTTGAAGCTAGGACTGTCTTGAATTAATATTTAAGGTGGACAATTAAATTCAGATAGCTATTTTTTTTAAATTGCATTTAAAGTAAGAAATATTTGTAACTTTTAATCTTTTTTAAACACGGTTCGCTTCAAGCAATATCATGATCGGAAAAAATTGTCAACATAATCTGAAAAAAAAAATAAAAAATAGCTATCTGAATTTTATGTGATCTTATGGGTCAGTTTAGATGATTAATTGTTGTTGAAACTGAGGTTTTCTGACCAGAACTTTTAAATTGCAAAATTAATTAACACATTAAAATTTTCAATTTTTCACCGACGTTTCGTCACTTTTTTGGTGACATCTTCAGGGTATAAAAAAATGTTTTTATTTTAATCTAAAAAAAAAGTTAACATTAGAAAAACAAATCAATGAAAAATTACAAATAAAACCATTTTCTTATATATAAGTTACACTCACATATTAATTTTGTAAAAAACTACATTTAGTTGTTTTAAAAAAAAACACTGCGTTAAAAATTTTTTTTTTTTTTTTTTAAATAAATATATATATATATTTTAATTTGAACAAAATGAAAAAAATTAAATCACTTATGGAAAAAACTGTCTTTATCGTAGGACTACTGTATAATTATTGTTAATGTGGTCTGTGTCTTCTTTGTAATTTATTGCCTCGTTCCCTTTTTGCTGTATTCTAAGGCATTCCAGTGTTAGTCTTCTATTTGCCTTGGTTTCAATATCCAAAATGTTTACAGCATCGAAATCAGCTGTGTGGTTCGTTTCTAACATATGTTGTGCTAGCGCTGTTGTTCTTTTTTTGTTTTTTATGTCATTCTTATGCTCCGTCATTCTTGTTTTCAACGATCGTTTCGTTGTTCCTATGTATACTTTGTTACATACATCATTTAGCGCGCCTTTACATTTCACCTCATATACGACGTTGCTTTTTTCGTCGTCGCTTAGTTTGGACTTTGTTCTGGTGAATATGCTGTTAAGTGTCATGTTCGTTTTATATGCAAACGATGCATTCTCCTCAACTCTCATCATAGTCCTTATATGTGTGTTATTTGTTAAGTTCGGAATATATGTGATGCCGTAAAATTTTCTCTTTTCAGTGTTGCCAGTTTGTTTCATTATGTTTAATGATTGGACGTTTTTATAATTTTTAGAAATTTTGTCAACAAGTGAGTTTATAAGTTTGTTAGGGTAATCATTGTTTTTAAATATTGTTTTTATCTTTAAAAGATTTTTGTCCAAAAATTGAGTGTCCGTCAACATAAAAACTTTGTTAATGATGTTATTTGCAGTGTTTATCTTATGTTGCAAAGGTTGTGTGGAATGGAAATTAATTAGTCTTCCTGAAGAAGTGATTTTTGTATACCATTCAAATGATATTTTGTTATTTTGTCTATGTAATTTAACGTCCAAATAAGAAATATTTTTATTTTGTTCAGCTTCTACGGTGAATTGTAATTTGCTGTGAAAATTGTTAAGTGTTTTTAAAATAATGTCCATGTCTCTTTTTTTAATAATGGCAAAAATGTCATCGACATATTTGGACAAAAAACCTAATTCAATGTTTTGATTTTTTAAAATATTTATCGTGTAGTCAAGTAGATTGTCTAGTATAATGTCTGCTATGGTGGGTGATAGTGGATTGCCCATAGGCATACCATATATCTGATGGTATACTGTGTTGTCAAAATTGAAATAATTATTATCTTTTAAACAAAAATCTAAAATACTCAGAAATTGCTGACGTGGTATTTTTGTGAAATTTTTTACCCTGTCCCATTGTTTCATAATATTTTTAATTACTAAAAATGTTGGAATATTAGTAAACAATGAGACTACGTCAAAGGAGACCATTATGTCATCGTCAGCAATCTTAAAATGTTTCAGTTTTTCTTTTAATTGAAAAGCGTTTTTTATATTGTAGTCCTCTGAAATTAGATGTTTTAAAATGCTTCCAATGTGTTTGGAGAGTTTATAACAAGGAACTTCAATTGATGAAGATATGGGCCGTAAGGGGATATCTGTTTTATGAATTTTAGGCAAACCATAAAGACGTGGAGCTGTTGCGGCTGAGCACATGAGCCTATATTTATCGTAAGTGTCAATGTACTGATGTTTATGTAATTGGTTAATTAAGTTGTTGTTCTTTTTTTGTAGTTCTTTGGTCGGATCAATCCTTACTGTTTTGTATGTGTTTTTGTCTTCTAAAAGTTTCTTCATTTTTTCAATGTATTCGGTTCTATACATAATTACCGTTTTTTTTGCCTTTATCTGCGTGTGTAATAATTATTTGGTCCTTGTAAGAATTAATTATTTTTTTTGTTTTACTGTACGTATTAAGTATAAATTTTTCTTTTGTTGTATTTCTTATTCTGTTTTTAAATGAAATTATTTTGTTAGCAGTTGTAGATCTGGCAACACTTTTATCTGTTTCATCATCTATTGTTTGAATATATTGTTCTAAATCAGCTATTATGTGAATTGGTGAGAAATTGGTTTTTGTTATTGGGAGAGTAAATTTATGTCCAAGTGAAAGTAACCATCTGCTGTCTTCTGGAAAATCGATGTTCGTGTAGTTGATGAACCAATTCTCATTTAGTGTGAAACCAAATCTCCTCATGTAACTTTGTTTTAATGCCGCTAATTTTTTGTCGTGTTCTTCTTTAACATTATCATAAATGCTTTTATATACGTTGCCTTGTCTCGATGTAAACTCCTTATACTCATCGTCGTTTATAATTGATTTCATGTTTAACTCTGTATGAAAAATGTAGTTTATTGTGTTTTTTATGTTAATGTTGACTTGTTTAATTTCCAAATTTAATAATTTATTTTGGAAAATTTTTTCAAACAATTTAATCACAGTGTCGGATGAAAAAAGTCGTTTGGCTCCACATGTAGCTCCTTCTAAGTGTTTTGGTGTGATGTCGTAATCCTTACATATTAGTAGAAATCTTAACTGTCCTTTTTGTTTGGCAAGTTTTCGTCTTTGATTGCAGTAGTCCTTCATCATATTGCAAGTTTGTAAAGAGTATTTTAATGCGATGTGTCTATAATATCCTTTCATTGTTTTGTTTTTTCCTTTTTTTTGATATAAAAATAAAATTTAAAAAACGAATATTTCGGTGACCTCTCCGAAAATTTATATGTTATCTTATTGTTGTGTTATTTGTAATTTTTCATTGATTTGTTTTTCTAATGTTAATTTTTTTTTTAGATTAAAATAAAAACATTTTTTTATACCCTGAAGATGTCACCAAAAAAGTGACGAAACGTCGGTGAAAAAATTGAAAATTTTAATGTTTTAATTAATTTTGCAATTTAAAAGTTCTGGTCAGAAAACCTCAGTGTCAACAACTATCTGAATTTTAATTGTTCGACCATGAATATTTATTCAAGACAGTCTTAGATTCTAGAAAAACCATGTCTGAAAGATGTGCTCAAAAAAATAATAAAATCGAAAACGAGGCCAGCTAAAATGCCGATACCTGTGGAAATGCACATATGTACACATGTCATATAAAACATTGAAAAAATTGTTAGGTTTTTTGCTAAAAAAACGTTAAAATTCCTGATAAACGTAAACTTATATGAAGTTACATACATATGTACTAATCAAGAATACATCAATTAGAAACAACAAAAAAATTACGAAAAATTTTGTTTATATTGTTCACAGAAAATGAATCGATGACTTGGACAAACATTTTACACGCAGTTGGCACATCAAACGGAATGAACATTTGAATTGGCATACATGTAGCGACCATTTCGTCCACATTATCAACGCCACCTTCAGTGTTATTATAAAAATTGATAATTTCAGACACTTTTTCTCATCTTTTTTGGAACGTCAGACACCAGTGAAGCGCGAAGTTCATGATCAATTACAAATTCAGAGTGATAAGGATGCTTTCTCATGTTGATCAATAAAAATGGAAGATCCTTTGAATTTTTACGAATGGTGCCAACAATTGTCATTTGGCATTTCTGTAATGAAAAAACCAGTAACGAAATGTGAAAAGGTTGTCACATGTGACATTCCGGCCATTGAGTTCTTTAGTAAGTTACTGCACAGCACAGGTTTACCTTGGTTTATTTCACTGCCGCAGTTTCCATCACGGCTAACACATGGACAAACGTTGTACACTAACTTGGTTTCCGAAGGAATATACTGCGTGAATGGACATCTTCTGCTGAATGGCAATAGTTGTTCATCGACCGTTAGAAATTTTCTTGGCACATGCATTGCTCTGAAGCGTTGAACCACTTGTCGAATATAAGCCGAACAGGAGCCTCGAGAAGTCGATGTATTTCTTGTCTATTGGCTATTGTCACATCGCAGACATCGGTTTATTTCTCTAAAACGCTTCAGACGCATAGTGGCACGACTTTTACCTCCGGCCAGAAATAATAAACCATAGTATGCATGCATAGGAACAATACCAACACACTTTCAACAGTCTCCATACTTTCACACACCATAAATGTTAGTCATTTCGACGACCCTCCCAGTATGTGTCAATTTGACACATGAGGGACTCTTTTGTAACTTTCAATGTTGGAACCACTGTGTGTATATTTTTTGTCGAGCATAGCATAATATGAAATTTCGACGAAAAAGACCTAGAGCCATTTTTGTTTTCGATTCGCTTCAAAAATGAAAGCGCTGTTTAAAAATGAATTTGAAAATTGTCTCAAATTGACGGATTAGGGTTAACTTCTTGCTTAGATTCTCAACAGATCTATGCAAGAAATGGAACATATAAGGCTAGCCAAACTCTAATCGGCTTAAAAGTTACTGATGACTTTTCTTAGCAGAAAACGAAACTAGTATAACTAGCTTTAGCCCATTTTTTCTTTTTATTTATCTTAGTAAGTGTAATTTTTTTTGGTTTTTGACACAAAAAAGTTATTGAACTGATTAGCTCAATAAAATAGCTACAGTGGCTCACAGCTTACTTCATGCAGTGCATACTTTTAACTTCAATGCTCTATAACTTTGAAACTAAGTGGAATATGAAAAAAATTTTGATGTCATTTGAAAGAAAAAAATTGTAGTTGAAAAAAAAATGTTTATTTATTGTAAAAATATATTACGTGGAATTTTTATAATAGAAAATCGAAATATACTACTGAATTTCATGTCACAGCTTATTTCATGCAGACATGTATAAATTGAAAAAACATTGTTTAAATAATGATTTTATAATTTTAAGTATGCAGTGTGGTTGCCTCTTTGGTCAACTACAGTTTAAAGACGGTTTAGCATCGAATCTGCAAATTTTTTATTGGTATCTAGCGAATTATAGCACCACTCAATTTTAAGTGCCTTTTTTAGGTCGTTTTTGTTTGAAATGTTGTGTATTCGGATACTTTTTTCCAAAATCGCCCATAGATTTACAAGCACATTTAGGCCAGGTGACTATGCTGGCGATGCCATCAAATAAGGGCATTTGTATATTAACCAGGATTGTACTAAGTATGCCCGCTTTGTATTTCGGGTTTTTATCTTGGTAAAACCGTAAATTTATCTGCATGCCCAGATTTTCGGCACTCTGCAACAAATTGATACTTATAATCTGAAGACAGATATCCATACTAATGATATTTCCCATAAAAGCCAAATTTCCGGTACCAACAGCTGACATGCAAGCCCAAACCGAAAGTGTTTAACTGGCAAGTAATTCGCAAAAAGCCGTTCATCAATTAAAAATGAGATTATCCGTCTGATTTTCGCCAATTACAAGCACGTCAAGTTTAGCCGCAATCAACGATGCGATTGTATGGATATTTTTTGAAAATTCATGCTGCTACAAATCACTGTGAAATTGACGATGAAGCTATCGTTTAATTGTCGGACAATTTCAATGATGCTGACTTGTGCAACGTTTGCACTGAGGCTGTTTTATTTGTCTTTAGGTAAGTAGTAAAAGGTTACTGCAAAAAAAAAATGTTTAAATCCATTACATATTTAATTAGAGAGCCGAGCAGAAAACGTGATCCAAGAGCACGTCATAAAGGTCGATAAGGAACTGGAAAGCAAACGGAATTACAAACCAGTTTAAAAATAAAAAAAGTTTAGCTTCATATCTATGTACATTAGGGCGAGTCGATTTCTTCGGGCGGGAAAAAGTCATCAAAATGTATGGCAAGACAATATTCTACGGATAATTCTGATCAACTTTGCCAAAGAAACTATGGGTCTAAAATCAATTTCGAGCCTGCGCATTGTCACAAATAGGTTTTGAACAGTACTTACGTACATACTTATGTATATTGCACTTTTATGGGAACAATTACAGGAAGGGAGGAATTTTTGGACCAGGTAGTGGTCGATCGTCAGAGGTTAAATATTTCATAAAATGATGTTTATTTCTGATAATAGTCGACCAAGGCGTTTAACTTTGTAGCAACACTTCTAACATTAATTATTTTGATATTTAATTTTTTCCAAATTTCAAATAATTTTTTTACTACTTGTAGTGTAAAACTTTTGTATGAAAATATGTATTCTGCTTTCAGCTTTAGCACTTTCACTCAAATGATTATAATACTTTTATAAATCACTATTATTTGGGAAATTCAGTCCATTTATATCACTTGGCAAGCCAAAGGTAGGGACATCTTGAGATGGTATATGCAAAGGTTGCATCTGGAGGATATGGGTGTTATCGATAGCTCCATAGTTGGAAAAAACGAAAAAAATCGCAATTGACGATCAAAACTTTCCCGGAATAATTACACGTTTTCAATGGCAGATTTTTCAATGATAGATTTTTATTTTTGAATAAAAAATTGTTTTCCATTATCTTTCGACTTAAGTACTTCAGCACTCCACTATTCTTACAAAAAATTAAAATAACATGGTAAATACAAAAGAGGCACAAGACCTTTCCACCGACATCCAAATGGCCGATTTACCACAATTTTTGCTTTAAATACGAAATACTTTGTAGTTGTTGCCATACAAATCCAATATATGTAAGTACTGTTCAAAACCTATTTGTGAAAATGCGGAGGCTCGAAATTGATTTTAGACCCATAGTTTCTTTGGCAAAGTTGCTCAGAATTGTCCGTAGAATATTTTCCTGCCATACCCTTTTTGAAAAAAAAAATCGACCCGCCCTAATGTAAGTTAATGGAGTAGAAAGAGCAGCTTTAATTAAGATACAATTTCATTATTGCGCCCTGATCGCACATGGTTCCGCACCTGCATAATGTTTTAACCTTCAAGTTCTTGCAAGGCAACAACATTATTGCAAGAATCCCACTATATTGGTGTCGTGTGCAAATATTTAATGGAGAGCTGCAGCCGCTAATGCTAAGCCTAACTTTGCTATTAAAAACAACAACAACAAAACTAACCATCCCTTTGCCGCATAGTTACGAAGGAATAACATGATAAACGTATGATACTAACTAAACACATCATACTAAACGCACAATATTAAAGCAAAATCATTGCAATTAGTCATAAGAAATTGTCAGCAAATAAAGCGAGTTGTTTCGCATTAAAGTAAAAACTGAAAGCTGTTTCTTTAGCTGGCGCCCAACTCAGAGGCCTTCTTTTAGAAGTAGAACCCTATCGGAGTGTCCACCGGAAACTTATTTTTGGATAATTTAAATTAATAAAATAATTGTAAGTAATTATTCAAAATAAAAAAGTGGACATACAAAAAAAAAGTTTTAAAAAAGTGAGACTTCATAGTGAGTCGAAATTAAGATTTAAAAATAAGTAAAAATTGTTCCTGTTTTGGAAATATTCTAAAAACGAATCATATATTTTTCAGAATTAACTCTTCTTTGAGTAATTACATACATTTTTTTATAATTTCTCATCATTTAAGAAAAGAATTAATCAACCAAATATTTAATATTTGCCATAAATTTGAATACTCGTACATTACATCGAAATTAAAGTCACAAAAAAACAATTTCTTGTGATTTTGCGGATTTTAGAATTATTGCGAAAATACAGAATTTTTTGAGTTGCGTAACTGCATTTTATTTTACAGAAAATAGTTTTCCAAATAACTTTTTCAAAACTCTATTAAATTTGTAATAAAACCTACAACTTTGTTAAAAATGAGCATTAGTAGAGAACAAGTGTTAGATATAGTGAATTCATCAAGGGCGGAACTTTTAGAACAAATTAATTCGCTTACTCTAGCCCTTAATCGGTTAGAGCCTCCTAGTGTTCAAGCCTATTTGCCCGTCTATATTAATCCCATGGTTGAAAATGATGGTGCAAGCTTAGATCTAATTAAAGCGTTGCCAGAATTTAGAGGTCAGTCTTCAGCTTATCCAGCATGGCGAAGCGCAGCGCATTTTGCGATGAATTATTACGTAGAAGGCTCGGAAAAGTATTATATTGCAATGGGAATTTTTAGATATAAGATTACAGAGTCAGCTAATTCCACTCTTTCTTCTTTTAATACCGTGCTTAATTTCAATGCGATTATAGCAAGGCTTGACCAATCATATTCTGACAAACGACCGCTGTACGTATTACAAAATGAACTTAGCATTTTAAGGCAGGGTAATTTAACAATCAATGATTATTATGATAGAGTGGACAGACAATTAAACCTTATTATTAATAAACAGATAATGACTCACAGTGGTAACACGGATGTCATCGCAGCACTTAGTGAGAGCGCTAGGGAAGATGCTTTGCGAGTCTTTGTTTCTGGACTTCGTCGCCCAATGTGCGATATACTTTTCTCTGCCAGGCCTAAAGATCTCCCAACTGCTCTTGCAGTTGCTCAGGAACTTGAAACGAGTCATATGCGTTATGACTTTGCAATAGGCAACTCAGTAAAAACAAATAAACCAATACCAACTATGCCTCAATTTCAACGCATTAATCAACAACATAGCAACAGGTATCAGGAAAGACTTACGCTAATGGAGATTGATAACACAACATCTCAATATAGGCAGCGCACAATTCTTCAAAACTTACCTGTAGCACAACAGCAGCAACATCAAAATTCTCACCAGACAAATACCAACCAGCCAACGGCGTTTAAGCGCCGACGCGAGCAAGCAAATTCGTACAAATTACCTTTCTCAAAAATGCAAAGGTTAACTTTATGCCAGAAAATGTAGACTCAAGTTTAAATGAAACAGAAAATAACTGCTATAGTGATATCTACTATGAAGATTATTTCAACAAAAGTTATGGCAACAATAATACGGATCAACATGATATCGAACCTATTCATAGTAAAGAAATTAATTTTTTAAACTAAGATCGCTCCTGCCGTTCATAACAAAAAAAAAACAAAAACGGTCAGGAGCTCCGTATTTTGATCGATACTGGCACTTCAAAGAATTATATCAAAAACTTTTCATTCCTTCAGGGAGTTAAACTAATTGATAAGCCTTTTAATTTAAAATCTATTAACGGTTCAAATTTGATTAATAAAAAAAGGCAGATTAGTGTCTTAGATCATACCTCAACGATTTATTTGCTTCCTAACATTAGCACGTTTGACGGTATTATAGGTTACGATTTCCTCAAACAAATCGACGCAAAAATTGATACCAAAATAGGATATTTATTTTACCGAAATGGTGAAGTGAAGTTGCAACACCTCTCATGTGATCAAGTAAACTTGATAACAATTGAAGATGGTTCAGTTCCAGTTCACGTCCAAACTCAATTCTGTGAGATTATCAGTAACAACATTAATGCTTTCGCTGAGCCTAACAGAGCGCTTCCATATAGCACCACTGTTAAAGCCACGATTCATACTAATACAAATGATCCGATATATAGTAAAAGTTATCCCTATCCCATTTTCGTAGCTCCTTTTATTAATATTGAAATCAAAACACTCCTTATGGATGGTATTATTAGAGAGTCTTGTTCGCCTTACAGCTCACCAGTTCATGTTGTCTCAAAAAAGGGCCTAGACGATAACGGTAAACCGAAATTACGGATGGTGATCGATTTCAGGAATATAAATGAAAAAACTATACCTGATCAATACCCCATATCCGATACATCGGTCATTTTGGCCAATTTGGGAAAATCTAAATTTTTCACTACTTTGGACCTGAAGTCAGGCTTCCATCAGGTTGTTATGTGCGAGAAAGATAGACAAAAAACGGCCTTCAGCGTTAACAACGGGAAGTACGAATTTTGTCGATTACCCTTTGGCCTAAAAAATGCGCCAAGCATTTTCCAGAGGGCGATTGACGATGTTCTTCGCGAGGACATAGGGAAATGCTGTCATGTCTATATCACACTTAAAAAACATCGATAGTATCCTTAAAAAATTGGAAAAAGCAGGAATGAGGGTTTCAGTAGAAAAATCCAAGTTTTTCAAAGCAGAGGTTGAGTTCTTGGGTTTTCTCGTTTCAGAAGGTAAATGATATCCTTAACTATGAGTCCCCAAAAACACTGCGAGCGTTGCGCTCATTCCTTGGTCTATCGGGATATTATCGACGGTTTGTGAAGGACTATGCCGATATCGTCAAGCCTTTAACCAAGTATCTTCGTGGCAAAAATGGGCAAATCGGAACACATAAGTCGAAAAACGTGAAAATCGATCTTGACCTTGAGGCTATGCGCGCGTTTGAAAAGGTGAAGTGCATACTAGCATCCGAAGATGTACTGCTCCAATATCCCGACTATAATCGTCCTTCTGAACTGACGACGGGTGCTTCTGCGAGTGCTTTGGGTGCGGTGCTGTCTCAAAACGGGCGGCCAATTACCATGATTTCACGAACCCTTTTTGCCACTGAGCAAAACTATGCTACAAATGAGCGCGAGCTTCTTGCAATTGTATGGGCGTTACAAAAGCTTCGACATTACCTTTATGGAATCAAAGATATTAATGTTTTTACCGACCATCAGCCGCTCATATTCGCAATTTCAGAGAAAAATCCGAACGCTAAAATGAAAAGATGGCGATCCTTTATAGAGGAGTTTTCACCAAAATTCCACAAGCCAGGAAAGGAAAATAAAGTGGCTGACGCATTGTCCAGGCAGTTTGCCCATAATTTAAGTGCATCAGACGTAGACCAAACCGTTCACAGCGAAGAGTCAACAACTTATGTTATTAAAAGTATTAAGTATCCCATTAATCAGTTTAAAAATCAATTAGTATTATCTAAGTCTGATACCTTTAGTAAGAGCACCAAAATTATTTTCCAAAAACTTATACGGCATACTATTAATTTTGATACGACAGAAAACCTCATGCGTTGCTTAAAGTGTATAATCAATCCTAGTGTCACTAATGGCATTCATTGTGACCTTAAAACTTTATCAGAAATACAAAATGCATTACGTTCCATGTTTCCAGGTGTTAAATTTGTCTACACTGAGAAACTTGTCATTGATTTAACCAATAAGGATGATCAACTTGAAACGGTAGCTACAGAGCACAACCGCGCTCATCGCGGCTTAGCCGAAAACTTCCAGCTAATTTTTAGTGAATATTATTTACCAAGTATGCGAAAGTCATTAAAAACTATAATTGCAAATTGCAAAATATGTAAAGAAAATAAATATCAACGGAAACCACCTAACCCAAGTATAGGTAATACTCCTATCCCAAATCTTCCTGGGGAAATCCTTCATGTTGATATTTTTATAACCAATAAACAATATTTTTTGACATGCGTGGACAAATTTTCTAAATTTGCTATCGTAAAGCCAATCTTATCAAGATCAACGGTAGATATAAAAGTTGCTCAGCTAGAAATATTGTTAGTATTTAATAATACTAAGACAATAGTCTCTGACAATGAAAAGGCTTTCCAGTCAAACATAATTAAAATATTACTCAGGGATAACTTTTTTACTACTTGTAGTGTAAAACTTTTGTATGAAAATATTCTGCTTTCAGCTTTAGCACTTTCACTCAAAAGACTATAATACTTTTATAAATCACTATTATTTGGGAAATTCAGTCCATTTAAATCACTTGGCAAGCCAAAGGTAGGGACATCTTGAGATGGTATATGCAACAGGTTGCATCTGGAGGATATGGGTCTTATCGATAGCTCCATAGTTGGAAAAAACGAAAAAAATCGCAATTGACGATCAAAACTTTCCCGGAATAATTACACGTTTTCAATGGCAGATTTTTCAATGATAGATTTTTATTTTTGAATAAAAAATTGTTTTCCATTATCTTTCGACTTAAGTACTTCAGCACTCCACTATTCTTACAAAAAATTAAAATAACATGGTAAATACAAAAGAGGCACAAGACCTTTCCACCGACATCCAAATGGCCGATTTACCACAATTTTTGCTTTAAATACGAAATACTTTGTAGTTGTTGCCATACAAATCCAATATATGTAAGTACTGTTCAAAACCTATTTGTGAAAATGCGGAGGCTCGAAATTGATTTTAGACCCATAGTTTCTTTGGCAAAGTTGCTCAGAATTGTCCGTAGAATATTTTCCTGCCATACCCTTTTTGAAAAAAAAAATCGACCCGCCCTAATGTAAGTTAATGGAGTAGAAAGAGCAGCTTTAATTAAGATACAATTTCATTATTGCGCCCTGATCGCATATGGTTCCGCACCTGCATAATGTTTTAACCTTCAAGTTCTTGCAAGGCAACAGCATTATTGCAAGAATCCCACTATATTGGTGTCGTATGCAAATATTTAATGGAGAGCTGCAGCCGCTAATGCTAAGCCTAACTTTGCTATTAAAAACAACAACAACAAAACTAACCGTCCCTTTGCCGCATAGTTACGAAGGAATAACAAACGCACAATATTAAAGCAAAATCATTGCAATTAGTCATAAGAAATTGTCAGCAAATAAAGCGAGTTGTTTCGCATTAAAGTAAAAACTGAAAGCTGTTTCTTTAACTTGTACATAGCAATATTAAGAATTTTTATTAAACTTTGAATACAAAACATATGTAGGTACCTTCAAATTATGAGGCTACTAAGTACTTTTCTCTTTTTCTTCAATGAGTAATCACTAACGTTGTCACATCGCTTTTAAAACCAAGCCAAAACATTTGGTTTTTGGCGTATGGTTTTTTGAACTGTTCATTTACCGGTTTCAACCAGTTTTCTGGCACGCCCTCAGCGGGTGATACTTTTAGAAATTTTTTTGATAATCGTATGAGGAAACTTTTGACTTCGATCTCTTTGACCTACCAAACGTCTTCAGCGTTCTTTTCAATTTCATAACTTTAACCCTGGATGGATAATCTTCGTCGAATCGACGAACACATATCGCTCTCTTCAATTTTTCTACTCACACGTTGCACTTGTTAAGCGCATTTTAATCTAAACTACACCTAAGTTGGCATTTTATTTTGGTTCAATTTAATCAAAGTATTGAACTGAGTATACTTTTTATTCGGAATTTACTTATACATACAGTGACTTACAAAACCGTTCATAAAAAATCATTTCTTCAATTATTTCTTTTTATTTTTGTATAGAAACACAATTTTACAAAAGTAAGTACACAAAAACTTGAAGTAGCGTTTTCATTGCTATATACCATTAAAAATTAAAAAAAATAGTATATGTGTAAGTAAGTAAGCATTAGATGAAATTTTTATTTTAATGAACACTTTTGTAACTGATTCGTTCAGAAGACTTAAAAATATTTTTAAAAATATTTATTAGTATTTAATATGGCCACCTCTGGCTTTAATCACAAGCTGCATTCTTTTAGGCATACTACCTATCAAATTTTCCAACGTTTGGGGGCTTATGCTGGCCCACTACTGGTTAACCACCGTCCACAGATTTTCCAGGCTTTGAGGAACTAACTTTCGCGTTATAATTTTTTTCTTGAGGATATTCCACAGATTCTCTATTGAATTGAGATCTGTGCTTTGCGCAGGCCAATCCAAACAAGAAATTCCGTTGTCACTAAGCCATTTCATTGTGACTTTAGCTTTATGCTTCGGGTCATTATCTTGAATAAAGATGATATCACCCACTTTTGAGCTGTTGACAATGCTGTACAAGCTCACAAGGAGGTATCTGAGGCCTTTAACCTTAACGTGTTTTACCAAACAGTGCGCAAGAAGCCGGCATGAAGGCTAAAACTAAAATTAGGAAGCCTTTACTTACAGCTAAGCATCGCGCACAACGCTTGAAGTTTGCCAAGGAGCATGCTTATTGGGACGTAGGTCAATGGAAGTTGGTCACTTGGTCTGATGAATCCAAGATTAACCGTTTGGGATCAGATGGTCGAATTTAGTCATGGTATGACGCAAAAAGTGGTATCATCGAACGAAATATGCAACAAACTTTGAAATTCGGTGGAGGATCCTTGATGATCTGGGGATGTTTTCAAGGGAATTAGTTAGGACTCCTGCGACGAATCGATGGTATAATGAAGGCTGAAAACTATATAGACATTCTAATGGACTCATATCTCCCCAGCAACGAAAAGTTTGGATATGAAGTGAGTGATACCATCTTTATGCAAGATAATGACCCGAAGCATAAAGCTTAAGTCACAATGAAATGGCTTAGTGACAACGGAATTTCTTGTTTGGATTGGCCTGCGCAAAGCCCAGATCTCAATTCAATAGAGAATCTGTGGAATATCCTCAAAAAAGAAAAAATTATATCGCGAAAGTTAGTTCCTCAAAGCCTGGAAAATCTGTGGACGGTGGTTAACCAGGAGTGGGCCAGCATAAGCCCCCAAACGTTGGAAAATTTTATAGGTTGTATGCCTAAAAGAATGCAGCTTGTGATTAAAGCCAAAGGTGGCCATATTAAATACTAATAAATATTTTTAAGTCTTCTGAACGAATCAGTTGCAAAAGTGTTCATTAAAATAAAAATTTCATCTAATGCTTACTTACTTACACATATACTATTTTTTTTAATTTTTAATGGTATATAGCAAGGAAGACGCTACTTTAAGTTTTTGTGTACTTACTTTTATAAAATATTGTTTCTATAGAAAAATAAAACGAAATAATTCAAGAAATGACTTTTTATGAACGGTTTTGTAAGTCACTGTATATTGCATAAATGAGGCTTATGGAAGTACTTCGTCGATTCGACGAAGATTAGCCGTAACGTATTAAAAATATCCTTATCCTTCTAGGGTAAGCACTTCCAATTGGTTGGTAAAGCAATACTGCAACTTTCCTTTTTCAGCTGCACGTACAGTCAAACGTATAGCTGGTGCAGGTAATTCCTTTAGAGACAATTGGTCCCTTAAAAACTTGCAAAGTCGCACTCAGAGACTAAAACGTTATCCCTTAAAAGCGCTACACCGCCGACAAATTTTTTATGCCCCAAGCAGTAGCTGTGAATATCGTGAGTTTCCACTTAATTAATACGTATTTTATCGTGGCAATCACAGATAATTGTATACATCTTATCCGGAGACCATAATAAATTATAAACTGTACGGAGGTGACTCAGTAAGAGTTTTGGCGGTGCCTGAACATTTTCGCAATCGTACTGATAGCAATCATCAGTTTTATCTAGTACCAACAGTGAACGGAAATCACTAGGGAATGAAATTGCACTAGAAGACGCAGCAACTACAGCTTAGCGCGCACTAAACGGTAATGGTAAATCAGTAACTAAAATTTTTGAGTCCAAAATAATATTTGAATTCATACACGAATAATTAATTGTTGGAAAAATAAACATTTTTAATTTGTCAACAATAAACAAAAACAAAACAAGCTGGTTTGACAGATATCGTAGCCATAAAAATAAAGAAGAACTGTCGCTTAGAATTGCTGCTACCAAGATAATTGTACCTTGCCTTGGACCATGTAAATTTGTACATATAATTATTTTATATCATATGGTCTGAGTAGGTATGTTGAGAAAGTGTGATAAAGCTAAGAAAAAATTATAAAAGAAATAACAATTAATTACAAGTATAATTTTTTTTTGATTTCCATTATTTATTGAAAAGCTTTTTACTTGATTTAAAGCTTGAAGCTAAATGGCTAAGAAGGCTAATAGCTATAGTAGCTAAACTCTATTATTATTATTATTACATTGGACCTTGCAAAAGGCATTCACCAAATATTGGTGAGGGAGGAAATAGAAAAAAAACTGCATTTTCAACTCCATATAGACCCTACGAATTCAAACGTATGCCAGTTGGATTGAAAAACGTTCCCTCCACTTTCCTAAGATTGATGAATCATACACTAAGAGAATTCATCAATAACATATGCGTCATGGATGATATCCTTGTATTTAGTACTTCATTGAAGGAATACCTAAGTAGCCTTAGGAAAATATTTACAACTTTGGAAAAAGCAAAGCTCACAATTCAAATCGATAAATGTGACTTTCTGAAGAAAGTTCCTCGGACATCTTCTCACGACAAAAGGTGTTAAGCCTGACCCGAAAAAATAGATATCATTCGAAACTTACAACTACCAAACACCCAAAATAAAAGAAAATCATTCTTTGGAATGACAGATTTTTATAGAAAATTTGTCAAATATTGCGCTAAAGTCGCCAATTCAATGACAAAGTTTTTAAAGAAAGGCCAAAATGTCAATACCTAAGATCCTAGTTATATTTAAGCATTTGAAAAACACAGACATCATAGCTAATTTCCCTATTTTGAGATATCCTAACTTCACAAAGCGGTTCAAACTTATTACCGACGCACAGTGGATGGATTTGTATGGAACGGCGGCCATAAATGGTAATAATTGCGCTACACTCTTGAAATTTGGTGAAGATGTTTCAAATGTAAAAATAGGAAAATTTTGTGAATATAAGTAAAATCGGTCCACGGACACGCCTCCCTCCCATACAAAGTTGGGATGTGGTTGAGACCTTTTCTCAAAATGGGTATCAATTCCAATTAATTTGGCAATGCTGATTTCAAAAATGTTACTAATTTTGCGATATCTTTTATAGTTTTCAAGTTAATAGATAAAAACCAAAAAAGGTGACCATTAACAGTAGTAATAGCGCTAGAGTCTTGAAATTTGGCACAGACGTTTTTTGGGTTTAAACAACAAAAACTTATGAATATAAAAAAAATCGGTTCAAGGAAACGCCTACCTCCCATACAAAGTTGGGATGTGATTGAGGCCTTTTTTCAAAATGGGTATCAATTCCTTTTAACTTGGCAATGCTGATTTCAAAAAAATTACTAATTTTGTGATATCTATATATATATATAGATATAGTTTTCAAGTTATTAGAGAAAAATCAAAAAAGGTGGCCATTAACCGTTGTAATAGCGTTAGTCTCGATATTTATATTTATATTTACAGGAAAATAAATATATAATAAGAATAATAAAAATAATAATACTAAAAAAAAGGATAATAATAAAAATTTCATAATCGGATAATCGGCCCCATATGCTGCATCTGCCATAGCTTCACTACGTTCTATTTAGGTATAAAAAGGGCGAACCCGAAGGGGGATAGATAAAGAAAAAATAGCCCTTTTGAATTCCCTTCTACTCAAAGGAACTTCTTTCAAAATTTAAGCAACTTATTTCACACTGTAAGCTTGTACAATCAATAAAATTATTGTAAAGCGTTTCCGAAATCCGGAGATATTCTTTTTTTTTTTGTTCTGTCAATGTTCGCAAAGTTTCCATTTTTATCATTTTTCAATAAGGGTATTCCTGAAAACTCGAAAAGCCTCGAAAATAATTTGTATGAAAAAAAGTTTACGCAACTCTCGAAAACTTTCGAGGCAAATTTGATGCGAAAGAAGCCTCGAAAGTTGGAAAATGAATAATATGAGCGAGAAGAGCGCAATTGTTCTCAAAAAGATAAAAAAGTGTCAAAAACGAAAATTAAATTACGACGATTTTTCGATTTTCAAAACAAATTTTAATTCGCTACAAACTTTTTATTTTGATTCAGCTAAGCAATTTTATGTTTCTATTTAAACAATATAGATATCAGTTGATAAGTAATTTATTAAGCTATAATATTAATGTGAAAAAGTTTCAAATCGGTCCATCTATAATCAAGAAGAATGGTTTAAAATTGATCCCAAAATATAATTTTTTTAACAAATTAAAGTTTTTTTATTTAATTTTTTTGATTGACAACTAAGACACATGTTGATTTCTCTCATTTTCACGCTCATATTTCACTACGTTTGGAAGTAAAAAGACACGAGTTAGGTATTTTTAGGCAAAAAAATGCGTTTCTCATTCGTTTGCACGTTTGCATAGATTGGGGTGTTACCTTAAACAAGCTCGAAAACTTTCGAGGTTTCCATGCTTTCGAGTTTTCGCGTTTAGAGGAATACCCTTAATATAATTTTTGAAAAATCCATACAATTCATATAAAGGCGATAAAAGAAAATTAAATTGATTTTTATAAAGTGGAAACAATATACTTTCCGGCAATATGCTACATTATAGCATTTTGTTTCAAACAAGTTAACTAGAGCGCTTTATCTAACAATCGCTTTTATAAAAAGTTTCATAGAACAATTTTGGTGTACAAAGTTCAGCTTTGAGCGCACTGTGTCACTAAACTCAAAACGAATTTAAAACTTTTATAATTTTTTTTTAGTCCCTAAGTATTCTCTGACGATTGCTTTAAAAATTTTTTCAATCCCGAGTACTTTCAAATTCTTCCTATTTATGGCCACAAAAATCCACTGTGCGACGCAAGTGATTTTGCAATTGGCGCTGTCTTAACTCAAGATGGCCACCCAATAGCATTAGCGTTGAAAACATTGAATAAGCACGAGACGAACTATGCAACAGTCGAAAAAGAACTGTTAGCAATAGTTTGAGATGAGAAATACTTTCGTCCTTACCTTTTTGGAAGGAAATTCGATTTCGAAACTGACCGTCAACCGTTGAAATGGTTATTCACAAAATATACAGGCAAAGACATCAGCCCGAAATTGCAAAGGTAGCTAATAGAGTTACGAGAATACGATTTCAAAGCAGAATATATAAAAGGGAAAGGCAACAAGATTGCTGATTTTCTAAGTAGATTAAATACAGAAAATAATGAAATCAATTTTTTAACTGAGGAAGATTTTAAAGAAGAACATATTGAAAGGACAGAATTAGAAATAGCACCCCAGCAGACTTCAGAGTAAATGTAATTGTTAAAGAAATTGGGTACCAAAGTGAGGATGAATCCGAAGACGAAACAGATTTAAGAGAAAGCCAAAACTGTATTTATTACCAAAATTGTATACTAAAGTTAAACAACAAATTCGAAATCCTAACTATAGATGAAGAAACTGTTGTAATTAAAAATAAAAAAAAATGAGACAGCTATTCAGAATTGCGATTACAGAAATATAATATTGAACAAGAATTACTTAGTTTCAATTTATAATTGCAGAATAAAAATAAGACAATATTTTTTTAAAAATAAAAAAGTAATAGGCGAGGAACCGGCAATACTGAAAGTCCCGTGATCGCGGTTTTGAAAATTTTTAATGAAAAATAATAGTTTACACTTAGACGAATAAGATAATTGGTTGCAAATATGTTTAAGTAAATTACGTATTTTTAAATGGCCATAATGTTTTACCGTCACAGTGGATTTTTGTGGCCATAAATAGGAAAAATTTGAAAGTGCTAGGGATTGAAAAAATTTTTAAGACAATCGTCAGAGAATACTTAGGGATTGAAAAAAAAACTATAAAAGTTTTAAGTTTGTTTTGAGTTTAGTGACACACTGGGCTCAAAGTTAAACTTTGTACACCAAAAATGTTCTATGAAACTTTTTATAAAAGCGATTGTTAGATAGGGCGCTCTAGTTAACTTGTTTGAAACAAAATGCAATAATGAAGCATATTGGCGGAAAGTACATTGTTTTCACTTTGTAAAAATCAATTTAATTTTCTTTTATTTATTACTAGCTGTCCCGGCAGACCTTGTCCTGCCATCTCCGATAGGTTTTCCGGATTTTGTATGAGCTCAAGCGACAGAATGTATAAGCGAAACAGCCCATTTTTTCAGTGAAACTTTCTTAAGTCATATTCATCTGCGTTCAGTTCTTGATGAGATATGATTAATTCGATTTTGGAGTCACTGCCTATTTTTCTAAACCAAACTTTGAAAAAACCTTCCATAGACCATTAGAAACATTTAAAAAACAATTATGAAATCTTCGTCAAAATTCTATTTAAAAATAATTTTGTATGTGGGCCACCCTAAGTATGTGTCTCTAAATATAATAGCCACGTGGTGTAAATTCCATGGGAATATGCACCCTACATACATAATAACTTAATATAAAAGGCGCATAGTGTGAAATCCATGTGAATCAATTGACCGGTCTTCGTGAAAATAATAGTTTATACATATGTTTGTAAGAGGGCCACCCTAAATAAAAGTTTTATTGCCTAAGCTATTTGGGTAAACCCAAGGTAAACCTTTGCAAACTCAATCCATCTTTTTCTTTGTTTTTTGTTTTCATGCGTGAAACTCTTCCATGTAGCCCAGATTCAACGAAACGTCTCTTTACAGTAAGAGTGGATATCATAGTATCAGTCTGATCCAAAATTTGGGGTTTAATCCCCCTAGGGGCTATTTTGGGGTCTAATATAGCCATTCAAGAAATTTTTGCATCCGTTCTTTCCGTTGTTTTACAAGGTCGTTTTTTTTTGTTGGCACGTTTTTTGTCGATTTAAAAGTGATGAACTGTGTAATAACACCATAAACTTTCTTAACTGAGCAACCAAAGTGGGTGGCAATAGATCGTTATGACATTTTGAGGTTAAAAATTTTTAAAATCGCTCTTCGGGTGCTGGGTCACAAATTCGTGGTTTTCTCACTTCAAGAGTATCTGAAACCCAGTAAATTAACTTATCCACAACTGAGGTGTTTGTCTGATTTATAACTTACCAGTAAAATTAATTCAGGGTCCAGAAATTTGCTACTGACTTGAACACAACTTATTGTTTCTAATTAGTTGTCCTGCCAAATTATGCACTTCTCTTGATTTTTACTTCAGGCAAAGGTCACTTCTACAATAAAACCAACAACAAATACATAAACCGCAAGAGGACGCTTGTATTATAACAACAACAACAACAAAAACAACTGGTCCCTGAAAATTTTTTTTTAAATGTAGTAAAAGCTAACAGGACTAACTGTTTCTAATTAGTTGGCCACGGCTGTATATATGTAGATATGAATTGCACGGATTTTTCAAAAATTATATTGAAAAATGATAAAAGTGAAAAATTTGCAAACTTTGACCGAAAAAAAAAGTAATTCCCCGGAAATTTTTTTATATGTAATGCGAGAAAGTATGGTTACCTAAAAGACAAAAATTCAGCTGCTTTTCTTAACAATTTTTTTCTATCGTTTTTCCTAATGTATTTTTAGAAGGAACAAAAAATACTGACTTTTATGAAATGCTCTTATTAATTTATTTGTATTGAAATATTGTATACCAATATTGTTCATGTTGTAAAAGTTCATAGATCATACTTTCCAAAAAATGTTTGCTTAAGCTTTTGTATTCTAAGTGTGAATTATGCTGATTTTTTTAAAATTAGGGCTTAAAAAGTCATAATTGAGAAAATTAGCAAACTTTGACAGAAAAAAACAAAAAAGTATATATTCGAAAATTTTTTTATATGTAAGAAAGTATGGTTAGCTAAAATCCAAGGTTTCAGCTGCTTTTTTTCAGAACTTTTATTTCTATGATTGTTTTTCTACAGCAACATTTAAAGGAAAAAGTATTTTCATTTCTTCATATTTCGCATCGCTTAATAATAATTTTATAGATTGGAAAAACTTCCAAAGTGTGAAGGAAGTTGCTTGAATTTGAAAAGAAGTTCCCTTAAGTAGAGGGGAACAGGTAGGGGCTATTTTTTCTCCTTTTATCCCCTTTGGGGTAAAGGATATAAGCTGCAATGCTTTTCAAAAACAGAACAGATAAGCTTTTAGAACTGTTTTTCTCCAATTACTTGTAAATTATAAAATATATCGCAAATTTTGTAACATTTTTGAAATCAGCATTGCCAAATTTATGGAAATTGGTACAAACTGTGAAATAAAGTCTCAACCACATCCCAACTTTCTATGTGAGGTAGGCGTGTCCGTTGACCGATTTTTTTTTATATTCACAAGTTTTTGTTTTCACCTTACAAACATATGTACCAAATTTCAAGAGTCTAGCGTAATTATTACTATATATGGCCTCCGTTTCATACAAACCCATCCACTGTGCGTCGCGCAGTCACGCAAACAAAACATTCAAAGCCCACAGAAGTACAATCAGTGAAAAAGCTATATGTATGTGCTTACAATGTTTTTATATATTTCCTATGATAAAATGTTATTACGAAAATAACGGTGAAAAAAAGTATGCAGAATGCAAGCAGGATTTGCAGAAAGTAATTTGGAATGTTGCTGTTGTTATTTGCTTTGAAAATAGTACCGTAGAGTGGCTTGCCAATGATGAAAACAAAATTGACACTTTCATTTTGGGGGAAAAAATCTCCTGACCTCAAATGTGTTTTAACAAGCATTAAACTCATGTCATTTTTCTCTCATATTAATACAAATCCACAGTAAAATTTTAAGCGTAAAAACATTGGGGTTTTTGAAAAAATTAGCCTTATTTTTTTTCATAAAATGCGCTATAACTCTTTCAATTTTAAACAGTTTTCAAACTTTCTTAAAGATTCTGACAGAAAATCAGAAGTTCTATTAGAATCAAAAGACAAAAATTAATTATTTTGATTTGAATGAAAATGCGACTATTTTGAACCAATTTTCAGCGGTTTTTCAAGCTCTGACACTAAAACTTTAAATGGGCATAACTTCGTAAAAAATAATTTTCAATCAAATCGGGGGACGATATTCCCAACCAATTCCGCAATTTGAAGTCACACCGACTGCATGGTTTGATATGGATTGGGTCCTTAGTTTATTTAAACATATTTGCAACAAATTAAATCCAAGCCGACCAAGCTTATCTTATTCGTCTAAGTGCAAACTATTATTTTTCATTAAAAATTTTCAAATGCGCGATCACGGGTCTTTCAGGATTGCCGGCTCCCGGACTATAATTGTACAAGATAAATTTTATATTTCAACTAACAGTTTCAATTCTACATTTCAAAAATAAATTGATTTCAGTAAAATTGCATTAAAAAATTTTGAAAATATAAAGCAAATAGAAGAATTAAAGTTTCATCGCAATGTAACTTACGGAATAATTGGAACTTTAATTTTTATAATAATAGTTTTTATAGCCGTAAAAATTTTCTGTATGAAAAGAAAGAACCATATCAAAATTGAAAACAATGTTCAAGAAAACAATGCTGAAGAATTTGAATTAAATTAAATCAAGAAAAGATATGGAAATAAGTAACGAGGAGTATCTTGCATTCAAGGGGTGGAGGAGTTACATTCCCACACCTTATTTTATATAAGTATGCACTATTCAAACGTAAGCACTCTATTATTCATAGAGACATGCATACACGGTTCGCTTGAAGCAAGATCAAGATCGATAAAATTGTCAACCAAATCTGACAATGCACAATTATTATATAGTGCCTTGAGATTCCAAATACATAATCCGCGAAATCGGATCTGGTCATTTACTCATTTTATAGCCATTTTAAGGTTTTATTTTGGCCGACATGGTTCGTTTCAAGCAAGATCAAAATCGGTAAAAATTGTCAACCAAATCTGAAAATGCACAATAATGTTCGGAGATTCCAAAAACATGATCCGCAAACTCGTACCTAATCACTTACTCGTTTTATGACCATTTTAAGGTTAACGTTTTTACCGATAATATTGATAAAAATGCGTTCTAGGAAAAATTGTGAATAAGTCATTAAAAATTTAAATTTTTTTATTTTGCTTTTCTTTGTGGACATTGTTATTAAAAATACATTTAAAACCCATAAAACAAAAATATATAAAAATTATTTTTCGTTAGTTTTTAGGCCCAAAAGAGTTTTTAAATTTTTTTTTATTTTTTTTTTTTTTTCATGTGAATCGGTGAATAACACAACAAATATAAAAGTTTTATTATTTATTGTTTTTTGGTGAGCTTTGTAGTCGCAAATACCTCAAAAATCCATAAAACAAGATTATAATATAAAATATTTTTTACTAGTTTTAAGGCCCAAAAGAATTTTTTTTAAGTTTTCAATTCTTTTCCATGGAAAATGATAAATAACATAACATATATAAAAATTTTTTTTTTTTTTCTTCGTGAGCCAAAAATACTTTTTAAGTCCACAAAAGATAGTAAAAAAATTTTATTTTTCACTAGTTTTTCGGCCGATTTTTTTTTGTATCGGTTTTTTTCCATGAAAAATGGTGAATAACACAAAAGCGTTTACATATTTGCAAAAATAAGTGACTTCATCGTGTTCAGCGACTCAAATTACATAAACAACAGTTATCATAGCATATTTTAAAATTTCGCTTGATCTTAAAAGCATCTAAAACTACACGGTTCGCTTCATAATTTTATTAAAATTATCTGTAAAAGGGTTTACCTTAAAATGGCCATAAAACCAGTAAATGACCAGGTACGATTTTTCGGATCATGTTTTTGGAATCTCTGAACACTAAATAATAATTGTGCATTGTCAGATTTGGTTGACAATTTTATGGATCTTGATCTTGCTTCAAGCGAACCGTGCATAATTGTATGTCACATATATTTTGTTATGAATAAAATAAAAAAACTGTTCTATGCAGTGGCCTTATGTTTAGATTTCTATACTGCATCGCATAGGATTTCAAATTCAGTTGAAGTCCGAAAATATGCTGAGTAACATATTTTGCATTTCGGGACCAAATTAATCTAAACGGTTTGCAAAATTTAATAAGAACAATTTTTTGTTAGTCTTAAAATTCTCACAATAAAGGGAACAACCAAATTAAATACCGAAGTTTTATATTGATTGTTTTATTTTAAATGTTATCCTTTTTATTAAGCTGAAGCTTGATATATAATAAGTGAACCCATAACTCGCGTTTACACAGCAACTAAACACTGTTCGCTTCAAGCAAGATCAAGATCGATAAAATTGTCAACCAAATCTGACAATGCACTATTATTATTTAGTGTCCGGAGATTCAAAATACATAACCTCATGTCGACTTCTTAATGCATAGAATTTACATTAAAGATTATAATTTAAATCTCAAGGGAGGGAGGGGAGGGGTCCCACCAGATCTCACCAAGGGGAGGGGAGGTCCGAATTTTCAAAAAAAAAAAAAACACCTCACGTAATTAATGGACGTCCCCTTAAATTACGTTATAAAGTTAAAGATGGTAAAAAAAGAATACGAGTAAAAGTGATCGCAAGTAACTATTCCCTTTCAAAATCTAACTTAACTACGAGTATATACAGCTGCGGTCAAAATAATAGTGCGATACTATTTTTGAATTCAAAGAAACATTTCGAACAAATCAAGTTTTTTTTCTTCTACTCTTTCAAAATACAGTTACTTGATGAGTACACAAAATAAGTACATGATATTTTGTTCCAAAAAAATAACGGTACTTTCTAAGTTTGCTATTATATTGAGTATTTTGCAATTCCGAGCGGTCAAAATAATAGTAGTGTTCAACTCGTTTACTTCTTAAGTTCAGCTATTTGCTTTTATTTAAAAAATTTGTTTGCAAAATATAAGTTTTATCATTTTTGTATAACATGGCATTGATTTTTCCAAGTTTCTGCATTTTAGTAGGCCGTGGGAGCAACATTTAATTATTAAAAGTTTAATTTCGCAAGGTGAATTTTATAAGAAAATTCAAAATTCTATTGAATGTTGTTCGAAAGTGATTCCGAATGCGATACAATATACAAATAAATGAAAAAAACGAGGACGAAAGCCTTCCATGTCCCCCCCGGACGTGAATCGTGCAATATGGGTTTCGAAACATAATCCGTTTGTGCCTACTACGAAAAAAAGGAAAGTGCTCAATGTAACAGCGAGTTTAGAAACCGTTAAAAGAAGAATCAGGGAAAACAATTTGGGTACCCGGAGTCCACGACGAGTTCCAATGTTAAAAAAAATACATATGGCAAAAAGATCGGCCTTTGCGCGCGAGTACTTGGAGCTGACATTGTCCAATTTCTTTTTTTTGGGGGGTAAAAGGGGGTTAAAAATAAATAAAAATTATGAAAAAAAAAAGTGTCGCTCGGATCAAGTTTCCGAGATATAGCCATCGGAAGTTCCGGATATAGCTTTCGTAAAAACTATCATAAGTTGATAACCCCTGTCTTGATACCGAAAATATGGGTGTCATAGGAAAGATATTTTATTGGGCTTCAATAATGTTGAGTGAAATTTTGAAATTCAACGTATAATTTTGGAGATACGACGATTTTTCTGAAATTTTGACCAATTTTTTTTTTAAAAAAAACCTTTTAAAAATCGCGCGCGCGATTTTCAATAAAAAGTTTTAAATTTTATAATGATAATCGCCTTATAATAATAGTTGTTGTTGTTGTTGTAACTGAGTTTTTATTGAACTGTAAAAATTTGGACGTCTGGTTTATTGTGATGATAAACCAACCGTTGAAATATCAATGGGTGCTAAAAAGAAGGCGCAGGTTTACTTTAGGGACAACTCTCCGATCTTTTTGTTTTTTAGGTGATCGCCGCGGATCAGTCTATACAATATCCAACATAGTTTGCTAGTTTTTACTAAAAATTTTATAATGAGAATCGTCTCATGATAATTGTTGTTGTTGCACCAGTCATTGTTGTTGTTGTGTTTTATTGTTTTTGTCCATAAATACATACTTTTCATAAGAATTCATTGAATATAATTTTCTGTTTTCCGGTAAAAAAAAGGGGGTAAATAATTAAAAATTTAGAACAAATTATATACCATTTTAAAGGGAATAAACTAATCTTTCTTATCATACTAAAAAAACTATAGGTCGTTAACACAATTTTTTTAAAAAGAAATAGCTTTAAAAAAGAAATGCTCAAAATTTCAGAAAAATCGTCATATCTCCAAAAATATAGGTTGAATTTCAATACTCTACATACCATTATTGAAGGCCATTAAATTATCTTTCTTATTGCACCAATATTTTTGATATCCATAAAGGGGTTCCCAACTTATGATTGTTTTTACAAAAGCTATATCCGGAACTTCCGATGGCTATATCTCCGAAACTAGATCCGAGCGACACTTTTTTTTCATATTTCTTATTTATTTTTAACCCTACCTTCATATGATACCGATATTTTGGAAATATTTGAGTTCCCAACTTATATCGCTTCTTATAAAAGCTACAGTGGCTCACAGCTTATTTGATACAGTGCGTACTTTTAACTTCAATGCTCTGTAACTTTGAAACTAAGTGGAATATGAAAAAAATGTTGATACCCTTTGAAAGAACGAAAATTGTGGTTTAAAAAAAATGTTTATTTATTATAAAAAAATATTACCTGGAATTTTTATAATAGAAAATCGAAATAAACTACTAAATTTCATGTCACAGCTTATTTGATAGACATGTATAAATTGAAAAAAAAATGTTTAAAATAATGATTTTGTAATTTTAGATATGTAGTGTGGTAGCCTCTTTGGTCAACTACAGCTTAAAAATGGTTTGGCATCGAAGCTGCAAATTTTTTATTGGTATCTGGCGAATTTTAGCGCCACTCAATTTTAAGTGCCTTTTTAGGTCGTTTTTGTTTGAAATGTTGTGTATTCGGGTATATTTTTCCAAAATCGCCCATAAATTTACAAGCACATTTAGGTCAGGTGACTATGCTGGCGGTGCCATCAAATAAGGGCAATTGTATATTAACCAGAATTGATCTATAACCGCTTGGTATTTTGGGTTTTTATCTTAGTAAAACCGTAAATTTGTCCGCATGCCCAGATTTTCGGCACTATGCAACTAATTGGCATTTATAATCTGAAGACACATATCCATACTTATCATATTTTTCATAAGAGCCAAATTTCCGGTGCCAACAGCTGACATGCAAGCCCAAACTATGGCATTGTTTTATATCGAGTGTATCTTCCCCTTGTTGTTTTTTCTATTTGGCTTTGGCTCATGCTATCTGAGTCAAATAAGTTGAATTTCGATTCATTCACTAATATTACTGAATTCCAGTACTCAGTGGTCTTCAAAACATGTTATTTGGCGAAAATCAGACGTATAATCTCATTTTTAACAAATAAACGGCTTTTTGCGAACTACTCACAACTAAACACTTTCGGTTTGGGCTTGCATGTCAGCTGTTGGTACCGGAAATTTGGCTTTTATGGAAAATATCATGAGTATGGATATGTGTCTTCAGATTATAAGTGTCAATTAGTTGCATAGTGCCGAAAATTTGGGCATGCAGACAAATTTACGGTTTTACTAAGATAAAAACCCGAAATACAAAGCGGTTTTAGTTCAATTCTGGTTAATATACAATTGTCCTTATTTGATGGCACTGCCAGCATAGACACCTGACCTGAATGTGCTTGTAAATTTATGGGCGATTTTGGAAAAAAATATCCGAATACACAACATTTCAAACAAAAACGACCTAAAAAGGCACTTAAAATTGAGTGGCGCTATAATTCGCCAGATACCAATAAAAAACTTTCAGCTTCGATGCCAAACCATCTTTAAGCTGTAGTTGACCAAAGAGGCTACCACACTACATATCTAAAATTACAAAATCTTTATTTTAAACATTTTTTTTTCAATTTATACATGTCTGTATCAAATAAGCTGTGACATGAAATTTAGTAGTTTATTTCGATTTTCTATTATAAAAATTCCAGGTAATATTTTTTTATAATAAATAAACATTTTTTTCAAACCACAATTTTCGTTCTTTCAAAGGGTATCAACATTTTTTTCATATTCCACTTAGTTTCAAAGTTACAGAGCATTGAAGTTAAAAGTACGCACTGTATCAAATAAGCTGTGAGCCACTGTATATCCGCAACTTCCGATGACTATATCTCCGAAACTAAATCCGACCGACACTTTTTTTGCAAACTTATTATTTATTCTTATAGCGCTTCTCATAAAAAGATTAAAAAATTTGGAGCATTTGTGCTAAAGTAAATTTAAGCCGTTGTTTGGAAACGGGAATTCAAATTTAGAAAAACGCCAGGAAGAATGCCAGGAGGGTTCGCCACAAACCTAGTCTAACATTAAGATCTGTTTAGTTTGGACAACACACACACCCGATTTTCGGGGGTTATCACTTGTATATATTATCTTCTTTTTTTCAGAATTAATGACATAAAACATTTTATTTTGATATAAGTGTCACAAGGCAATCGATTTTTCATAACACAAAAAACGGAGTATGTATTCGAAAAGTGCATAGCAAAAAGTCTAAAAGTGAAGTACAAAGTGGATAAAATAAGCAATATTTTTGTTTAATCAAAATATTTAAAAAAAAATATGATATTTACCTATTTTCAAGTATGTGTTCCTTCTCTTCGGAGTAAGATTTACATAAACCACTTTCAATACTCCTGCATTTTGTACAGGTGTCACAATTGTTGACATGCACGGCTGGCAAAACATTGCAGAAAACTTTTCGTATTGTGCCACATTTTAGACACTTGAGCGATTCAGTCGGATTGATAACGTTACAATTCGTACAAGACCATTGCAGCACCGACGCAATTGTCCCCATTGCTGCTGGCTAGTCATGACTCTACAATGGTGAATTATTGGTCGTTTCCGTTTTAGCTTATTTTTATTACCTAAGTTACATCGATACCGATATGACCATTAAATACAAACTCACAAAAGTTGTTGTGTTATATACTTAAAACATTTATAATTCAGAATGCCTAAATGTTCTCACAATATGAAAGATCGTGAAAAATATAAAATCAAACTCTACAAAAAGTACAATAGTCAGGGTTGAAATAATTTTCAAGTACGAAAAAGCTACTACATTTCCTCTTTACAAGCATACACGTCACGTAATTCACTCAACAGAAGGTCCCAATGTTGTAAACAGTATTGGGTCGGAAAAGCGGAAGCGGAGTTCCGCTGTCAAAAATTAGAGCACACTTGATGCTATGAAATTGAACAGAACTGCTGCGTACGACTGATAGCCTACCGACGGACATCCGTCGATTTAGATTTAATTCTATTTTCTCCGTCGGGTCAGGGTTGTATTTCCAATCAGCTTGTGTCAATGTTTTTGTTTATGTTTTAAATCAGAATTTTGTAAAAAGTAATCTTACTATAAATATATTCTGCAAAAACAAAATCTATTTAAAAATATTTCGGATTAAAGAATTTTAAAAATGAGTGAAACAAGCTATGACGAGAAATTGATTGAAGAGGTCCGCCCAATTTTTTTTTCTTAGGGATAAAAATGAGTTAAAAGCAATTGAAAAACATGCAAAAATATTGTCGCTCTGATCTAGTTTCGGAGATATAGCCATCGGAAGTTTCGGATATAGCTTTTGTAAAAAGTATTATAAGTTGAGAACCCCTGCATTGATATCAAAAATATGGGTGTCATATGAAAGACAATTTAATGGCCTACAATAATAGTTAGCAAATCTTTGGAATTTTACCTATAATTTTGGAGATATGATTTTTCGGAAATTTTGATCAATTTTTTTTAAAAAAACGGTATTTTCTCCAAAAATTGTGTTAAGAACCTATACTTTTTTTAAATATAAGAATGCTTGATTATCTTGCTTTAAAATGATGAACCATTTGTATAGTTTGTATAGAGACGAACCCACCACCTCCTTTTTATGCGCTTACATGCCTCAACATACATGTTGTACATAGCGTCCATTACGGCTACAATTTGTATTATATTGTTTGCATATTGGTATTCATTTTTTTTCAACAATAATTCTAACTCAAATCACCAAAAAATGTTTCACTTTGTCGCAGTAAAAATATTTCAATTCAAAAATTTTTTTGATATAAACTAAATGACAGCTGAATTTTCCGTTCCGCCGCAATTTTTTTTGACAGCGGAATTCTGCTTCCGACTAGATGAAATTTTGACATTTCTGAGGTGAATTTGCAATGTCAAAATTTCCCAAAGGGCTAGTGAAAATTTTGACAACCGATATAAAATGTAATAACAATAACAAATTGTAAAGTAACGTCAATCATCCGAGGCAGAAATTTTTATTTGGACAATTTAAAGTGTCTATTGGCGCATGGATCAAAAAAATTTGTAAGTTCATTGTTTATTTAGAAAATCTTGTTAGAAATTTTACATCTACATATTTCTATTACCCACAGAATTTGGTACCAACCAAGAAAATGTAAGCTTTACACAGGAGGAATATGCTGAATTTCTGCATCTATGCGTATTTCTTTACAGTCAGCAGCCAATTAAAAGAATGTTGATCCTGAAAACGCTTGCCAGAAATTAACGTGCTGTTAAGAAGTTTGATTATTTGCTTGGCATGTCGATGTCGATATTAACAGAAGAACGAAAGAATGAATTGCCTAAAAAAAAAATGATCAGAAATTAGCTGAACTGGCTTCGCTTATGGCAGAAACAATTCAGATGTTGTGGTTAGATGAGCTGGAGAAAAAACTTGATGAAGATGGATAAAGAACGACTCGAAGAATTAGACTTTAATAAGAAACAGTCGGAACACTGAAGAAGTTGCTCTTAACGTTGAGAAGGAAAAGGTCGAAAAGAAACCGAAGGAGAGTGATGGTGTTGTTAAGGAAGAGGAAGTGGATGAATTTGATGCTTTAATAGAGTGCAGTGCCAAGCAGCGCTGCCACTTTGCTACGATCGCAGCAAATTTGCTACGCTAAAGCAAAAAAGAACACATTTGCGACTTTGCTACCCTCTCTCGTCAAATATATCAATTTTGCTACATTGTTCTCATCTCCAAATAATTTATTATTTATATAATTTTTCTTAATTTACCTCCTGCGATTTTTTTTATTAAACACATTTTCCACTTTATTGGAAACCTTTTACCGAACAATTTTAAGTAATTTTTTGAAACTTCAATCTATGAATTATAAAAGTGTTAACGATATAACTTTTGATGAAGGCAGTTTCTTACCTTCCTCAGAAATTTATTGCGGAGTTGAATTTGAAATTTTTGTCGAAAATAATAGAATTGAAAACGATACGGTTGTTAAGGTAAAGGAAAATATTTTGGAGCTTTATAAGGAAATTTGCATCCAAATAGTAAAAATAATTAATTTCAAAGACAAGAAACTAAGTCTTCTTTTTTACTTAGATCCAGAAATTGTAAAAGACGATTAAACCCCGAATATTTTAAGTCTTAAAGAATTTTCCGAATTAGCTTCAAAGTCAGATTGGGAGGACATAAACTCTGAATGGAGACACATAAAAAATTGCATTAACCATTTTACTGAGTCCATCGATGTTGTTCAGTTCTGGGTAAAAGTTAGTGAAACAAAAGATGGCATGGGTAATTTTTGTTTGTAAAACTGACCTCTTTTATGAAAAAACTGCTTATTTTGGCACATAGCAGTGCATCTGCAGAGCGAATTTCTTCAGATCTCAATTTAATAAAAAATAAAAAAAAGTAACTCATTCAAAATATATACCATAGATAGATGTCAAATAAGGACACTGTATGGGTGCCTTGAAAAGATAATCCGATGAACTATATTATGTATGTATATGTTTATGAACTATTATAGTTATTTTCATTTATGTGAATTTTAATGAGTTAAATACATCTATGTCATGTAGTTTTATGCCATTCTGAATTTCAATGTGATATTTTCGTTTAGTAAACAAATTTTTGTTTAATTTACTGTTGCAATATAAAATAGTTCAGCCAATTATTGACTTTTGCTACGCTGCTCACCGTTTTGCTACGCAATTTTGTTACAGAAATTTTATCCAAAGTGGCAGCACTGGTGCCAAGGGACGTAAAGGTGCACCGCCATCAAAAGCTTCTGGTGGTGAAGTCAAAAAACGTGCAGTAGGTGGTGGACGAAAAAAGAAAGATATTGAAAATGGTAGTGTCAAGTGATTCTGATACGCCGCCGGTTAAGAAGACATCACAGTCAAAGCGTCCACGTAAGGATCAATAAGAATTTATTGTGTACTCTAATACAATACAATGTAAAAATAAAAATCAAAAAGTGTTGTAAGTGCATTTGATGAAGATCTTTTCGAATACCCTAGGAGTTTTGTTTTTTTTTTGTATGAAATGTTTTCAATGTGAAAACCAAAATTAATTAATTGAAATCCAATTAATTTTATACTAACTAGTGGAAATTTTAAAACACCACCTTAGGGGCCGTCCATTTATTTCGAGAGTCAAAATAGGGGTGGTCCAGTAAAATCTTACAAAGGGGAATGAGAGGGGGGTCAATGAAAATCTCATGGTCATAACTAAGCGAATCTGATTTTTTAATAAAGCGCGCATTTTTAATAAAATAATTTATTTCAAATTCAAAATTCCACAAATTTATTTTACTTTCAAGATGAAATGTCAAAATTTTGTGCTGTCAAAACTTCATCAATTGGGACGGCAAAATTGCAAATTTTAGTCACCAGAGTGAAAATTTTACTCACCAGGCAAAAAATGGTTTTCACCGCGATTTGCCTAGGTAAAAAGATATCGATTGGGAAAGGCTCATTCTAGTGAAATCTGTTTTTCGTGTTTGCATTGAAATTGAATTTATTTTATTTAGCGCAAAGAATGAATTTAATTTTCTAAAAAATTTTGTCTAACAAAATGAAATTCATATAAAAATTTGAATATCGTCGCGTCGCTATTGTCTTTATCTACATGACGACGAGTAATTTTGGCATTCTTAACGATACTCCTCTCGCTCTCGTCCTGTCGACTAGTCATCTTTGTAATTGGGTCTAAGTTTACACGAGTGTTTTTTCAACACACGTTTATGACAACGCCCGCTTTTATACTTTTCACAGAGCAGAGCAAAAATGAACGCATTTAAAGCTACTAAATTTTTTTATTTTCGGCCTTTCCCAATCGATATCTTTTCACCTAGGCAAATCGAGGTGAAAACCATTTTTTGCCTGGTGAGTAAAATTTTCACTCTGGTGACTAAAATTTCCAATTTTGCCATCCCAATGATGTAAATTTTGAAAGCATGAAATTTTGACATTTCATCTTGAAAGTAAAAGAATGTAAAATGAATTTGTCGAATTTTGATATTGAAATAAATTATTTGTACTTTGAAATGCGTATTATAATTAAAAATCATATTCGCATGCTAATGACTCTGATGAAAGTAGCCCAATTGGAAAATGACGAATTTGTGCAATTCGTTTTTGGCGAGAGAAATTCTTAAAGTAGAGCACAAAGAAAACCTAAAGTAAAAGTCACGCTTGAAAAGACTTGGCGCGGTATTACTTTACCAAAACCCACTTTTCAGGAATTCATACTGTACGAGACAGGGGAAGAAAATCCAATGATGAAGGTTCATTTCAAAACGAAACTGCAAAAATTTGCGCGTCTGGCTTATGGTGATGAAAAACCAACCGTTGAAATTTCAAAGGGTGAAAAAAAGAAGGCATAGGTTTACTTTAGGGACAACTCTCCAATCTTTTTGTTTTTTTTAGGTAATGTAGCGTTTTAGGAATAGATAATAAATCTGCAAAAATAAATGTCACTGGGCTCTAGTTTCCGATGGCTAGGAAGTTGCGGATATAGCTTTATAAAAAACGGTATAAGTAAGGGAAACACTAAACAGATTTCTAAAATATGGGTACCATATGAATGGTAATTTGATAAGGTATAAAATCTAATTGTAATTCTTAGTCTTCAAGATATGACGATTTTTTTTAAAATTGTGACCATTTTGTTTTTTCATAAATCGTTATTTTTCCCAGAAAATGTATAATTAACGTATAATTTTATTAGTCTGAAACAAAACTTCAAAAACAGCCAAATATTTTGGTAAAAATAAGGAATTTAAAAAAAAGGCAAAATTTTTAAAAAATCATTATATTGCGAAAACCAAACAGCAGAATTCTAATATTTATGCAAAAATTTTATACCGTATTAAATTACCTTTCATATTTTTGAAATCTGTTCATGGGTTCCCAAGTTATACAGTTTTTTATAAAAGCTATATCCGCAACTTCGGATGGCTATATCTTCGAAAACAGATCCGAGTGACACTTTTTGATTACATAATGTTTTTGGTCTTTGCTAAATGACTGTAAGTTCATAATGTTTAATTAATATTTTTTAGAATAAAAAACTACGATAGAAAAATTTGGTTTAAAGAAAAAAGAAGGATTGTCCCTAAAGTCAACTGAAGCCAACAAGAATAATAAAGATGAAAATTCTAAAAAAATAATTTGTGTATTGAACTTTTGAAGGTGTATATTACATTGAGCTTATTATACTTTAATACTTTTTTATAAATTAAACATACATTAAAATAGGAAATGTTGAGCAGGGACTTATGCAGTAATAACCAAAACGATTTTAGGAATGATTTTACTTTGACATAAAAAACAAATAGGCAGGACACTTGATACATGCGTCATATATGAGAAATCATCTAACGAAAGTCGTAGTGAAAAATCTATTTCCTTTTTAACACTCCTTGCCAGATGATCTACTTCAGCAGCAGCATCAGTGCACACAGCCAACTTATCTCAATGGTGATTCACCACGCACTTGAGCACCTTGTTTAAGAATTTTATCTCATTGTACTTGGGAGCCTGAATCTAAATCACCAGCTGCACAATAACTTTGCCACGCTGTGATCAAGTGTTGACATGCCTCTAGTTTTTCTTCTGGTTCCAATTTCAGACTCAATGTAATCGGAGATTACTTTAATCCAATGATAAGAGTGTGTGCATAATTATTCTCATTTAGAGCATAACACAGGAGATTTATATGTCCATGATCACCGTCAGATTTTTATAAATTTTTATGTATTTGGCTGCTAACTGTAAAGGAATACGTGCACAACGTGCTTCGCATAGACGACGAAATTCAGCTCCCGAAAAGCTCACATTTTCATGGTTGCGTAGCAAATTCTGTGGGTAATAGAAATATGTAAAGATTGTAAAATTTCTAACAAGATTTTTTAAATAAACAATGCAACTTAAAATATTGTTTTTAATCCACGCGCCCCCAGACACTTTAAATTGAAATTGATATCGCCGACACCGGCATCACGTAATTTTTTCTTCCCTCCACCCAATGATTTCTCAGCATAAATTTTCTGCGCCGTCGACGACAACTCTTTGTAGTTGCATATTAGTGTAGTTGCCTGCCGATTTGTTTCGTTACAAAAAAAAATTAGACAAAATTTAACACAAATGTGCAAATAAAAATTTCAGCTTCAGATGTTTGACGCAACATTACAATTTGTTATTGTTATTGCAATTTTTAGGCCAGGGGCTAGTGCAAATTTTGACATTTCAAATTCACCTCAGAAAAGTCAAAATTTCATCAAAAACGGCCTTTCCCAATCGATATCTTTTTACTTTTGATGAAATTTTGACAGTTCTGAGGTGAATATGAATTGTCAAAATTTCAACTAGCCTCGGGGCTAGTGGAAATTTTTGGCAATAACAATAACAAATTGTAATGTTACGTCAAACATCTGACACATAAAATTTAGTTTATTTACATTTATGTTGAGAAATTATTCGATGAATGAATGGAAGGAAAAATTGCGTGATGCGATATCGATTTCAATTTGAAAGGTCTGGTGGCAAAATTTTGTAAGTTATATTTAGAAAATATTGTTAGAAATTTTACAATCTCTATATATTTCTATTACCTACAGAATTTGCTACGCAACCAAGAAAATGTGAGCTTTTCAGGGGAGCAATATACTGAATTTCGTCGTATATGCGAAGCACGTCGTGCACGTGTTCCTTTATAGTTAGCAGCCAAATAAATAAATATTGGGGTTGGCTTGAACAACTCAATCATTGGATTAAAGTGATCTCCGATTATATTGAGAGTCTGAAATTGGAACAGCAGAAAAACCAGAGGCACGTCAATATTTGATCACAACGTGGCAAAGTTATTGTGAAGCTGGTGATGTTTTAGATTCTGGCTCGCAAGTTAGGCGTACATCTCGACAACAAGAAATTCTTAAACAATGTGGTTAAGTGCGTGGTGAATCACCATTGAGATAAGTTGGCTGTGTGCACTGATGCTGCTGCTGAAGAGTGTTAAAAAGATAATGGATTTTTCACTACGTCTTTCGATTTCACATCTAAGGCGAATGTCTCAAGGGTCCTGCCTGTTTGTTTTTTGTTGCAAAGTAAAATTATTCCTAAAAACGTTTTCATTATTGCTGCCCCTGCTCTACATTTTCTTTTTGATGTACATATGTTTAATTTATAAAACATAATTTACAACTCAATGCAATATTATACACGTTTAAAAGTTCAAGAAACAAATTGATTTTTTTGGAATTTATTATTATTTCGGCTTAAGTTTACTTAAGATGACATTCTCTAATTTTATTTTGTTTTTTAGGGGTAAAAGAGGGTTAAAAATAAATAAGAAATATGAAAAAAAAGTGTCGCTCGGATCTAGTTTCAGAGATATAGCCATCGGAAGTTTTCATTTCATTTAATATTTTTATATAATGCTACAAGATACAGAATCTTAATAATAAGTAGGGATGTTATGAATATCCGTATCCGTAACCGAAACCACCGGATATCCGAAAAAAACACTATCTGTAACCGTAACCAAAACCGAAATAAAGATTTTTTAATATCCGTATCCGTAACCGAAACCGAAATATCATATCCAGATATGAACAGTTGTGCAATCATATTTGTACAATTTCGCTACAGCACAACTCTTCTGAGTTTACCCAATAATCGATTTTGTAAATCAATAAAATGTCAGATTTGGGTCAGAATTTACGAACTGGGCCAATTTTAAAAAAAATTTTATATTTTTTAATGAAATTTTGTTATTTAGATAGTGGTATGTGCTAGAAATTAAAATGTGAAATGTTCTTTTTTTGTTGTTGTTATAGGCAATTGAAATTCGGGCACAAAATTTTTTCAAAAGTTTATAACTTTTGAACGGAAGCGACAATTTTTATAAATTAAACTGTGTTCGATTAGTATTGAAATAGAGTATAAGTGAGATTTTTTTCAATTTTAAATAATGTATTTTTCAGTGTTAACAACATGTTTATTTATTGTTAAATGTTAATGAAAAACAGCCTTCCCTGTCCGATCGAAAAACGAAAAAAATTATATAAATGTTAAAAATATTAAAGTATAGTATTCCGTTGAGAAAAAAAATGGATCGCTCTTGACGTAATTTTTATTTATATATTTGTAACTTTGCACAGCGAGCTTTTAGTGGATTCTGTGAGTCGGAAAAAAACTTAATAAAATTAATATCAAAAAGTTTTAGTTTTGTTAAACTTTCATTTAGTTTATTCATATCAAATCCATTTCATTTAAAAGTTGAAAAATTTATTGAAAATTAAAGTTACAAAATCTATCAAAAAGTTTTTTCCGAAATTGTGCCGATGACCTTATTAACTGCAATTCGGATGGAAGATTGTTCCACAAACGAACCGCAGTCACAAAAAAGGAGCATTCCATCACCAAACTGTTGTGTCGCGGAATTTGTAATTTTAGACCTCTACGCGACTGAGAAAAATTCAGCATCTCGAACAAATAGTCGGGGCAGTTGTTATGTAGCGGATATAGCTTTTGTTAAAACTATCATAAGTTGAGAACCCCTGTATGGATATCAAAAATATGGGTGTCATAAAAAATATAATTCCATGGTCTTTAATAAAGTTTTAAAAAGTTTCGAAATTCAACCTATAATTTTGGAGATATGATTTTTCTGAAATTTTGACCAATTTTTTTTTAAGAAAACCTTTTTTTTTCAAAAAATGTTTTAACGACCTATAACTTTTTTAGTATGTTAAGAAAGCTTAGTTTATTCCCTTTAAAATGTTATTTAGTTTGTTCTAAGTTTTTAATTATTTACCCCCTTTTTACCGGGAAACAAAAAAAAATATTTAACGAATTCGTATGGAAAGTATGTATTTATGGACAAAAACAATAAAACGCAACAACAACAATGACTGGTGCAACAACAACAATTATCATGGGACGATTCTCATTATAAAACTTAAAAATTTTTAGTAAAAACTAGCAAACTATGTTGAATATTTTATAGACTGATCCGCGGCGATCACCTAAAAATCAAAAAGATCGGAGAGTTGTCCCTAAAGTAAACCTGTGCCTTCTTTTTAGCACCCATTGATATTTCTACGGTTGGCTTATCATCACAATAAACCAGATGTCCAAATTTTTACAGTTCCGTTCTGAAATTAACCTTCATAATTGGATTTTCTTCCCCTGTCTCATTCTGTGTGAATTCCGGTAAAAGTGGTGGGAAATCATTTTGGTTGCTAAAATTTGTTCTTGCGCTTTATTGATATTCTCTAAATATTTTACTTCATCTATTGGCACCAAACCATAGTCTGCATTGTAGCTGGTGCCATAAATGGTAAAAGGTATTGGTAAAGTAATGCAACGCCAAGTCCTTTCAACCATGACTTTTACTTCAAGTTCTTTTGTGCTCTACCTTAGCAATTTTTCTCGCCAAGAATGAATTGGACAATGCATCTTCCGATTGGGCTGTATTCATCAGGGTCATTAGCATGAACTATGCTCATTAGCATGCGAATATAATTTTTAGTTATAATACGCATTTATAAGAACAAATTATTTATTTCAATATCAAAATTCGGCATATGCATTTTACATGTTGTCAAAATTTACATCGATTGGGACGGCAAAATTGAAAATTTTAGTAAAGAGGATAAATAATATAAAAAGATCCCATGGATGTGTCTAAGCAAAAATGTTGCAGAATGTGTAATTTTCATTTTGTATATAGCCTTCAATAGATTCAATTCTCTCGTTTCATCAACACTGAAATAGGGGAAGCACGAACTCGTTCGCCTTTATTTTCTTTCGTTTGGATTTCGTATTTTTTATACGCTGTTTCGCTGTTTGTTTTGAGTTCTCGCTTTTATTTGCGATCGTTTGTTTTTTGTATTATTTGTATGCTGTTTCGCTATTTGTTTTCATTTCATATGCTGCATAGAAATTTAATTTTATGGTTATCAATGAATTCATATTGATAATTTGTATTTTATTTAATTTTATATGTAATTCAGATTGAAAATTTGTATTTTATTAATAGAATTGATATAATAAAAATATAAAAAAAAAAAATTTTAATTTAATTAAAAAAAAACAATGCGTGAAATGGAATTCGAACATCTATCAACGGTGTGCAAGGCAAGTGCAAAAGCCAATAGGATACGGTGCTAGTAATGAATTGCTCGTCTAATTCACATATGTACCGAGTAGGCATGTAAAATTTATCTGCTTTTTATTCTTATATAATCTAATACCGTTAGATTTTCAGGGTTATTAAAAGAATTTACAAATAATTCCAATAACAAAAATTAACATTTTAATCCTTAATACCAAATGCTATCTTTTAGTCCTTGATTTTGAGAAGAAATAATTTTAATTGAAAGGGTTAAGGACTTTTCATGTACCAAGGCACTTCTTCATATTATAATTTAATTTTAATGTATTGTATAAGTGAAGTTATCGTGAACGGTAGTGTTTTTTGCAGTTTGCAATATTTTTTGAGAAAATTCAAAGTGTTCATAAAATTGATTTATATTTCATAATTATTTAAATTGTTTGCCGAGGAATCTTTATATAAAGGTAAGTTCAGTTAAAAACTTAAATGGGTGCTCCAGTTTTGTTTAAATAAAGTTAAGTGAAAAAAAAATTAAATAAAACAAAAAAAACGAAATTTGCATAAAGTGCGTAATCAATATTACTTATTTTGGTAGTGCAAAACTAGTTTGGTTTGCACTTCTTTCTGCTCAAAAATAGTTGATCACGTTAGGAATGCGTAGCTTATGTAGGATAAATCTTAAGCGTTGATAACCTTGCGTTACAAGTGGCCATGATTGGTGTAAGTACTTAAATTTTGTTTGTAAAAAAAACGCTTGGAAATTAGACAACATTTGGAAACTAGAATTGGCCAAAACTTTTTTTTTCTAATTTTCGAGCTTTGTCTGTAATATGAAGAATAGTGATTCTTATAGGAAATCGACTGTTATTTTTAATTATGAAAGTGTATACGATTTTCCAATGAACTTAATGTGGGTACCCAACATTTCTTTAGAAGTATAATTCTATTGTATTTAAATTTTATAATAAATAGAACTAACTATAATGGACCGTAAGTGCATTGTCGAATGCATAGTCGCCGAAACCACTGATATCCATACATATCAATTTCCCCAGCAATATTCTGAGATTTCAATTTCAATTTTATTTCTATTAAATTTACGTATAATAAGAACTAAGTTCTTTTATAATACAAAGCATATAATAATAAAGAGAGTAGATTACATTTGTGCATATAAATTACATATTAAATATATAAAAGCTTAATAACTAATTCAATATAAAAAGGAAGCTAGATAGAATAATATTCAATAATTGGAAATAAAAATCAATAACGAGATAAATTTAGTTAGAAACCCCTTAAAAAAAAAAAAAAAAAAAAGTTTATAAACTTAAAAAGAAATGGTTACGTACATTTAATTTTTGATTTTATCACTGAGAAAAGTAGTTAAATATGGACTGTCTAAACTTTCTTATATCACTAATAGATTTAAAGTGGCTTGGCAATGAGTTCCAGAGTCTGATGGCATTAACGAAAAATAACCTGGATGAATTCAAATAATTAAATCTTGGTATATTTAGAGAGTTGCTCCTGTGCGACTGGCTGAACTGCAATTTGTCAAACAAATAAGATGGCGTTTTTGAATGTATGAGCCTGTGAAGAAACAAGCAGTTTCTAAAATTGAGATAAGAAATTACATCACATCCAAGTATCCTTTTATTAAAATTAGATATGTGATCGTATCTATGTAGACCATATACGTATCGTGTGGTATGATTAAATGCAACTTTCAGTTAGAGTTTCGAACCTGAGTCAAGCTTACTGTATACTACCTCTGAATATGTTATAATAGGGACTATTAGCTGAATAACAAGTTTACGTTTTGTATCAGTAGGCGTAAAATCAGCTGACATTCTGAGACTACGTAACGTGAAATAAATTTTTCTCACAATTCTATTTACATGATCAACACATGTTAGCGAAGAATTTAGGTGAAAACCTAGATTGAGTACTTTATTTATAAGTTTAAGATTTCTTCCATCTATACATAGTTTTGGTATGTCTTCCAAGTAAATTCTATCCTTAGAAATAGGTAGAACATAGGATTTATTTGCATTTAGCTGAAGACAATTATTTGTAGCCCATTCGCTAATAAAGTCAAGATCCTTATTCATTCGGTAGCACAGGTCATCAAGAAGGCCAATCCGGCTAGACAGATGTAATTGAATATCATCTGCATATGCAAGCATAGAAGCATGCTTGCACATTATGAAAATGTCGTTGATAAAAATTACGAAAAGATAAAATACTGATAGGCCTGAAATCATTCGGCTCACTTGCTGCAGCTTTCTTAGGCACAGGAATGACAAGAGCAACTTTCCAAGCGTCAGGACAAGAAGATGATGTAAAGCAATGGTTTACTATCTGCGTGAATGGACTAATAATATGAGCAATAATAAGTTTAATAAACTTCAATGATATTCCATCTTCACCAATAGCATGCGACTTAATTCTCATAATACACTTGCTAACATCATCTTCACTGACTGCATGGAATTGAAAAGTCTCACAAACAGAATTTCGAAAAGTATTAGTATATGCACTATTATTAGAAGCGGAAGAGGCTGAAAGAAAATAATTGCTTAACGTATCAGGAGCAACATTACACTCAGAAGTAGTTTTCTTACCTATGCCAAATGATTTTAAATTTGATTTTAAATTTCTTCACAGGAGTTTGGAAGGAAGAAACGAGTTAAGCTTTTTAGAGCAAAAAATAATCTTTGATTGTTTGGTAATACGGACTGACTCATTTCTAGAGACTCTAAAATTTTCCCAATTTTCCGCTGTAGGATTCTTTTTCCATATATTGTGTAGCTTATTACGCTTTTTTATGGAGTTTCTCACGCGAGAAGTAAACCACGGGCATGCCATATTTTTAATTAAAACTGTTCGAGTTGGAACACGCCTTTCAAAAATTGTAGTCAAGGTGTTCGTAAAACTTTCCAATTTCGCATTTACTGTTTCACCAAACCATACCCCAACCCAAGAAGTAAGATGGAGATCATTATAAAGTTCAACTGAATTTATTGACTTAAAATCTCGGACCGATATTGTATTTGAGCAAGTATTTCGATTTAAATTAAGGTTAAAAGTACAAAATAATAAATCATGATTAGACAAAAAATAAATTTGATCAAACAACAAGACGATTGATAACTCAGATACTATAAAAAAATCCAGTAGACTTGGATTAGCATTACATGAAAAACGAGTTGGCTCCTTATCATTAACAACCGTCATTCCAAAAGATGCAATATTTTCATGAAACGATTTTGATACAATATCATGACATAAAAGATTTATATTAAAGTCTCCACAGATCACAAAAAAATCAAAATCAATTAAAAAGTTATTAAGTTCTGAAAAATAATGTTCCAAACTATTGCACTTACTAGGGTTATAAACGCTGTTACGGATTTCCACTTTCAAAACGTTGGAAGTACGTTAAGAAGTTGTCAACGCGATTGCAATTCGTTAAAAGATACGGCAACATACCTCGATTGAAGTGCAAATGTCAAATTTTGATTTCAGCCACCTGCAGGCTACATTAGAACCTTCAATCGAGATATGAAAATGTTCAAAATCAGCCGATAAAATCGCCCAATTGCTGTTTGACACCTCTTTTGACTTTATCCAATAGAAACGCACATTACGGCGTCTCTATTAACACCTTAATCTCCTGTTAAAGGAAAAAAGTTCAAAAGGGTTTTGATTTTGATTTTGTTGCACTATTATTACTATTCCCACTAAAATTAACGTAAAGATAAGCAAATGTTACCACCCTGTGTCCATAAGTATATATAAACGAAAAAATAACTATATGTACCACGCCTGTCAAATGTAGAAATGTCAGACAGGTCAAAAAGGCTAATGTTGGCACTAATGGGCCAAGGCTGCCGTTCAATTTTTTTTTGTACGTATATGTATGTATGTGTGGTTGGCAAGCGACATCACGCGATGCTAACAAAGAAGCGTACAAGAAGTACAGATTTTGATGCAGGCGGCAGTTGAAAAAATAATTGATTCGCGTACGGTCGCAAGCTGCGAGCTTTTTTTGGTTGTTCTGTCGCACGCGGTTGCAAACGATAAAAAAAAATGGACGTTTGATATATATAATTTGTGCAAAAGACATTTTGAGCAGAAAAATCCAGGAAAATTTTAGCTGCAACGTTGAAAAATAATAAAAATTGTGAAATAAAGAAAATTCAGTGACAAAAAAAATCGTTAAAAGTTTCGATTCAGATTAAAACGCCGTAAAGTTTTATTTCAATTTAGAATTTCTTGAGTGCTCCATCGGGGTGTAAAAAGTGAGGTTAATACAAAACGTCAACGTCTTCAAATTTTAATAGAAACATTTTAACTGGAGATTTTAATAAAAATAGAAAATATTTTCTGACAAAACTTTAACAAGAACGTGTTAAGAGAGAATTCAGCTGAAAATTTTTTGTGAAAGAAAACAAAATTGTGAAATTCAATAACTTGTGCAAGTTGTGCGCACGATTCCAATGAAATTTAAAACAAGTAAATTGATTTGAGCTCTAAACGATAAATAAAAGCAATATTCCGCGAATCGAATTGATATTTGTGAATTTCGTGAAAACTTTCAAAAAAATAGAAAACCATTTTGTGACCATTTGGATCAAATCCTACGCCCATTGTTAAGTCAATCTCAAATGTGTATGGCTATTGTGCTCTTTAGACCTGTTCCTACATCTATGGAGTTTCATCTAGACAGTGCAGAATACTGCCAGGCACAGCACAAATAAAAAGGAAACAAAATTAATACCCAGCAAACAAACAAATAAACAAACATTTATTTAAACAAAAAAAAACATAAAATCACTAAATTTTTATAAAACAACATAATCAACATGTATCACTAATAACAACACCAACCAACATCAGCAACAACAACGTCAGCAGCAGAGGCACAAGTCGTCAACCACGACAGCCTACACCGCTATACACAACGCCACCATACCTACAAACGACGTCATGTGTAAATATATATTTAAATTATTACTAAGCATAGTTTAACTATATCTTATGGTTTCTTTTTCGAATTAGAGTTAAAATCCTATCTTTTTATTACTAAATAAGATTCAAATTTTGATATGTGTAGTAAGACAAAACGAATTTCAATTAAGTCTTGAAATAGTGAATTTGACAATAATTCATCCTGCACAATTTCACCTGAAACTTTCAAAGATACAAAGGAAAAAAATTATTAATTTTTTTTATTAAATCTATTTCCATTTTGAGTTAAAGCCTTTTGTTTTAAATCAAGGTCAATTGATAAATTACTTTATAAGTGTATCGGAATTTGTTAGTATACATCAACACTTGAAAGTTGCAGGTTGCAGTTGCTGACTTGTTTTCCAATTGACTACTTCAGTCTTAGTAAAGTACTCTAAAAATTTAATTTGCGAAATAACAATTACTCAATTTTAAGTAAACGAAATATGTATGTATATTGTCTAAAAATAAGCAAAAACTTAAAGAAAAAGTGATGAACTTTAAATTAAATAATGAATTGAAAAATCAAAATTTTCTTTTATAATTTAAAAATGAATTGCTAGGCAGTGAATTTGGGGGAGATGCTGGGGTGGGTGGAGCCGTGATGCCATCGGGAAAAGTTTAGGGGAAGGGACCTGGGGTTTTTCTGCTCCCCTTATGAAAATATTTTTTTTTATTTTTGCTATGCGTACGCCCGTGAGTGGCAATGGGAAAACCGCGCCCTAGCCGGGATGTCTTAGTGCTTGACACTAATGACAAGTGAGTTTTTTTCTTCTCGATATTTGCCAGGCGTAACATAGATGGCGCCCAACGAAAGCAAAATGGCTTCATTTTGTTTTTGGTTTTTTTTAAATTTTTTCTTTTTTTTCGATTTTTTTTGAAACGCAGGGGCATTCCTTGAAAAAGGGATGACGGGGTTAGCGATCCCGCGTATCCCAGCGAATCCAGGAAGCGTCTGTTCCCACATTGGGCGGCTGTACTTCGCACCGACCCTCATGGCAGCGGTCATCCCGTGTTGGATTGCGTTTCCAACGCGGGCGGGGTCTCGCATTAGTCCCAGCTACTGGACACTTTTTTAAAACCGGTGCTGCGTGCGGTGCGAGGCTCGGCTCGTGTTGGGGGGGGCAACATGTCCGACGGGGGGTGATCCTACCATAACGGTCGGTGAACCAATTATTTTTAGTTTTTGAGAAAAAAAAGGAAAAACATTTTTTTTTGTTTTCTTTTTTTTTGGTGTGCCCCTTGCATCGGCATGGGTGAGGCCTGGTAGCATCAGGACGTGATGCCAGAGCCGGCCCATGTTGGTGTAGGGTGGGCGCACGACGGGAGTAGCGGATTTTCTATTTACGGGTCCTTTCTTTTTGGCATCGCGGTTTATTCGCGCTGGCATTTCCCCTGATTAGCAAGTCATATTTTTGTCAAAAGTTTTTTTTGAAATCCTAACGATTTTTCTTTGCGGTCATTTACAATTTTTTTTTTTTTCATCCGATATTTTTTTTATATATATATTTTCTCATTTTTTTATTATTTAAATTTTTTTTTTCCATTTAGATCATTCTTTTTTTTAGCGCTTACTTTTATTTGGCCTGACAGGGCTTTCTTTAAATTTAGATCTACCTTTTTTTTTATTATTATCTCACATTTATTTTGAAGTTTGATTAGTTTATTCAACACTTCGAAGGCTTACGTTTTCCCTCCTTGTAAAAATAACTTGTAATTAGTTATAATTACAACAAAAATTTTCTTTATTTTTTTTTATTTTTATTTTTTTTATATTTTTCTTCCGGTCGTTCGGTTCCTAGAGTGGCACTATATTTATACTTTATAAATAGTATGCATAATACTCGATCTACTCGAGGAACTAACACCAAAAGAACCCCAATTAGAGGTAGACCCACTAGTAACGACGCAAGTACGTCGAGTTCTAACCGGTCATTTGTTACTTCCAAAAACCCTCGAGTGGTGCATTCACCAGCTAGGTTTTCGACTGCTTCCATAGTCAGTATTGAGCGTGCGCTCCAAGATCCTGCCATTGTAGAATTTTCTTTGGTAGATCAACCAGAATCCTTGACAGTCCAGCCTGATCCTTCGATAGGTCAACCAGAACACTTGGGAGTTGACTCTGACGGGTCAAAACAAAATCTACTCGATATTTCCAATTTGCAACTTTTAAATACAACGCGTTCGGAGCTAAACCCTCAAAACCCAAACTTCGATATGGCCGATTCAGAGCCCGAAAATTCCCCTGAAAATGCTCTAACTCACGACAATCAAGAAGCAATCACAAGCGCAAGTGCCGCTGCGATGGATTCTCTCGTCAGACTTCTGAGTCAGGCAATCCTTACCAGCCAGGATGAAATGAAAAGGGATCTACAAGATATGATATCCAACGTTGATAGCCTAAATAATAGGATGTCTGCTCAAGCCCCACAATTTTCCAGAGGCGATCCTCAACCTCGTCCACAACCGGCTTATACCCCTAGGGCTGAAAGTTTTCCAAGATTGCAGGACTGGAAAATTTCCTACGATGGATCTGGCAACGTCGCCGATCTCATTTTCAAAGCCGAAACACTCTGTGAAAGGACGGGATGCTCTCTTGATCATTTGTTCCCAAACTTTCATGTTCTTTTAACGGGGAAAGCTGAGAAGTGGTTTTGGCAATTTAGCAGGCAAAATCCTACTGCTAACTATCCACAACTTTGCATTGCCATGGAAAAACAATTTGGCAAGTCCGAAGACGATCACGATCTCATTCATGAAATGTCGTTAAGGAAGCAACATCTTAAAGAATCCATCGATGATTTTTATGATGATATGGTTTCGAGAAACTTTCGTATGAGTCGGCTTATGACAGATAGGGTGTTGGTCAAAATAATAAAAAAGAATCTCAACGCCAATCTGAAATGTATGTTGTTTGATAGCAACTCGACGAGTCTGGAAGGATTTCGTGAGGCCGCCCGAAGGGCTGAACAGGTGCTCTTTGAGACTAAAAACCAACCATCCTTTTTTAACCCGCAAAGGCAGGTACTTGAAATTGACATTGTTTCAAATGATGAAAATGGTAATTTTGAATTTGACCCACAAGTGGGAGCGTTGCAAGTTTCTCGCCGCTTTTGTAAACCAGATTATTCCAAAATACAATGTTGGAACTGTTTGCAGCTCGGACACTCTTATATTTATTGTCCTGATGCGATAACCTCTATTTTCTGCTTTAAATGTGGACAAAAAGGAGTATTAACTCCAAAATGTCCAAATAACCACCAGGGAAACCACAGACAGAGCGTGATGGCCACCGGGGACACACGTTCTTCCCGACCGACCCCGAGTTCAAATTAAACTCAAACTTACCAAATTTTGCAAATTTATCTCCACCGAATATTGAAAAAATTTAAATTTTGAAACCTTTCTGCCGTGACTTTGCGTGTCAAACAAACACCGATTTCTTAAATTTCCAAGAGCGTGAAATTCGCTACGAAGTAGCTAAAAATCGAATTTTTAAAAATGAGCTCTGCTCCAACAAAAAGTTGAGAAAACAAAAAAAGTGCAGACTAAGATACAAAAAACGCAAAAGTTACAAAAAAATAATAGAATCTACCAAACTTGCTGTTAACGGCGATGATCGTCCTTTTGCCAAAGTGAAAATCTTTGATGAATATTTAGTTGGCTTGCTGGACTCAGGAGCCAGTGTTTCTGTTTTGGGCAAAAATTGCCTGACATTTGTGGAAAATCACAAAATTTCTATAAAACCTCTGAAAACGTTCCTATCTACGGCTGATGGTAAAAAGCAAAATGTTATAGGTTATTGTGACCTCGCTGTTACCTTCAAAAATGTAACAAGAAACATTAATTTTTATATTGCACCATCACGCAGCCAAGAGGCGTATTTTGGAGTAGATTTTTGGCAAGCATTTGCTATAGCTCCAGAAATTTTTCCTCAAGTAAATTCACTTAGTATCAGTGAAGACCCATCAGAAACACCTGATTTCCATATCCTTTCGCCAGAAGAACAATTTGAGCTTGAAAAAGTTGTTTTGCAGTTTCCTTCGTTCGAAAAACTCGGTCTGGGTTGTACAGATTTACTCGAGCACCATATAGACACTGGAGACGCTGTGCCAGTCAAATCGCGACATTTTCCTCTGTCACCTCCAAGGCAAGAAGAAGCTTTCCAAGAAGTTGATAAGCTATTGGGCATGGGAGTAATTGAGGAATCGAATTCACCATGGTGTAGTCCTGCTGTTTTAGTGCGCAAACCAGGAAAAGTAAGGCTCTGTATCGACTCACGCAAGCTCAATGATTTGACCAAAAAGGATTCTTATCCGTTACCCCATATCAACGGGTTGCTAAGTAGGCTAAAAGATACATTTTTTATAAGTGGAATTGATTTGAAGGATGCTTTTCTTCAAATAAAACTGTCCGACTCCTCTAAAGAAAAGACCGCATTTGTTATCCCTGGAAGACCTTTATATCATTATAAAGTTATGCCCTTTGGGCTGTGTAATGGTCCACAGACAATGAGCCGTCTGATGGACAAGGTCATTCCATCGATATTGCGTGAAAATGTATTCGTCTATTTAGACGATTTGTTGGTTTGTAGTTCAGATTTTGACACTCACATGAAGTTGTTGCGCGAAGTCGCCAAATGTTTGAGGAGCGCTAAGCTGACCATAAATGTGGCCAAAAGCAAATTTTGCCAAAGGGAAATCAAGTACCTAGGGTATCGCATAGGTCATGGATGCTTGAAGGTGGACCCTGAAAAGGTAAAAGCCATCGGAGAGTTCCCTGAGCCGAAATCCCCTCGTCAAGTAAGACGCTTTATTGGCATGGCCAATTGGTACCGATCCTTCATAAGTAATTTTTCAAATTTGGCTGGTCCATTGACAGATTGTCTCAAAAAGAAACCAGGTCGTTTTCAGTTGACGAACGATGCAATTGAGTCCTTTAAAAAAATTAAAGTTGCTCATTCTTCAGCCCCTGTGCTGGCTCAACCAGATTTTTCTCATGAATTTTCCATTCAGTGTGACGCGTCTCGTATTGGTGTAGGCGGTCTTCTCTTCCAGCTTGATGATGACGGCAAGGAACGCCCCATTGCTTTCGTGTCTCAAAAGCTTAATAAAGCTCAACGTAACTACACAGTTACAGAGCTGGAATGCTTGGCCGCAGTAGTGTGTATAAAAAAATTTCGCCCCTACATTGAGGGTCATAACTGACCATTCGAGCCTTAAGTGGCTTATGACTCAGAAGGATTTAAACAATCGACTGGCGCGCTGGAGTTTGGCATTGCAGTGCTTCGACTTTAAAATTGAGCACCGCAAAGGTTCTCTAAATGTAGTTCCAGACGCTTTGTCTCGCTTCGATGTAGACAAAATTTCTACACCAAAACTTATGTCAGATATTGACCTTTCTTCACCCGAATTCAATTCCACTGAATACCAAAACTTACGCGAAACAATCTCTGAAAATCAATCCTCTTTGCCAGACTTGTGCATCAATTTAAATGAAAACAAGCGTGTCAAATTCAGGCGAGGAATTGAAAACGAAGAAAGTGATTTGTGGAGATTATGGTTGCCTAAAAGTTTGGCTACAGAAGCTATAAAGTTTGCTTACGACTCAATTTCTGGTTGTCATGGCGGCTATGTCAAAACACTTGCGAGGGTCCGTCAAAAATACTTTTGGCCTTCCATGGTAAAAGACATAAAAACTTACGTCGAAAACTGTGACATTTGCAAATGTGACAAACCAACAAATAAAATTTTACGGCCACCTATGGGTCAATCTTTTGTAACGGAACGTCCTTTCCAGCGACTGTATTGTGACTTTTTGGGTCCTTATCCCATGAATAAAACCACCAAAAACACTTCTCTTTTTATTGCTCTTGACCATTTAACAAAATATATTTTTCTTAAACCAATGCGTGCTGCAACCACTACAAATGTAATCAATTTCTTTCAAACGGAAATTTTACAATCTTTTGGCGTGCCTCAGTATATCCATAGTGATAACGGCAAACAGTTCATATCGAAAGATATGCAACAATTTTTCTCTGACTATGGCATAAGTCATATTAAAACTGGCCTCTATTCACCGCAGGCTAATGCCTCTGAGCGTGCTAACCGCGAAATCATTGTGAAGCTAAGAATTTTTCTGGAAAATCAAACTGATCATTGTAGCTGGGATCGATATATACCCCAAATTCTCTCGATTTTGCGCAGCGACTACCATTCAGCGATAAAGAGTTCTCCCTACTTTGCTGTTTTTGGACAAAATATGTGCCAGCATACTTCGTCTTATGAATTGCTCGAAAAACTCAATTGTTTAAAAACCGGTGATATCGAAATCGAACATAATTCTGATCGCCTTAATCGAGTGCGAGAAAAAATTTGCAAAAACTTGGCAGTTGCACACGAAAAAGCAACCAAAACATATAACACTCGATCTAAACCTGTCAATTATCGCGTAGGCCATGAGGTTTTTAGAGAAAATATTAGCCAGAGCAATTTTGCAAAAGGCATTAATTTTAAATTCAACAGGAAATTTTTGAAGTGCCGAATTAGGAGGAAAATTGGAAGTGCGCTGTATGAATTGGAGGATTTAAATGGAAATTTTATTGGAACATTTCACGCGGATAAAATTCAACCCTAACGCTTTAAGTCATATATATTTGATTTTGCCCGGCTTTACGTGGGTCGTGCCACACGTGTATTTCTAAATTTTCAATTTAAAACACAGTTTTTTTCTCTTTTCAAAAATCTTTTTTTTTACAAACAGTTTGGGATAATAATTTTGTCTTGAAATCCATTTCCTGTTTGTTCTGTCAACTAAAAGTCTTATAACAAAGCAGGTTTGTTACGGATTCCCAATTGCTGTTTGACACTTCTTTTGACTTTTGTCCAATAGAAACGCACATTACGGCGTCTCTATTAACACCTTAATCTCCTGTTAAAGGAAAAAAGTTCAAAAGGGTTTTGATTTTGATTTTCTTGCACTATTATTACTATTCCCACTAAAATTAACGTAAAGATAAGCAAATGTTACCACCCTGTATCCATAAGTATATATAAACGAAAAAATAACTATATGTACCACGCCTGTCAAATGTAGAAATGTCAGACAGGTCAAAAAGGCTAATGTTGGCACTAATGGGCCAAGGCTGCCGTTCAATTTTTTTTTGTACGTATATGTATGTATGTGTGGTTGGCAAGCGACATCACGCGATGCTAACAAAGAAGCGTACAAGAAGTACAGATTTTGATGCAGGCGGCAGTTGAAAAAATAATTGATTCGCGTACGGTCGCAAGCTGCGAGTTTTTTTTGGTTGTTCTGTCGCACGCGGTTGCAAACGATAAAAAAAAATGGACGTTTGATATATATAATTTGTGCAAAAGACATTTTGAGCAGAAAAATCCAGGAAAATTTTAGCTGCAACGTTGAAAAATAATAAAAATTGTGAAATAAAGAAAATTCAGTGACAAAAAAAATCGTTAAAAGTTTCGATTCAGATTAAAACGCCGTAAAGTTTTATTTCAATTTAGAATTTCTTGAGTGCTCCATCGGGGTGTAAAAAGTGAGGTTAATACAAAACGTCAACGTCTTCAAATTTTAATAGAAACATTTTAACTGGAGATTTTAATAAAAATAGAAAATATTTTCTGACAAAACTTTAGCAAGAACGTGTTAAGAGAGAATTCAGCTGAAAATTTTTTGTGAAAGAAAACAAAATTGTGAAATTCAATAACTTGTGCAAGTTGTGCGCACGATTCCAATGAAATTTAAAACAAGTAAATTGATTTGAGCTCTAAACGATAAATAAAAGCAATATTCCGCGAATCGAATTGATATTTGTGAATTTCGTGAAAACTTTCAAAAAAATAGAAAACCATTTTGTGACCATTTGGATCAAATCCTACGCCCATTGTTAAGTCAATCTCAAACGTGTATGGCTATTGTGCTCTTTAGACCTGTTCCTACATCTATGGAGTTTCATCTAGACAGTGCAGAATACTGCCAGGCACAGCACAAATAAAAAGGAAACAAAATTAATACCCAGCAAACAAACAAATAAACAAACATTTATTTAAACAAAAAAAAACATAAAATCACTAAATTTTTATAAAACAACATAATCAACATGTATCACTAATAACAACACCAACCAACATCAGCAACAACAACGTCAGCAGCAGAGGCACAAGTCGTCAACCACGACAGCCTACACCGCTATACACAACGCCACCATACCTACAAACGACGTCATGTGTAAATATATATTTAAATTATTACTAAGCATAGTTTAACTATATCTTATGGTTTCTTTTTCGAATTAGAGTTAAAATCCTATCTTTTTATTACTAAATAAGATTCAAATTTTGATATGTGTAGTAAGACAAAACGAATTTCAATTAAGTCTTGAAATAGTGAATTTGACAATAATTCATCCTGCACAATTTCACCTGAAACTTTCAAAGATACAAAGGAAAAAAATTATTAATTTTTTTTATTAAATCTATTTCCATTTTGAGTTAAAGCCTTTTGTTTTAAATCAAGGTCAATTGATAAATTACTTTATAAGTGTATCGGAATTTGTTAGTATACATCAACACTTGAAAGTTGCAGGTTGCAGTTGCTGACTTGTTTTCCAATTGACTACTTCAGTCTTAGTAAAGTACTCTAAAAATTTAATTTGCGAAATAACAATTACTATGTACGTATATTGTCTAAAAATAAGCAAAAACTTAAAGAAAAAGTGATGAACTTTAAATTAAATAATGAATTGAAAAATCAAAATTTTCTTTTATAATTTAAAAATGAATTGCTAGGCAGTGAATTTGGGGGAGATGCTGGGGTGGGTGGAGCCGTGATGCCATCGGGAAAAGTTTAGGGGAAGGGACCTGGGGTTTTTCTGCTCCCCTTATGAAAATATTTTTTTTTATTTTTGCTATGCGTACGCCCGTGAGTGGCAATGGGAAAACCGCGCCCTAGCCGGGATGTCTTAGTGCTTGACACTAATGACAAGTGAGTTTTTTTCTTCTCGATATTTGCCAGGCGTAACAACGCAAGAAAGAAAAACTTTGGTATTAGCATCATATTTACATAAATTTAAATACTCAACATTGCTGCTTGAAGTTGACATGTTAATAGTTTTTACTTTTAAGTTACTTCGACAGTATATGGCAACTCCACCACCCTTACGTTCAATACGATCATGCCTAAAAAGTTTAAAATTATTTAAGTTGCAAACGAAGTCAACTGAAGAATTTTCAAAAACAAATTTTAAGTGGTCAAGCTTATTCAAATTAAGGCTTCTAGCATTGAAGTGAACCACCTTTAGACCAGAATTCTGTGCACATAGAATTTGCACCAGGTTACTATCTCTTACGCCATTAACAGAATCTCTAGAGCAAAGCATTGACAGAGTAAGGTATATAAGAAAGTTAAGACATATTTAAAAATAAATAAATAGAAAAACACTCAATTTCAAAATTAGCTAGTAACCAGTTCCCTTTGCAGATAGTTAAAAAAGTTAGCAGATAGGAAAAATTAACAGATATAAGGAAAATATATATTAATCTTACAATAACAACATATAATAAAGATTTAGCTTTACATAACATTTGCCTAAACATTATCATCATGTGTATAAGCCGCAACTATATCGGAAAGTTGAGATAAGTATTCAAATACACAGCTTTCACCATTCTCAAACTTTTTGACATAAATCACTCCGCCTCTCGCATATGCAAAAAAAACTTTTTTTACTTTTTTTAGATGAATTGCACTCTGCAGAAGTTGGCGTCCGCTTTTGGAGAGACTTTGGTTTAAGTAGCAACTTGCATTGGACTTTAGACCAACGTCATTCAACGAAAGCTCTTTGTGATACTTCCTTCGATACGCAGCTGCAGACCTAAGCAAAAAATCTCTCTCATAAGAGCTGTTGAATTTCATTATTATGGGCGCTTTCATATTAGTAAAGTTTTTCTTCACTCGAAAAACACTTCTCAAGGTAGGTGGCTTACATCCGATAGAAGCACACTGCTTTTTATAAACTTCCACAATGTTCTCATCTTTACTCTCCGGAACTCCAAAAAGAACAGCATCAGTTGCAACTTCTCTCCGCTCTATCGCAGAAATTTGAGAATAAAGTCTATCAAGACCCTCTCTGAACACATCTTCTAAAGACTCACTCTCTAATTTTTCAACACGCTCTGTAATTTTATTCAGAGTTGCATTAGCACTATTTATTTTCACCGCACAATTGCTCTCAATTTTTTTTAATTTGCTCAACTGAATTTGATACTGCAGTACTAACATCATTTAGTTTCGTTGCGTAGTGTCGCTCCATTTCTTCAATCTTTCTGTTGAACTCTTCTCGAATATTATTGAGCTCAGTTTTAATGTTGTTTAGGAGCATTTCACTTAACTTGCTAAGCCGATCATCAAGAACTGGATTAAAAATCTAAGACTTTTTCAATCCAAAGTCAAATACAATTCGAGGATCTGCAGCCGGCATTTTGACCCGTCGTGCGTAGGCAATACGCGCTTATTAAAGGGAGCTATTCCAACCTTGAACTTAGGTAATTTATTAAGAATGCACTTAGGCTTTTCAAAATCTATTATATTTTTATATACATACATAATACCCATATTACACTAGTTCACACAAAAAATAATTTGGTTTCGCACATACTTTTTTATCTATTTTGGCACGCAGATTCCAAAAATACTTACCATTTTTTTTCGTAAGAATCGTTTTTGTGATATCCCAAAGATATATCAAAGTTCAAAAAAAGCAGTTTTTTGGTCTTTTTTAAGTAACAAAATTTCAATTACTCCGTTTAAATCCAAAAAGCTTTATTTATTTTACTGAGAGCTTTTATGTTCAATAGTTTTTCAAAGTTATTTTGTTGAAAACATAAGATTTTTGACTTTATAAAGTGTCATTTCGATAGAAAATTTTATTTCCTACCAAAAATCTGATAATCAGTATGTACCCAAAATGTATAGTTTTTGGGCTATAAATAAAAAAATGAAAAAGGGAAAAATATGCACCGTTCTCAAAAGTCCATGATTAAATTTAATAAAACTTACAATTGAACATATAAGACAACAAAATATCAAAATATCTTTAACGAATTAATTAATTTTTTTAATTATATAGTCAATGGCCAATGAAAATTACCCATTTCCATTGATTTTAGAACAACTCTCATAGTATTTGTCCAACTTGGACAAAATTACACTTAAAACACTTGTAAAAGAATAGTCTTTCAGTTAAATTCTTAAAAAAAAAATTAAAATAATTTTTTTGCAATCAAGCAATTGAAATTTAGTGACTTTTAAAAAAGTTCAAAAAAGTCAGTTTTTTGGACTTTGATCGCTTGTAACTCCATCAAATCTTATTCGATTCACTCAAGCGATATATCATTAGAAAAACAATAAAAATATGTTTGGAATGGAGTCGGAAAAAGTTTGATGGAGATATGCGCAAATAAATGAAAAAAGTACAAAAAACGGGTTTTTAAAGATATTTCGAAAAAATGGTTGGCAATTTTGGAATCTACGCCCCAAAATACATCGTAAAAATTTTATGAGAAGTCATATCTCGAGATGAATCCCAAATTTGTAAACTAGTGTTATTATTATACATACACTTGACATACAACTGTTTTATTTAATAGGTCACTTTGAAGAAAATATAAATATTCCTGTAATCACTTCAGGAGAAAGATTTAGGAATTGCTCTGTATCTATTTGCAAGAGCACTTCTATTGACTTTGTGCTCCATAAATTTCCAGGTGACACATTAAGAAAAAGAAGTTGGCTTGAGGCGTGTGGTTTGCAAGACAGCAACGAGTTGTTTATTTGCAACAACCACTTTGACCCATCTCATGTCAACTACAGCACAGAAAGGCTGAGGAGCAAGGCATTCCCTGAGCTGCAAATGCAGGAACAGCGCAGTGCATTTGATGACAATGTAGTTGGTCAGGAATTACAAGAGCGCAAATCGCAGTCTTGCGAGAAGTGCGAAAAATATTGTAAACTGGCTGACTACAACCAAAAACAATGTAGCATGCGCGAAACTCAGCTGGCCGAAGAGCGGGTAAAAAACCAGGGATTGCAAGATCAAATTGCAATTTTGCAAGGGAAGCTCGAAGCCTTGGAAAGTGAGATTGGGGATATGAAGGAGAAAAGCTATTCATGCCATAAAACGCCAACAGAGGATGCAAGCCCTTCGGCAATTGATTTTGCGAAAATAATAACGAGTGAAAAGTGGACCATCTACTCGGATGCCCATAGAGAAATATGTCAAGTAATACACCTGCAGTCCTCACGAGCGTATAGATTCATGAGAGAACAGCTCAAATTTCATCTCCCTAGTATCTCTTCCCTTCATAGATGGTGACCAGTAAAGGCTATTTCTCCTGGTATTTCTCCTACAATGGAGATAATATTCAAGGGCATGGTCGCGAAAAAGAACACTGAGGCAAAGTATTGCGTGCTCCTCTTTGATGAACTCGTCATCCGCAAGAGTTTAGATTACGACGCATGAGAGGATCTGATCAAAGGGTTCACGGACTGGGGTGGAGCGACGCGCACGGCATGTATTGCTGACACTTGCCTAGTGTTTATGTTGAAGGGAACGGTTTATAGCTGGAAGATGGTTCACAGCATTTACTTCACGAAAAATGGCATTGGTACAGCAATGCTTAAAAATATTTTTCATGAAGTTATCGATTCTTTTCAAAAGTCGGGCTACTTATTGCAAGCGGTAACTGCTGACCAGGGTTGCGCGAACCGAGTATTGTTCAGCAGCTTAACATTCAAATTTTCTCAAAATTATTTTATTGCAAATGGTCTTAAAATTTATGTCATGTTATGTTTGCCATTTGCAAAAAAGCATGAGGAATACTTTACTTGGTGGCGATATCACCACTAAAGATGGGGTTACAAGTTGGAAGGTGTTGTTATCAACAAATCTAAGTATCTTAGAATGTTGCCAAAGGTAACAGATAAGCATATGTATCCACAATTGTTCGATGAAATGCGCGTTATGTTAAGCACCCAGGTACTCAGTAATGCATTTTTTGTAGCCGTTAAGTTTTGTTTGGAGAACGATCTCTTGGTCAATCCCCGAAACATTGCGAACGCTGCTGCAACAATGTCTTATTTAAAGAAGTTAAATGAAGGCTTCGATTATTGCGACAGCAAAAATTTAAATGACAAAAACTTCAACAAACGACCGGTTACTTGCAACAAAATAAGCAAAATTGAGGAATTCCAAGACTATCTGTCAGAGTTATCTCTAGCAGACAGAAGACAGTCGAATAATGTATGCATAAGTGGTTATGTTTTTACCATAAACTCCATGATATGCTATGTAAATGATATGTTTGAGAACCCAAATATATCATTCGTTATGCTTGGAAGACTAAATCAAGACTCTCTTGAAAACTATTTTTCAATACTGAGGAGACAGTTAGGGAATTCTACGAATCCATCGTCAAAAGAAATTGAAAATCTTACAGCTAGATTAATGTCGATGAAATTGCTTATACAAAACTATCAAGGTCACGGTACAAATTGTGAGAATAACGAGGCAGCTTTGGTGCTAGAGTGGGACTACACCTTCGAAACAGAATCCTCTGCGGAACTTTTACAAAATGATTCGTCCCAATCGAAAGACTGCGCAATACCATTTTGTGAAGTTTCCGCAGAAGAAGAAACACCCAGTACTATTCCGCTAACAGAAGTGGAAAAAGGTGTCGCGCGGTATGTCGTGGGCTATACGTTGAGAGCCAAGTTAACGAAAAGAATTAAATGTTTTTCGTGTTTAACAAACCTTCGGAAATTGGATGGCTTGTCATTGGATTCCGAAGGTTTCATTAATATGAAGAACTATAGCGACAAACGTCTCTGTCTTCATAATCCTTCGGATGTGTTTTTTGAAATATGTGAAAAACATATTTCAATTTATAAACGCATGTTTGACAACATGTGTCATAAAAGATGTGTCAAGGAAAGGATTATGAATGCATGCATCGCACAAACTAATATGGATGATCCAAGTTGGTTTGACAGGCTCAATCCATGTTATGAACATCGGTGCGTCATCTTGAATCACTTGATTTCGGTATTGCTGTACCGAAATTCAAGATGGTTGTTAGAGAAGAAGAAGGCCGAAAGCGCGGAATTGAAACGCAATAAAAGTAAACTAAAATACGATAAAAAAATGAAAAGGCTTTGCAAAGAGTGAAGCCTTTTTTATTCTTTTGGCGCTGTTCAGTACTTTATGCAGAACTAAAAACGCTACACAAATGAAAATTTTCATTTTTTTAACGTTAGTCTGTGTATATTACGAACATGGACGGAACCGTTCGATTGTCACTTAGCTTTGATTCTTTTGGTGCAATGACTTATCTTTTCAATTTTTACGAACTCGGTACTTATAGTACGTATGTATGTACATTTTCATAGGCATTTTTTGCATTGATGTTGGAGTTTCAATTTTTTTGGTCGAAAACTTTTTATTTTAACATAACTGTCACCTTAAAAAATGACTTGCATTTAGTTTATCTGTTTACTTAAAAAGTATAAAAAATCATTGTTTGGTTATTTTTCATGTCAATATGGCATGTTAGGGATTTTATTTGGTAAAATAAATCATGAATGCCACTATTCTTTGTTTTTCTTTGACTCTAATTTACTTAATTATGTTTACTAGTCCAAGTCCGAAACTTTGACGTATTGGGTTTTCGTCATTTTCATTTATTGGCTGCCTGTTCGTCAAACGTTTCGTATAGTTATATCGAACATTCGGAGATATGTTTTTCTGGTTCCGTCAACTTTCGTAGTCTGTATATTTTTGTGGTTCTTGTCTGCTTCTATCAGGACTTGCCAACCCAATTCCTATCTGTAGTAACTTGTTTCAAGTTTTTCCCAAATGACTGTGGTCACACAAAATATAAATTTTATGTCGGTTTTCGTTACCCATTTTGGATCAGCCTGTGTTACTGCACCCGTTTTTCGTTTATTTGTAATACTTTTGAATGAATTGGTACTTTTGCTGTGATCGCTGTCCGCAGATTTTTGGCCAGACCCAAAAACTCACTCGTTATGTTACATCACCGCTCTGAAAATAAATACATCGCATCTTTTGTCAAATGCAACATTGAACTGGAAGGTAATTTCTACCAATGTTTGACAATTAATTAAATTTTAACTGATAACAAAATTGGTTTGCTACATAACAAATTTTGTAGCAGTTCTTCAATACATTTTTCGCAAGAGTCAACGTTGTGCTGGAAGGTAATTTCCACCAATGCTTGACTTTTCTAACATCAAAGTCGTTTTCCATAAGCCAAAAACAAAAAATATCATTTTCCATCGCATCATACTGTTATGTATTTTCAGATAAATGACATGCACCAACAAGAATAGCATTTTTAAATGCTACCAAGAATTTTTCTTACTTCATAACATTTTTCGCAAAAGTCAACGTTGTGCTGGAAAGTAATTTCCACCAATGCTTGACTTTTCTATTGCACATGATTTTTTAATTGCTTCTGTCGTCGGTCAAGAAATGAATTTTTATCATGCTTCACATTGAGCGGAAAGACATTTCCACCAATAAATAAAATTCTTCAACATTCGACTCGTCCGTAAGCTAAAAAATTAAAAAAAAATTTGCATCTAATTTACATCATAACATTATTTTCAGATCAATTAATTATTTTGATCGCATTTTAAGACTACTTTTTTAGTGAAATGGTTGTCTAAATTCATTAGTTGTGGCGATCTCAAAATAAGTGATGATTTTCAATTCATGCAGAAAAACAAAAAAGACCAGCAAAAACATAACAAGCGCATACGTCCATACATATATGTATGTGTGAGCGTAGGTCTTTGCTTTGCTTATGCTCTAATAGCAAATCCTAGTTGAGTAAAATGATTATCAAACTTTTTATGTTTTTATATTTATCTTTTATATTTCACATAATTTATTCAATAGTCATTTAATTGTGTTATGTACATACTTAAAGTAAAAAAAATATTAAACTAATGAAAGCCAACAAAAATAAAAAACCATAAATTAATTCAAAAGAAAAACTTCGTTTCAATGATAGTTAGTATTGTTGCCAAATTTCGTTTTCATGTCAAATGTAATTTCAACAAAAAGTTTAGTACCGTATCCTACTGGCTTATGTACTTGCCTTGCACACCGTTGATAGATGTTCGAATCCCATTTCACGCATTGTTTTTTTTTTAAATTAAATTAAAATTTTTTTTATTTTATATTTTTATTATTTCAATTCTATTAATTAAATACAAATTTTCAATCTGAAGTACATATAAAATTAAATAAAATACAAATTATCAATATGAATTCATTGATAACCATAAAATTAACATTCTATGCAGCATATGAAGTGAAAACAAATAGCGAAACAGCATACAAATAATAAAAAAAACAAACGATCGCAAATAAAAGCGAGAAATCAAAACAAACAGCGAAACAGCGTATAAAAAATACGAAATTCAAACGAAAGAAAATAAAGGCGAACGAGTTCGGACTTCCCCTATTTCAGTGTCGAGAGAATTGAATCTATTGAAGGCTATATACAAAATGAAAATTACACATGATTTTCTGCAACATTTTTGCTTAGACACATCCATGGGATCTCTTTATATTATTCATCCTCTTTGATTATAGTCACCAGAGTGAAAATTGTACTCACCAGGCAAAAAATGGTTTTCACCGCGATTTGCCTAGGTAAAAAGATATCGATTGGGAAAGGCCCAAAGTATAAAGATTTCGATTGGAAAGGCCTTTTTATTGCTTAAATAAATAAAGAAGAATCATAAAAAGAGTGTCTGGCAACGCTGTATTGAAAAAGGCGGAAAAAATATTTTGATCCATATATTTAGAAATGAAAAATTAAATTTTTACTTGAAAAGTTAATTAAATATTAAAAAATAAAAAGTTAACATTTGGGGAAGGGGAGAAGATCAACTACCACGAAATGTCCGTGTGTCACTTGCAAAAAGGAATGCTTGGATTCTCAAGACTCCAAATGCTGTCATGGCTGTAATAAATGGGTTCAGGCGACTTGATCCAAGCATCGACATGCTTGCATCAACAATTATTTACAACAACCAAATTACAGCTGAAACCACGGAAAACCAACGCGAGTCTTAGAATAACTCCGGCGTTAACAAAATAAACGCGCGTTGCAACGCACGTTTGATGGTATCGCTCCCCTACAATAAATGACTGACTGAAACTCCAACACATTGATAATGATTATTCTGTTCACTGACACGTAAATAAATACTTTTGGTATTAAATCAAAGCAGAGAAAAACAGACTGTTACGCAGCTTACATTAATGCTATAAGCAGGAGTAGAGGGAAAGAAATAGATGAATAGAAAATTTGACGTTTCGTAGAAAAAATAAAACTCTTCGAGTCTGGCGAAAAAAATATAAAGCAAGAAATAACTACGGGAAATAATTTGAATGTAAAGCTAAGTACTCATATTAATATATTTACAGAGCTATTCTGGCAACTATCTAAGAACTCACCAGAGTCTTTAGTAAGGCAAAAGTCTTACTTAAGATGTTTTGGTATTCTGACAGCTATCTTGAAAGCTCTTTTCTGTCTTTCGTAAGAGAATTTTAAAGACCTGCTACGAGCAGGAGCAGGCAGATCTATTTAATGTCATAGAGGAGTCCTTCAGGAAGGATTATAGGCTGCCAAAATACCTTTAAGCTGACGCCATTATCGAGATGCAACCACACGACATGCATCAATCCGAAATTCCATTTCGAACGCTATTTTTGACCATGGATCGTACCACGATATGTTGATAACACCTTTGCAAAATCGCTTATTCAGTCCTCTATTTCGCGAAGTATCATGGTATCAGCATAATCAACACGGCTGGGTTAAGATAACCGTAACAAATTCACACGATGGGCCCAGATCGTACTGGATACATCTTGAAGATGGAACGGTGTACAAAAGGAACTCAAAATGGTTGCGAACAGAGGGAGGTGTTATATTAAGAAGCTGGTAAATCTATCCTAGCATTGCAACATACTCTCATTTTTATAAATTGAATAAAGAGTAGTCGTAGTCGAATGTTTGATAGAATACTATAATAACTTAAATAAAAAAATTAAAATAAAAAAATAAGTCTGCAGCATCATGGAATTTTTTAAAATATAATTTTGATATTTTATTAATTGAAATTTGAAACATCAAAATTTGACAAGTTTACCACGAAAGCTTTTGTGTGGGGAATTCAAAAGCTTTATCTGAAAGACTTTTGCGCTAGAATACCTAAAGTCTTAGAAAATGTCTTACAAAATATTTTCGTAAGACTTTTAGCTGTCTTTGCCAGAATAGCCCTGTTAATCAAATTTTAAAAATAAATAATTTAATTTTTAACATGATTCCAGGGACTTTTTCCAAATTCGATCGTATTCTAGATGTGAGTACTGAAAAAGCAATCATCCTTGGTGGTGGCTTAAATTCATGAACATATTGTGCTGGTTTCGATGTGGCTTTTCCGGTTCGGTGTCTGCTGCTAGAAAATTTAGATCAAAACATATCGTCAGCGAAAATACAACCATCATTTTTGTTAATTGCAGCCCAATTAAATATGCTTCCAAAGCACAAACGAAAGCTACAAGAAATTTTGCTGGTAGTAGAGATGGTATTGGACGTGGCAATGGTGCTACAGCTGCTAATTTCTGTTATATGAGTGAAGATATATTAGCAAAATATCGGCGTGAAGTAAGCACCTCAAGTGAGGCCACAAATTCCGTCTCAACGGAAAATAGCCGTCATGTGCATAAAGATTCCGATATTGAAGCAAGGTAAATAAATTCTGGAAAAATGTTATAATCGAGCTTATGATAAATATTATTTTCTCTTTTAGTCTTCCTAGTGCAATTTGCCCCGTTGCACTCAATGTTATCAAAAGAAAGATTCGCACCGTACTTTCAAATACTGATTTGGATATGGGTGACTTCCGTCATACCGCAGTTAGTATTTAAAAACATGATTTTTATGCCAATATAATAAACTTTTAACGCTATTTCAGTACTCAAATGCGTCTCCACTGCTCACATATCTTCAGATACAATTAGCTCAAGCAATAAACTTGCTAAATTTCCAACAAATCTCATATGCTACTGAATTCATACGTTGTTTAGCCTCTTTGCAACCGAATCAACATCAACAGTAGCTGGAAAAATTGCCAATTTAAAACATAAAACAGTAAGTGCATATCATAAAAATTAAATCTTGTGAAATGTTATGAGAATTATCAAAAATTTTAAAATAAATAAAAAAATTTCTTCAATCAGTAATGTTTTATTCAAAAACAAACTTTGTATAAACGTCATATCTGATTGTCATAACTGATTGGAGTAAGTAAGACAACCGTATGTTTGAGGGAATTTAAAATTGCATGTGATAGAAAGGGATGTAAAATCACATGTATACAAAAGTTTCCATCAGATTTTTCACACTGCTATTCAGAAACTGATAGAAACTACTGACCGAAAATTGTATCAGCGCTGTCTATCAGATCAGATCAGACCTATCATCTGACCGACATTGTTCTTGTAGGGTCATTGAATATCTGTGTTATGTTGAAACGCGAGTTATGTGTGGAAGCACCATACCTAAAACAGTACGCAGTACAATATTTTAATGTGCTATTATAAGATCATGTTACATTTTGTTTTGACTACAGGTATACAGGTGTAAGACACAGTCAGCACTTTAAGAATTTAAGTTTTTTAAGCAAAGTCAGCTGTCCATAGTTGATATCTAAAAAATAAGTGAATAAAGTTTGGCAGTCGTATTTAAACCAACAAATCTTCAAGTTTTTTATTTAAGTGGCGCAGTCGGTGTCTCGAATCAAATTTTTTTTTCTAACGGCAACAAGTGGGATACGTAGTTGATAAAAGAACAATTTAGTTATCAACGAAGAAACGAAACAAAAGAAAATTAAGAATAAAATAATAGTGTTACACAAAACAATAAAATAAGTGTTTTGCAGCATCGAAAGATCCTGAAGACTTTTTAGGCAACAAGTATACACAATAAAAAAATACAATTTGAAAGACAACGAAGAGCAAGGTTATACAACCAAAATAGAAATATGGCAGACAAGAAGAGCAAGAATCGAGGCAGATATCAAGTTTTTGCCAACATTCCAAGGAGAAAAGGAGACCTTACACTCCTTTATCGGAGCGGTAGATCGGGCTTTGTTAGATAACCCTGGAGCTGAAAATGAAGTATTCCAGATTATTTTCAACGTGAAGATCCAAGGGAGGGCGAAGAACGTCCTTTGTGTGAACCCTCCTGCAACGTGGGATGTATGTAAACAACAATTAAAAATCCACTACAAGTCAACAAAAGATCAGATGACTTTAACGAAGGAGATATCTAATTTAAAGGTAAATAGTGTGTTTGAGTTAGATAATAAGATTAGGTAGTTGGTGGAAGATATAACCGAATATGCTGTATTTGAAGAAAATGGTCAAATCATGGTAAACATATTCAGTGGTATGCTCCTCCAACGAATAAAGGAACTAGTACCTGGGCCCTTGGCCTATGCTGTAATGAAAAAATATAATCTTAGTGAGATAAGAACTATTATTTACGATTTTATTGGCCAGGATTATGGAAACCTGAGCCACCATAAAAATTTTCGTAATCCTCATAGCAATTTTAATCATAATAGAACAGAAAATAAAAATTTTAATCAGAGCTGAACGGAAAATAGAAATTCAAGGTATAATAATTCCAATCAGTACGGGACAGAAAGTAAAAACACTCAGCAGAGAGTTAATAATTTTATTCAAAATAGGTCCCAACAAAATCAAAGTAATAATAATAGGCAATCCGTCAAGCCAATGGAGGTTGACACTCTGAGTAAGGCTGAAAATAATGCAGAATTTTTTACAAACTAGCCTTGGATAGTAATAACAAAAATTTTTTAGAGCTAACAATAGAAAATACTAAATACTTAGCTTTGTTAGACACAGGGTGAAACATAAGTATACTAAATACAAAAACAGTTAAAAGTTATAAACTTATTAGTACAGATAATAGAAAAATAATAACATTAGCAGGACAGATAGAAACACTAAATGTAACTGCAGCGACAGTATGTCCATTAGAATTCCAATATCCACAAAATGCAAAAATAAAATGGATTGCGATGGAAATCGACAAACCATATGATATGTTAATTGGAATAGACTGGATAAACAGTAATGTTGAGAAAAATTGCATAGCGAATAAAATTGTTATCTCAATAATGGGGTGAGTCTTCCTTTCGGGTATCGAAGTAATCAAGAAGTAGAAATACTCGAAGTAAGTGATTTTCAAGATCTCCAGTTGAGTCATTTAAAAGAAAATGAAAAATATGTTATAAATAATTTGATTAAAAAATATTATCATTTACTCTACAAAGAGGGAGATATCTTAACCAACACATCTTCCGTGGTTCATGAAATTAATACCACAACAGAAAGACCTATAAATTCAAAATTGTATAGATATCCACCAAAGCACGAAGCAGAAGTGAGAAATCAAATTATTGAAATGGAGGAAAACGGAATAATTAGAAAAAGCTGTAGCAAATATAGCTCACCAATAATTGTGGTTCCGAAAAAGATTGATAATTCAGGCATTCAGAAATATAGAATTGTCGTTGATTATAGGCGACTGAATCAGCTAACAGTACACGGAAAAAACACCAACTCAAATTTTATTAAAAATTAATAGGAGACTATAAAAAATAAAATCTGAAAACAAATATTACTTTTTTATAGTAATAAATAGAAAATCCTTATTAAAAATTCTATTCTAGTTTGTAAATATTTTCATTTTACATTTTTTAATAAGTGCATATTAAAAATCATTTTCTTCATTTTAATTATCACCTAAAAACTTTGAAATTTTACAAAGAATTTATTAAATTTTAATAAATTGCCACATTAAAATTTTTATATATTTCATATTGTAATATATGATTCCCACTTTATAATTTTTAAAAAGTAGTTATAGAAAAATTATTTCAAGATTATTAATTTTTATTATATTGAATTTTATTTCTCTTTTGCGTTAAATTGTACTCTGTTTGAGTTCTCAACATGTTCATGCAAAAAAATAAATATAAAAGGCTTGCCAAACTCTTGCTAATTGGCTTTGAAGTAATGTGTTGAACAGAATTGGGACGGGGTCGGAAAAGCGGCAACGGAAACTCGCTGGCCGTCCCAATTTTGTTCAACACACAAAAAATTTTAAAAATAAATTTCAGTTATTATTATTTCATCATAAAAACTTTATAATGTACTTTTTAAAAAATAGTACAGTCCTTTTAAAATATAATAAATTATTGCAGAAATTTTAAAATCTACTTTGTAAAAATTACAAACTTGCATTCGAAAAATTAATGCCTGCTTGATGCAATTTTTGTATTACGCTTAGTAATTTTTAATAGACACTCGAACCGTTTCTAAATTACTAAATTACCTACTAATTTTTCATAAATTTTGATTAATATTTACAATAATTTCGAGTTTCGTTTTTTCCGTGTAGATGATAAATATCCATTACCTAATATAGATAGCATTTTGGATAAATTACGAAAATCACAATATTTCTCGACAATTGATTTGGCCATAGGTTACCACCAAATTTTAGTATCGGAAAATGATATAGAAAAAACTGCGTTTGTAACCCCAGCTGGTATTTATGAATACGTTCGCATGCCATTCGGATTAAAGAATGCGCCTGCAACTTTTCTAAGGCTGATGAACGAAATTTTACGTGAATATATAAATAAAATTGCGTAGTATATCTAGATGATATACTAGTATTTTCAACAACGCTTGAAGAGCATGGAATTTCGCTCAATAAAATATTTTCTACACTTCAAAAGCATAATTTAAAAATTCAGGTAAATAAATGCAGTTTTCTGAAAAGAAATACTGAATCCCTTGGACACGTTTTAACAAAGGATGGCATGAAGCCAAATCCTGAAAAAGTTAAAGACATTCAAGAAATATCTCTACCTAAGACCGAGAAAAATCTGAAAGGTTTTCTAGGAGTAACAGGATATTACCGGAAATTTATTCGTAACTAATCTAAAATAGCATATCCAATGATCAAGTATTTACAAAAGGACAAAAAAATTAATATAAATGATCCGCAGTATATAACAGCTTTTAAAAATCTAAAAATGCTTATATCTTCTAACCCTATTCTAAAATATCCTGAATTCGATCACCCTTTCGTTGTCACTACGGACGCTAGTGACTATGCCATTTGTGCAGTTTTATACTAAAAGAATCAACCAGTATGTTATGTATCTCGTACTCTAAACAAACACGAAAAAAATGATAGTGTTACTGATAAGGAATTCCTAGCCATAATATATGCAGTTAATTATTTTAGACCATATTTATATGGAAATAAATTCAAAATTGTAACTGACCATGCACCCATCAAATATATAAATAGCAAATACAAGGGGAAGGAATTTTCGCAGCGGCATCAGAGATGGCTCTTGAAACTCCAAGAGTATAACTTTGAAATGGAGTACATGCAGGAAAAGGATAATGTAGTAGGGGACTTCTTAAGTCGTAAAGAGAATGCCCAAAAAATAAAGGAAGGAAATGACACACAGTCAAATTTTGCATTGTCACATACAGTCCATAATTGAAATAATCTGGTTGCTCCATTCCCCAAAGATTTTACTTGTTCCAGGGGATGGAAATTGTTTTTTTTCTTCAATTAGTAGAGGATTAGAAAAAATTGGCTTACAGCTAAACTACAGCATACAATAGAAAAAAAAAAGAAACATATATACATACAATAGTTGATGGTGAAGACATAAGTCAAGCTCAGCCAAACTATGATGACAGAAACATGATACATATAATACTTGATGACAACGAAACAATGCACTCAGCAGAAGAGGAATTGTTAGACTATATTCCGATTAAAGAAGAAATTGTCAACAAATACAAAACACAAATTATCTTAACGTATAGTTCTTCAATGGAAGTACATTCAATACATAAACGACAAATAATTGAAATTAACCCAACTGAAAACTCGAGTATAATCAAGGACATTTTAAGAAATCATATTAAAACAGGAAATGTGGGAATATTTTCTGAAGTAAATCACAGTGACTATTATAAAATTCAGTGCATTATTTTATCAATGCTTCCAGGAAACAACAAACCAAAATTTATGAAATGCACAAAGAGAGCGACAGAAGTTCATACAGAGCAGGAACTACATAAACAAATTTCGTTGTATCTTAGCATCGAATCAATTCACAGTGGTATAATCCAATGTTATTATACATTAAAAGAAAATATATATTCTCCAAAGTTAAAAAATCACATACACATTTTAATAAATAATTGCGAAAAATGTAAACAAATTAAATATGACAGAAATCCAATAAAACCTAAATTTAAAATTACCGAAACGCCTAATAAAAAAAATGGTACAATTCATTTGGATATTTTCCACTACAAAAAACAATCGTTTATTACTGTTATTGTCAAATTAACAAAATTTACAGCTGTATATAAGATGACAGATAAATATTGGGTTGCAAAAAAGTCTATAATCATGGACCATTTTGCTAAATTTGGAATACCACAAAAAATTGTTAAGATGGGAGTCCTTTCATATAAAAACGATTCTATGATATTCGCGCTACAAATCCCAAAAAATTATATTACAGCAGACCTTAAATTGATAATACCACTACCGAATAAAAACTATTTGCAAATAGACGAAAACGACGAAACTGTTGTAACTATAAAGTCACAAAGTTATGTTTAAAAAAAATGCTTATAACGAAAAAGTTATGCAAAATTGTGGCAATAGAAGTCTTGTGCTAAATAAAAACTACATTATAAATTTTTCAAATTGTAAACTTAAAATTTCAAAACAAAAATATAGTAACAACAAGATTGAATTTATCGATAAATATATACACCCAGTAAAAATGTTGAATCAAACATACAAAATCAATGTAAATTTTGAAAAAATTATATTAGATAATTTTAAAAACATAAAAGAAATAAATGAGCTAAAATACCACAAAAATGTATCGTATGGCTTAAGCATAACATTTTTTATAATACTGCTAATGGCATTGTTTATTGTAATTAAAACTCTGAAGCAAAAAAGTGTAAAAGTAAAAATTACAAATGAAAGAATTCAGGAGAATTCAAATTTTAGCGCTAGGGAAGTTATGTGTGGAAGTACCACACCTAAAGCAGTACGCAGTACAATATTTTAATGTGCTATTATAAGATCATGTTACAGTTTAGGTACTACAGCTATTAGCTTTCTTAGCAATTTAGCTTGAAGCTTTAAAACCAAGTAAAAAGCTTATATATTAAAGGAAATGAAAAAATTATACATGCAATTAATTTATTATATATTTATAATTTTTTCTTAGCTTTATCGCACTTTCTCAACATACCCACCCAGATCATATGTATATAAACATACAAATGCATTAATGTAATTGTATATATTTATTTATATGATCTTAGGTATAAATGTTAGAAAAAATTTACCCATCATGCGGTGGGACTCGGACAACACAAACATAAAGACCAACAACCATTAAGCTACAAAATTAACTATAGTTACTTTTCAATCTAAGCTTGAGTTGACCTTTTGACAAGCTAATATCATATATATCGCAATTATTAATGAGAGTAGTCATGCGATTAAAAGGAGCTTTAGCCATATAATTAATTCTACTGACTGGTTGGTAAAATATCTGATATGAGTTACGATTACTCCTACGATTACTGTTAAAATGAATATATTTCAGAAGCTCTGTCGCCGCAGGTGTCCCAGTTACAAGCTGATGCAAATAAAGTATACGCGCAATATTTCTACGGGTACTCAAAGACTGCATACGTAATAACTTTAAACGATCCTCATAAGGAGGAAGGTTTAAGAGGTCATTCCAATTTAAGCCCTTGAGAGCAAACCGAAAAAAAAATTTTTTGGACTCGTTCTACTCTATCTATATGTATATTGTAATATGGAGACCATACTTGGCTAGCATACTCTAAGTGAGGACGCACAATTGTATTAGATAAAGTTACTGTTACCAACGGGCTATTAAATTTTTTTGCCCACCGCTTTATAAATCCAAGTAATGACGAGGCCTTCTTACAGATTATATTAATATTTTCATTTAACGTCAACTTAGCATCGACATGTATACCAAGGTCTTTGACTATATCGACACGACAGATTTTCATATTATTAATTGTATAAACAAATTCCACATTACTTTTCTTTCTAGAGAAGATCATAGTTTGGCATTTATCAGGATTTAAATGTAAGCTATTTTTAGAAAACCAACCTTCAAATGATTTCAGGTCAGACTGAAGGGCAAAGGTGTCATTATCCACCTTCACAGTCGTGTAAGTTTTCATATCATCAGCATATATAAGCAGATGAGAGTTTTTGATTACATGAGTAGCATCATTGATAGCCAAAATAAACAGGAGCGGCCCCAGGTGACTTCCTTGCGGAACACCTGAAAACGCTGTAAAAGGGGATGATAATACCCCTCGAAATCATATTCGGTAAGAACGATCAAATAAATAAGATTCAATCAGTCTGACAAAAGTTCAGGGGTAAATGATATTGCACTAAATGGAACCTGAGGATCAGTATTCATATACTTAAAGTAGTTGACATCAGGGCTAAACGCTTCAGTAGAAAAAGATTTTTTGAACAAATTAGCAAATAATCCAGCTATAATTTGGGGATCGCTGGTGAGCCCATCTACAGTCTTGAATTCAGATGGGAAACCATCTGAACTTTTTTTTGAGTTAATGAATCCCCAAAATTTTTTGGGGTCGTGAAGAATATTGAGCTTCGTTTTAGTTAAATATTCAGAATAAGCTGAATCCGACTTAAGCATAAATTCCTGAAAAAGGCGCAGATAAGCTACCAGGTCAATGCGGTCCTGACTACATACGTATTTATTCCATGCCCTATTGCGGCCGTTACGTATTTTCTTCAAATCTTTAGTGTACCATGGGTACGAAGAATCATTAACATACCTCAGAGTATATGGCACAGACAGATTTATAGCCGAAAAAATTTCTCCATAAAAAACTTTACGCAGTCATCATCTAAAACATTATGATTAAAAAATTCCAACAATATGTTAGATCTATCATTTAGGATATTATTCAATTTCAAGAAGTAAGCTTTCTTGAAATTGAATTCATAAAATCTGCCAGAAGAATTGGCAGTAACTACGTTATCTCAATCTGATTGGTACAACACACTCAGAGGTGGATGGTACGCATCAACCCCAGATAAAGCATGAGGAGCATTTTGCACAAAAACATTGCTACTGTCTGTAGTCAAGACTAAGTCTAGTTGTCGACTGTGGGAATTTGTAATACAACTAACTTGTTGTAAATTACACAGGATTTCATCAACAAAAATTTGTTGTTGTCGAGTTATTGGACTAGATACATAATAATACGTACCATTGTCCGAAATAGTCCATTTTAAGTCAGGCAAATTAAAGTCACCTAACAATAAAATATCGTCATTGTTATGAAGTTTGTCTATGACAAATTCTACGGCCCTCGAAAAATGCTCGTAGACTTCTGTGCCACTATTGGGAGGAATGTAGGCGTTAAGGATATACAAATTGGACTTAGAAAAAGTTACCTTCACACATAAGAGTTCAATACTAGCAGCACAGGGAATTTCAATTATAGAACTAGTGTGACTATTTTTTATAGCGATTAATATACCCCCTCCAGCTGGTGACGAGTCGTCCATATATCTGTCTCTTCTAAAGACATTAAACAAGTCTCGGTAAAAATGATGATATCTTCAGAAAATTTCTGAGTAGATAAGAAAATTTCATGCGTTTTTGAACGCAAATCCCTTACATTTTGGTAGTAAAGGGATAGACGATTTAGATTTTGTGTTTGGAATGATCGTTTTGAACAATCTTGTTTTTTTTTTTATTGAAACTCAGACTTAAAGATATTATCAACCCATATATTCGAATTATAGGCAGCAGCAAAATGACAAGAAGCCACTGTAATTTTAAAAGATGAATATGTAGGTTTATTACCAATTTTCCTACAAGAAAGAAAAGCGTCGACAGGAATGACATTTTGCTGTCTTATAAAGTCCCTAACAGTGTCAACTATTGTGTCAGGGTGTAGTCGAGAGACAAAAATGGACCTAGGTTTGGGCATCGCTTGTAGAAAAATAGGGAGAGTAGGACTTACAGCAGAGGGACTATTTTCTACTGGGCGAGAAACAGCATTTAGTACTTCTGGCAAAGTCTCTGGTAGAGAAATTAAAGAAATCCTATCAGGGATATTGGGTGTGCTAACCGGTTTTTTAGTTGGTTTGGTTTTCTTTTTTGTTTTTTTTTTGTTTTTTTGGTTTATTTCTCTTCAAGAGGTGATTAGCCTGCTTGGTAGCATTAGAAATCGAGGGAGTGGATGCAAAAGCGGTAGGGACATTAGTAATAGTATTGTTAGTATTTGCTAACAAACTATCGTCAGGGGACATAGTCTCATTAAGACTGTTATCAATTTGGGGGCTTACGACTAGATAGTTACTTCAAATATCTCTGAAATTTGTATTTAGATTATTTAAAGTATCCCCAAATTGTTTAATTTTTTCGAAAAAAAACGACAGGGAGAGGGCTCTGCACGATGGACAGTACCATTGCAGACCCAAACGGTCAGAACATAATAATTCTGTTACAGAAGTGGTCAAGTTTGCACAAGACGCATGAAACATTTGCTCACACGGCCCTTAACAAGAAAACATTGAATTTAAAATATTCTGGCTTTTGCATTGATCTCCTACAGAACAAGCAAGCAAGTTATCGGAAGAAAAATAATCCATATTCACTAAAAAGTTTAATTTAAGGAATAAAAAATTTATATCAAAAAAGACATTATTGCTTGTAAGTTGGAATAAATTAGCAAAAAGAGCAAACAACGTGTTAATGTTTACAAAAAATAGTCTCTATAACAGAACAACAACAAAAAACAATGTTAGTTAAATAGATTTTGTAAACAAACAAAGCACAAAGAGGAAGAGACAAGTTTATGCGCGCTTAAGCAGCAGCAATGCAAGCAACTATTGCTATGCTTTAAAATTAATAGAAAAATATTATTTAAATTAAACAATATTTTAAGCAAAAAGTAAAGATTTTAATTTACAATTATTACACAGGCACTAAATGAACATTAATATACAACATAGATAAAATATTTACCAAAAAAATCACTAAAATATTACAAAAAAACGTCACAACACTAAGACACACTACCGTCACCGACAAATAGACAAAGTCAACTAAACATTTTGTTTTGACTACAATATATTGTACAGGTGTAAGACACAGTCAGCACTTTAAGAGTTTTAGTTTTTTAAGCAAAGTCAGCAGTCCATAGTTGATATCTAAAAAATAAGTGAATAAATTTGGCAGTCGTATTTAAACCAGCAAATCTTCAAGTTTTTTATTTAAGTCGCGCGTTAGCTAACGCACGTTGAAAAAACGCTCGTGTGAACCGAGCCTAAAGCAAATGCTAATGAGAGGCCGATCCAACTAAACGACATACTTTCGGTTAGAGATAGCTCATCTGATAGGCAGCGCTGATAGAATTTTCGGTCAGTAGTTTCTATCAGTTTCTGAAGAGTAGTGTGAAAAATCTAAACTATTGTATGGCAAAGCGAAACAAAGGGTAAATAATCCTGTCATTATAACGCCATCTAATGTAATTATAAGGAAATTGTTTTTGAGTAGTGCTCTTGTAATTGCCAGGTTATAGCGACATTTTGACCTTCCGTTTTCGAGATCCACGAAGCTCATCAAAATGAGTGTGGTTGATGTAAGATTCGAGGATTTTCGACTTAAGTAAATTCATTTCATATGAATAATTTAAAAAATGTCGTAGAATATATTAATGACATTCATTTTTATTGACAACGACTTGTTTATGTTGATAAATTTTTGTTTCGCGAGTTTGTATGTTTACATAGGTCATGGCGGCAGAGTGGTTGTTGCATGTGGGGGTGGCAACTCTGAAATACAGGAAAAGGAATGCCTAATGGAGGCTTGAGGCCAATGTTTGTAAATTTTCATGTATGAATGACGTATAACACGCTTTTTTGATGCTGCCAACTTATGGTCCACTACCTGCCCTTATATATAGAAATTTTTTTTATTGAAAAGGAGCGAAAGCTTCAATTTGGTCACTTTATTACGTTAGGGAACCACCCCTAGTCCAAATTCGCAAAAACTTGTGGTAGGCTGAAACTGAGGTTATGGTCTTATGCCGGTCGATGCCGAGCTCAGGCAGTTTTAGGTAATAGACCTCTTCTCTAATGAAAATTTCAATTAGGGCTGATGGCCGTGATAAAGTCTTGACTTTACATTCAAATAAAAGCGACAAGATATTTTTTTTTTTTTGCCAAGTAATAATTTATTGCGACAGCTACCAAGCTGTCGAGTGCAAAAGGCGAATGTCAAATGTTGCTGAATATTAAGCATAACAGCCCTGAAAAGATGTAAAAAAAAATAAACATAGAAATGTTCAGGGCTGAACAGCCATGTAATAGATTTAAGATCGCAACAGTGGTACAATTTGAACAACAGTGGGTTGTGAGCGAAGGTGCAATGTTACTAAATAGGGCTGTTAATTTAAATAAAGTAGGATGAGACAGATATATATGGACTTAATTTTGGAATTATAAATGTTTGTTTAGGATAAAGCTTATGTAGTACATTGACCCACTGTTTGTTATATGCCCATCTACAACATTTATTTAAGAAACTGTGTCTATTTATACCTGAAATAAAATATCCAAGTGAAAGTGCAGTCGTGTTAAGTCCGTCGTTAAATTTTGATATAAAAATTCATTTTTGTTAAAAACGAACAAAGTTGCATACCAGTGTATGTGCGCGAAAAGGTTAATAGAACAATATCAAAACGCATATTACTTACAGGAACCCTTTGGCAAGATTTAAAAAAAAACAGGTGATATTTTGTCCTTTGTAGGTAATGTTTTTTATGTGTTGAATAAAGCGCAATTTATCCTCATAAAGGGCTACAATAATCTGCGGCTAGCACCACAAATCAAAAATATTGTTCCGCAATCTAAACAAAAAAATAATAAGGAGAAGAATTTTTGGACCGTAGGAAGAGTGTGGAAGAATCCATAGAGAGAAGGACGAGACTATGACAGATTTATTTACAAGAAAAAAGGAAAATAAAAATGCAAGTCTGGTAACGCAAATTGCCTTAATTAGAAAATAGTTAGTCAAAAGAGATAAAAAAAAAAATTTATATATTAATCTAATTTATAATTTTATTACTAGTGTGGCTGACATGGAGGTAAAGAGAAAAAACTACAAAGAAATCTGTTTGTGTTACAAAAAACGCACAACAATTAAGGTCAGCCACAAAACTTTTCCTTTATTTTTAAATATTTTTTGGAGTTTTAAAACGCACAAATTGTGGGTAGTAAATTGTGAATGTGTCGTATATCGTACGAGCTATAATTTAAACCCTGCCGGAGGTTCGTGTCCAAAAGAAAAGTGAAGCAGCTTAAATCATAGAATTGATATAAATCGAAAATCGGGAGAAACGGTCAGAAAGCAGCAAAGCAGCGAGATACTGCTGAATAAATTTTAATCTTTATGTGTATTTTTTTTTTTTTGTATTTTTTTTATCGTAATAAGTGTTGAACCCAATATCCAGCAAAGGGGGATAATATTTGTTCTTTTGACAAGGCGGGCTTTGAAATTTTCTTAGCAGAAAGTTTACTGTGCCTTTATCAAATTTTCTCCCAATCAATATAGTGAGACACAAATGCGATATTGGTTTCCTTATTTTTTACCATTTATGTTTAGAAAATTTTAATATTATTTTACTATATTTTATGTCATTATTTCTAATATTTATTATATTTTATTAATACCTTTTGTTACAGATTTATATATTATTTAATCCTATTAAATTTTAGGTTCCATGTTTTTTTTGTAAGTTTAGTTTTCGAACGAATATAATTTAATTTCGAGTTTTTGTTGATGAATTTGAAATTCCTTTGATGATAGAAAGAAGTCATCATATATCCTTATAAGTCTAAATAGAAAAAAAAAGATAGTTTAATTATTAATAAATGTCGTAAGATTTGAATTAAAAAAAAATGGAAATGGTTTTGTGCTAAAGGTTTGTTATATAGGGGGGATAAAAATGACTGACTAGTGTGAAAAGTTTGGAGCGGCGATGATCCTGTAGTGGGTGCTGTCTCAGGTGTAGACTGCACAGGATGGGTGGGAGCGTAGGGGTATATGAATTCCCCTCTTTTGTGTGAGTTGGCTTACGGAGGTTATCAGTACTTCTTTTAGTTGAATCTTATTATTATTTTTTTTGCAATAGAGGTGAACATATGGTTCAAATATCTCGTTTTTTTTATATTTAAAATCTCACTTCCGGTTCACATCGGAAGTGAGTATTATTGTTCGACACCTCGACCTGGCTCGGCGGGTTAAGAAAACACGCCTGAAACCAAGAGCTAGCTGGTGAGCGCCGAGTCAGGTACGATGAAGTAGGGTCACGTAACAATAATGGCGCCCAATTATTAAAAAATCAATTAGAATAGAGATTCAGAATATCAAAGAATCCTAAAGAAACGGAAGAACAAAGAACTGATCGTATCTCGTCGGTTTTGGTATTTATTCAGTGGATTGGCTAGCTACGGCTGAGGTACCAAAATGCACTTGATAATACAGGAACCGACGATTTATTGATATAAGACAAGCAAAAAAATGTTTTTTAATTTTGGTAATGAACACATCATTAAGGTGCTCTCTTGTAGGTGATTGAGCTCAAAAATATTTTAAATTATAGCTTATTGCATGATGACGAAGAGTAGCAGAGATGTGGTTATCAGGAGTTAAGAAGGAGCAGTCTATCATTGCCAGCTCTAGGGCTAAGTGGCTTAATAATACATGTTATGATACATAAAGTTAAATGCATTTGGAATGGAGATGGTTGTGATAGACTTCTGGTTGGCTTTTTGGCATACATGGTCTGATGCAGAGGGTGGACCAGAAAATTACATGTTTTTTTTTTCTAAAAGTAGGAAAATATTTCATCAACCATTACTTCAGGAGGCTAATTACATCGAATTAGGAGGATACTGTTGAGGAATGAACTAATTCATAATTTAAATTTTAAATAGAGTCAGCACACAGAAAATTGAATTTGAGGATTTTAACGAAAATTTTTAGAACTACATATATTTTATTTCTTTAACGTTGCAGTATTCTTAAATGCATGATAGATTTTTGCAAGAAATTTTTGTTGAAAAGTTTTCAGTTAACTTTGAGTTGAAAAGTAGAATGTTTCATGCATTCTTTTTGATAGTTTGTAGTCCGCTCATATTTTTTCTTTTTTTTTTGCACGGTGGCTTAGTACGGGTGCTTAATTAAGCGAAGAACTAATTGCACCGTGGAAGGGAAGGTGAATTATGAATGGGTTGGTCTAGTAAATTTCGAGCTTGCTTTCTCCTGCCAAGGATATACTGCCAGACGTAAACACGGTAACCTTAGAAAGCACAGAGTTTTGAAGTTGTACTGTGGTTACTTATTGAGTGGCCTGGCGTATAATTAAAAGAAGAAAATACGCTTAATGCATGAACGTAGTGATGTCGATTCTTATCTATGGCAGGATATTGTATAGCTTGTAGTTTAAATAGTTGCAGTTCAATAAATCTGTAGGCTCACTCTCACAAAAGATTTTGAAAAAATACGCAGAAAAAGTAGGTCATCGCTAGACCGCTGTCCAAACATCAATAAAATAACCTAGTCAGTTATAACCCCCCCCACCAAAACAAAACAAATTTATACTCTTTTCGATACACAAAAGCACAAATAATATTAATTATAGGGTTTAAATGAAAAGCTCAGAAAAAACTAAGGAAAGAAGAATTTCGAATCGTATACACCAATACACCACCAATACACCAAATACCAATGTTCCACCACCAACGGCGAGCACGCTAGCAACTAACGCCAATATGCCAGGATCAAATACAAATGAGTCTACATTAAATAAAACTGACCTGCCTATGAATATAGACATTCCTCCGCCGGGTAGAGAAACGCCTATGAGCGAACCAAATGCCAAGCTCGTAAGCGATTTAGTGACTGAATACAACGAAGGTTATAGAACGCGTTTCGAAAAAGATCTCGAAAAGAAAATTACCAATTATGTCCAAGTGACATTACAACACATGTTGAACACGTTGAATCTGGTACTGAGAGCTGGAGAAGATACATCAAAATTTCCAGGGCACAAATTGCAGGATCCAATCACCACGAAAGCCTACGATTGGTAACAGCAACTGAAAATAATAGACATTTTAATCAAAATTCAACACAGCATGGTAATAATCAAAGCCATAAGATACATCAAAATACTTTGAACCAACAAAACCCGCAACATGTGTGGCAGCAGCAACAGACACTACAGCATCCAACATGGCACCAACAGTCTATGAATCAAAATTTACAACAGCAACAAACGGCTTATCAGCAACCACAAACATGGCTTAAATAGGCGCAGCAGCAAACAACATGGCAACAACAAACCTTACAGCAACAAACAGGTCATCCACATCCACAGCAACAACCGGTACAACAGCAACCATTTATATGGCCATCGATGTCAAGTCTAAGGGAAATTCACCAAGAAACAAACAATTCATCCGGAACAACAAAATAACCAGCAGCGATACCAGCATCAAATGAAGCAACAAGAACAACAAAACTCGCAGCAGCAACACTCTCAGCAGCGACAACAACAGCAAAAACGAGTCCTAGTTTGCTGGAATTGCCGTCAGCAAGGGCACGTCTATATGGACTGTTTGTCACTACAGCGAACGATTTTTTGCTATAAGTGCGGTATGCCGGATATGATTACTCCCAAATGCCCTACGTGTTCAGTGGGAAACTTGTCCGGGAACGTGACGTTGACGGGAGGGTCACGCTCCAATCAACATTCCGTCGAGAATTAGAGGTGCAGAAACAAAATTCTACCATTGCAGATCATGAGGTATCGAGCCCTATGGTCAAAAGAAAAATCAACATTTTAAAAAACTTAAGAAATATTAATGAAAACATAAAATATAATGAAAGCAAAGCCGTATCGAAATATTTAGAAGAAATTAACTTACAGATTAATTATAAAAATCAATTAAAAACAATAAAATTTTATGTATGTCCAGAGTTGGATCAGCGGGCGTATTTCGGTGTCGATTTCTGGCGCGCATTTAACCTGGCTGATGATGTACTTGGTGTGGAAGAAATTGATATGGAGAAAACACAAGAACATTTTAAAAACGATGAACATGATAATTTGCAGTTTGATCAGGAACAGCACATTTTGGATGAATGGCAACAGAAGCAGTTAAAAGGCGTAGTTGAACAATTTCTCACGTATGAAAAGCACGGCTTGGGCAAGACCGATTTAGAAAAGCATACAATACAACTGACTGAAGGTGCCATGCCAGTCAAGGATAGACACTATCCGATGTCACCTGCAGTCAGACTTGGGTATTTTTGAATTACATTTCTTTCAATTACAATTACAAGTAATCATTACTTTTAATTCAAAAAATAAATTAAAAGTAATTGTAATTGAAATTTTTCATTACATTAATTTCAATTACATGTAATATAAAATTACAATTACATGCAATTCTAATTACTTTTATAATTGCATTAGTAATGCATGAAAATATAATCTTTTAAAAAGTTGTAATCTATTACTTTTGCTAAGTAATTTGAAACGAAAATGTAATTAATCACACATTTTTCAGCAATTACATTTATTAAAATTTGAAAAAAATTTTCTTTCAAGCAATAAAATTCAGAAAAAATAGTTATGTTATTGCATATGATTTACAGTATGTGGAAAAAATATGTTTCCAAGATAAAAATTCAAATAAAAACATAGATAACTTTTGTTTTTGTTAATATTTTCAAAAAAATATTTGTCTATTTCAAAGGTTTATTTTAACTGGTTACAACAAATAAAAAATCATTGAACAAAATTTGTATCCTTTTGTTGTTGTTGTTATGAACATAAAATAATTCTAAGTAAAATGGAGAAAAAATAAGTTTTCAACTTGCTTAGTATCCGCAATGACCTCCATTTCGGGCAGACATTTTTGCCAGTCGGTCCGGCATAGCGTTGACAAGCTTCTGACACACTTCCGGACTAATTCCAGTTCTGAGGCGCTGCCTCAGAAATTCGAACCTTAAGCATTGCCCAAGCATTCTCTATCGGAGAAAGGTCTGGGCTTTGCAGTGGCCATTTTAGAATGGCAATATTTTTGTTGGTAAGGTATTCCACTAGTTTTTTAGCTGTATGGATCAGGGATGATATTGGCATATTTGTAAAAGGGCAAAAATTTGAACTAAAATAGGGCTTTTTTGACATAAATAGTGCTTCTGTAAATCAAATCGTATATATGTAACCATTTATATTATAACCAAATTTTTTCCTTTTATAAAATTTATTTTGTTGTTTAAATTTAATTGTAAACATAAATTTTACATACCTAGTAAAAAAGAAAACCAATAAAAAAATAATTTCAAGAACTAAATAACAAGTTTATCACATAAATGCTCATTATTATAAACAAAAGTAAATAACCGTGTGATTAGTAATTCAATATTGATGATTTTCCATTTATATATACAGAACAGAACATATTTTACTGAGACCGATTTCAAATCACTTTATAAAAATTTAAAATTTTTATATAAATAACCAGCACACAAATAATGTTAACATGCACTAAAAAAGAAAATAATATTTTTAAATAAGTGAGAAAATAATATTATTTTTAATAATTAAACATTAAAATCAACTTTCTTATTATTTTTAATATCAATTCACTGATGGCAATATTTTGCATTATCGATACATTATGTAAAATATCGATTTTTTATGATAGTTGTATTATATGATATAACCCAAAAAACGTAAAAATTTAGTTAAAATGTTTACCCTGAAATATCTGATTTTTTGAGTTAAGACGATATTGAAGAAAATGAGCGATATATTAAAGAAGATAAGATCGTTTTTAGAAACTTTTTTTAAAAGGAAATGCAGAAACAAATGATATATTTGCAGACTTAGCACATCAAATTTAATTTATTATAAATCAAATACAACTTTTTTTATATACAAAAATCTCTGGTTTTCAATTTGAAATAATTTGAAATTTAAAAAGTCAAAAGCCATCGTATTACTTAACGTTCCACTTAAGTTTTTTAGGAGAAAATAAAACATTTAAATTTTTCTTTTGAATCTTGTGTTCATTTAAGAGATATTTTTTTAAACATTTTACATAATTATAGAACTCTTGGAGAACATTTTGTAAAATTTTGGATACAAAACATTCATAAATAAAACAGCAATCAGTTATTTCATGAAAAGTACCAATTTTTTAAACCGTTGAGCAATATAATTCTTGGAAAGTTAGCCTAGGATCGCTACGACTCAATTTTTTAGTTTAATATCAGAACTTCAGCTTAAAACACTAACCATTTTACTAAGAATCAAAACTTTTCCTTTTTCATTTTTTTTTTTGATAATACACTTAATCCGAATATTCGTTCTCAGCGCATATTTTATGTAGGTGTTTCATGAAATGACTGATTGCTGCAATATTCATTAACATTTTTAATCCAAATTTCTACAAAAATGTTCTCCAAGAGTTGAAGAAAAAGTTGTTATTGATGATCAAAAGTAAACATTTTTAAAAACGAGTTGTTCATATACTTTCACTTTTATAAATTAAATCGAACATAAGAGTCTTTTAAAAGTTTTATTTTTGAAGATGTTTGTTAAAAGTCTGAAAATATTTTTATTCCAAAAAGTAAAAACTTTTTTTTTAGTCTTTTGAGACTGCTGCTTTCATCTTTCCTTGATATTTATTTGTTGCGCATTAAGACGCATTATAAAATAAAAGTCTCAAAAGACCCTTAAAACTAAAGGCTCTGGTCTAATTATAATGTACAAACAAATTTGGGCTCTGCGCAAAATGGCCCCAAAACGAAATTATTGTGAAATATTGCTCCACCACCTAAAATGATATTTGGCCCAAAGAAAAAGCCCCGAATTTTTTGATTTGAAAATTATGATTATTTCATACATTTCCTTGTGGCTATATTTTGAGAAGATTAACGTGAATTGAAAGGAGATAAAAGGCCCACAGGGAAAACATATTTTTAAAAAATAGCTCCTTTTATGATAAAATGATTTGCCCTTGTGTGAAATGTAGTTTTTAACATTCAGTACAAGGCCAAACCATTTTATCATAAAAACCGAGATGAATGGTCATATATGCATATTAAAAAAAACTTTTTCGTATGGATTAAGAAAGTTGATATTGACTGATTATTTTATAATTTAACATTATTTAATCGAACTTACAGTCATTTAGCAAAGACCAAACCTGATCTGATAAGGATATTGGTAATAGCCGAAACATGTCACCAATTACCGGGTTAAAATTGTTCCATTTGTTATCTTTGTCATGTCTGTTGAATAAAAAATAGCATTGATCAATAAGTAAAAATTTACAATATTGGTCTTTGTTGAATGACTGTAAGTTCAATTAAATAATGTTTAATTAAAAAACTTTTTCCATATATCCAGAATAAATGATCAGCAGCCCTACAAAATAGGAAAAATGGCATAAAAAAATATAAGATGGCCCAATTTTGTAAGATGTAACAAAACTTTACTATAGAAAGGTTACATATCTAATACAATACTGTGATTTCATGTCTTATGTTGTGGTAGCACTGAACAGGTGACTCGCTATCTTATAAGTGTATTGTTCCTACCGTGAAGGCTTTAGATAAAGGTTTTATGGTATTGGAAGGAAAGGTTAATGCTGCTGTGTACTTAAAAGCCCTTGAAGAGAGCGCCATTCCTGAAGGAAATCGTTTAGTAGGGTCAGAATTCATCTTCCAACAGGACAATGCGCCTATCCATACAGCTAAAAAAGTAGTGGAATAGCTTACCAACAAAAATATTGCCATTCTAAAATGGCCACCGCAAAGCCCAGACCTTTCTCCGATAGAGAATGCTTGGGCAATGCTTAAGGTTCGAATTGCTGAGGCAGCGCCTCAAAACTGGATTCAACTCAAAGATTGCATAATTTCGAACTGGAAAAAAATTAGTCCGGAAGTGTGTCAGAAGCTTGTCAACGCTATGCCGGACCGACTGGCAAAAATGTCTGCCCGAAATAGAGGTCATTGCGGATACTAAGCAAGTTGGAAACTTATTTTTTCTCCATTTTACTTTGAATTATTTTATGTTCATAACAACATCAAAGGGATACAATTTTAGTTCAATAATTTTTTATTTGCTGTAACCAGGTAAAATAAACCTTTGAAATAGACAAATATTTTTAACAAACAAAAGTTATCTATGTTTTTATTTGAATTTTTATCTTGGAAACTTATTTTTTCCACAAACTGTGTATGGGAATGTAAAAGAAGAACTTGAGCTCTAGCCTTTCACCAAGTTTAATGCTTGTTGGACTTGTATAAATGACCTTATTACAGTTTGCTTAAACTTTTCACCACACTTGATTGAAAAATGGAAAAATATTCAGAATCTCCCATGAATTCAGAAATTTCATTGGTTTTCGTATGTCCTACATATATACAAAAGTTGGTCGAACAGCTACCTTATTCAGCTTTATTTTCCATTTTTAGAAAAAAAAATTTGTCAACCATATTTCGCTGAAATTCGCATATTTGAGTATGCGCCTCAAAAGCCCTTCCATTTTGTGTCACGTTCGTATCGCTTTATTGGCTTATATCCTGGAACTGCATGCTCGATCGAGCCTGTTATTTGTCCTAAATATAGTCCTCCCATAGTACTACACAGTCAGCCAAGTTTACAACACAGATTTCTTTGGACTTTTTACGTCCGTAGATGTAGAAATACCCATATGTGTATCTATGGGTATGTATTTATGCATTTGTGTTTATATATCTTGTAATTGATTACTTGAAAAATTGGGAATTACAACTAAAAGTAATCCATTACAAATTTCGTTGAATTACTTTGCTTTTCAACTACATATTTTGGATTACAGTAATTTCAGTCGAAAATATTTCAATTACAATCATAAGTAATTGTAATTGAAAAATTTTCGTTATTTTCAATTACTATAACATGTAATTGTAATTGAAAAATTTCAATTACAAATTACAAGTAATTGTAATTGTATGAATAATTAATTACCAAATGTAATTGATCACGCCCAAGTCTGCCTGCAGTTCAGGAATTAGTGTATGCAGAGCTGGATAAAATGCTAAAGTTCGGGGTGATAGAAGAAAGTGAAAGCCCCTGGAGCAATCGCGTCACAATCGACCGAAAACCAGAAAAAAATCGATTTTGCCTAGACGCCCGCAAGCTAAATGAAAGAACAGTGAAGGACGCGTACCCGCTTCAAAATATAGAGGGAATTCTGAGTCGTATAGACTATACCCACTTTATAAGCAGTGTGGATTTGAAATTTGCATTTTGGCATATCGCACTTGAAAATAACAGCAAAGCATATACGGCATACACGGTCCCGGGCCGTCCACTATACCAATTTGCGGTTATGCCTTTCGGGCTGTGCAATGCCGCACAACGCCTTTGTAGGCTAATGGATAAGGTTATTCCTCAACGCCTAAAATCAAATGCTTTCGCGTATTTGGATGATTTGCTCATCATAGCCCCTGATTTCGATACACATTTAAAAGTAATCAGCGAAGTGGCCGAATCCCTGAAAAAGGCAAATTTAACGATCTGTCTTAAAAAATCAAAATTTTGTTTTAAGCAATTAAGATACCTCGGATTTGTAGTAGGAGGAGACATGCTTAAAAGCGACCCAGAAAAGGTATCAGCTATACAACGCATATTTGTGCCGAAATCAGTTAGGGAGGTACGCAGCTTTCTCGGTACTGCTGGTTTGTACCGAAGGTTCATGAAAAATTTTGCAGCCCTATTAGCTCCGTTAAGCGACACGCTCAAGAAAAGCCAAAAGTTTATAATGACTCCAGAAGCCATTCTAGCATTCAACAGCCTAAAACAAGCGTTAACGTCAGCTCCGGTTTTAAAACACCCAAACTTTTCAAAAAGATTTTATGTGCAATGCGATGCTTCAGATGTAGGTGTAGGTGCGGTCCTATTTCAAAAGGATAATGAAGAAAATGAAAACCCTATAGCATACTTTTCGCAGAAATTGAATAGTTGTCAGCGCAACTATAGCGTGACCGAAAAGGAATGTCTAGCGGCCGTTTTAGCAATAAAAAGATTCAGGCCCTATATTGAACTAATGGCCTTTACAGTCATTACGGACCACGCCAGCCCGAAGTGGCTGATGACGTTGAAGGACCTAAGCGGCAGACTTGCAAGATGGTCGCTACAGTTGCAAGCTTTTGATTTTCATATCGAAAATCGCAGGGGCTCCGAAAATGTAATCGCTGATACTTTGTCCCGCTCTGTTGAAGCTATGACTGCTAACGATGAGGATTGCTTAGGCTTGGAGACATCAGAATTCGAATCAGCGGAGTATCTGGATTTGTACAAGACTATTCGTGAAAGTCAACAAAAATTGCCTGACTTGCGCATTGAAGATGACATGGTTTTTAAAAAAATTAAATTTGATCGTGGCGAACTGGATGAATATAATTGGATGCTCTAGGTACCAGAAGCATTAACTTCGACGTTAATATCGAAGGCACATGATCCTGAGACTGCTGCTCATGGTGGCGTTACAAAGACTCTTCATCGACTCAGACAATTATATTATTGGCCGAATATGGCAGTTCAAGTGCAGAGCTACATAAAAAATTGAGATGTTTGCAAAGAGGCGAAATCTAGTAACCAAGTGTTGAGACCAACTATAGGAAATGAAGTGATTACAGAGAGACCGTTTCAGAAAATATACATCGATTTTTTGGGAAAATATCCCAGATCGAAAGGCGGTAATTCCTATATTTTCATAGCTATTGATCATCTCTCCAAATTTACTTTGCTAAAAGCGCAGCGCAAAGCCACTACTGCAAACATCATAAAATTTTTGGTATCTGAAGTATTCCACAAATTCGGAGTTCCCGAGATCGTACATTCCGATAACGGAAAGCAATTTGTGGCGAAAGACTTTCAACAAATGCTGGAGGCGTACAAAATAACGCATATCAAAACTGCTCATTATGCGCCGCAGTCAAACGCAGCAGAACGCGTGAATCATTCCGAGTTAAATGCCATACGATCTTATATTCAAAATGACCACCGTGACTGGGACTTATATTTGTCAGAAATTGAGTGTGCACTCCGAAGTTCAGTACACGTTGCTACCGGTGCAACGCCTTTTTTAGCCTTATTCGGACACGAAATGTTTACGAGCGGCAGCGATTACAAGTTGGCCCGTAAATTAAGTTCATTGAATGATAATTATATCGTGAATATGAACAAAACGACAAAATCGCATTGATTCGGAATAAAATTATAAAAAATTTGCACGAAGCATATGAGAAGGGTGCTCGTCGGTATAATAAACGGTCCAGAGAGATCCATTTTACACCGGGTCAAGAGGTGTTCAAACGAAATTTCGTCCTCAGTGACTTCAAAAAAAAAAATATAAACGCAAAGTTTTGCAAAAAGTTTATAAAATGCAGAATCATACGGGCAATAGGCAATAATTTGTACGAGTTGGAAAATTTGAGTGGTAAACCTATTGGGGTATTCCACGCGAAGGACCTCAAGCAATAAGGAAATAGATTTGTAATGGAAAGGGGCAATATGAAACACAAAAAAAAAAATAAGCTACACAAGTGCATACTAGAATAAGCCAGTGATCCGTTCATCAGTGTAGTTTATAGTCCCTCAATGTTTATAAATATGATGCATTTCTGTCCCGTCGTCGTATTTTACTACCATGAATAATCTGAAAACATAAAAAAATTTCCTAACAAAGTATCAGAATGAAATCAAAATAATTTTTAATACTTCCCGTCATAAATCCGACTACATCTTTATTACCACACATCGCAAACAGTACGCTTTAAATATCCAAAACACCGCAAACCTGAAAGAAAAAAAAAAAAAATAATGTGATACAAAAAAAAATATTATGGTTCAGCCAAATCATGCAAAATCATGGGCCCGGCTAACGCAGTCAGACAGCATGAGACTTTTGAAATCTGGTCGTGGGCGGAAGCACCGTTGATAAAATAATACTTCGGCAATCAACAATGCAACTTTGTTTTATTCCAATGGATATCTATAGCAACACACTTTTTGCCTCAATCATGTCTTACTCTTAGATTTCTACACGTTACGTTTCAACTAAATCACAATAATCAATTTTGGATAAAAGTATTATCGTCGAGTACATGTCACTTCTATATATGAGAAGTACATTGCATCTACTAAAACGATATAAAAATAGTACGCGTTGAAACATCAAATGAAAAAAAGTTCGAATATCATCTTCAACTGTATAACACCACTGTCCTCTTGAAATATTTAAATCTTTTACGTAGCTGGTCCATCAAAATTCAAATTTAACTAAAAAAATTGTATTTTTTCTCACCATGTTCACAACTAAACATAAGGTTATTCATCGGATGGATTGTGTTTGCTGCACATTTTATTTGACTCCCCTCAGCTCACTGCCTTTGCTGTTGATGTCCAAGGGATATCCTGGCCAATGCAGTTGTTTGTTGCATGTGGGGATGGCAACTCTGAAATACAGGAAAAGGAATGCCTAATGGAGGTTTGAGGCCAATGTTTGTAAATTTTCATGTATGGATGACGTATAACACGCTTTTTTGATGCTGCCAACTTATGGTCCACTACCTGCCCTTATATATAGAATATATATTCAATTTGTTCACTTTATTTCGTTAGGGAACCACCCCTAGTCCAAATTCGCAAAAACTTGTGGTAGGCTGAAATTGAGGTTATGGTCTTATGCCGGTCGAGGTCGAGCTCAGGCAGTTTTAGGTAATAGACCTCTTCTCTAGTGAAAATTTCAATTGAGGCTGATGGCCGTGATGAATTCTTGACTTTACATTCAAATAAAAGCGACAAGATATTTTTTTTTTTTGCCAAGTAAAAATTTATTGCGACAGCGACCAAGCTGTCGAGTGCAAAAGGCGAATGTCAAATGTTGCTGAATATTAAGCATAACAGCGCTGACAAGATGTAAAGAAAAAAATATAAACATAGAAATGTTCAGGGCTGAACAGCCATGTAATAGATTTAAGATTGTAACAGTGGCACAATTTGAACAACAGTGGGTTGTAAGCGAAGGTGCAATTTTACTAAATAGGGCTGTTAATTTAAATAAAGTAGGATGAGACATATATATATGGACTTAATTTTGGAATTATAAATGTTTGTTTAGGATAAAGCTTATGTAGTACATTGACCCACTGTTAGTTATATGCCCAACTACAACATTTATTTAAGAAACTGTGTCTATTTATTCCTGTAATATAATAAATAGATTAATTTTGGCTTAGCACCAGCAAAGTTTGCGCCCAAAAATTCAGAAATAAAATGTCCAAGTGAAAGTCCAGTCGTGTTAAGTCCGTCGTTAAATTTTGATATAAAAATTCATTTTTGTTAAAAACGAAAAAAGTTTCATACCAGTGTGTTGTGCGCGAAAAGGTTAAAAGAACAATATCAAAACGCATATTACTTACAGGAATCCTTTGGCAAGATAAAAAAAAACAGGTGATATTTTGTAGGTAATGTTTTTTATGTTTAATTTTCGTTTAATTTCGTTTATTTCAAATATTTCAGTCTATGAAAACAATTCTTACAGACAATGGATACAACTTAAAAATATATAACAAACGTAATGTATTAACATAAGAATATATATTTAAAAATAATTTATTAATTGTATTAAACATATAATTCAAATTATGAATACAAATTAACTAACCATGCTTTAAAAATATTTCTTGGGGTAGAAAAATCAATGTTAGATTATTAAATTCGGTAAGAGCTCTAATTATAGGTGCATTAAGTGAATAATTAGTCTTACAAATTGGTACTGCGAACAAATTACAATGGCGTAAAGATCTACTAGGCACTTTAAATTTTATCAGATTCAATAATTGTACACAATCGATTTGACATGTTATTACTTCATATAAAAACATCAGAGAAGCAATCAATCTTCTTGAATGAAGTGATTTAAGCTGTATTAAAAGACACCGAGAGCTATAGGAAGGAAAAAGTTTCACAAAGCTTAGAGGACTAAGAGCAAATTTAACAAAGCATTTTTGGACTCTTTCTAATCTGTTAGAGTGAACAGAGTAAGAAGGATACCAAATCACAGAAGCGTACTCAAGTTTTGATCGTACAAAAGCTGTGTATAAGATTTTCCGCTTATATGGATCATTAAAATCACAACTATTACGTCGAACAAAAGCTAGCATCGAGTAGCATTTTGGAATAATATAGGTAATATGGCTTATAAAAGTTAATTTAGAATCAAATAGAATACCAAGATCCAATGCCTCACTTGTTGATTTTAGGGTGGTATTATTTACACAATAAAAGGATGTGAATGACACAGGAGACTTGCAAAATGAAATATGTGAACATTTCGAGATATTTAAAGATAAGTGATTTTGAGAGCACCAAACAACCAGATTATTTATGTCACTCTGAAGGGCTAAAATATCCAAAGAACATTGTATAGAATGGAAAAGTTTCAAGTCATCGGCGTAGAGAAGAAAGCTTGCATTTTCAAAACAGGTGCCAATGTCATTGATGAAAAGAATGAAAAAGAGAGGACCTAAAATGCTACCTTGTGGAACACCAGAGGTAGCAAAAAAAGGTTTAGATTTTACCCCATCAATTAAAACAAAGTTAAATCTATTATTTAAATAAGAGCTTATCCATTTTAAAAATTTGGAATGAAATCCAAGCTTTGACAATTTGGCAACAAGAATTTCATGAGAGACTTTATCAAAAGCTTTTGAAAAGTCTGTGTAAATCGTATCAACCTGCAAGCCCTTCGAAAAAGCAGAGATACAATAGTCCGTAAAAACTGCCAGATTGGTAACGGTAGATCGACCAGGAAAAAAGCCATGTTGCATTGGACTAATAATATTTTTTACAGAAAAAAATACTTTTTCCTTAACAATACTCTCAAATAATTTCGAGACTGTGGAGAGCTTGGAGATAGGCCTATAGTTCGTTACATTATTTTTGTTACCATTTTTATAGACAGGATTAATAAAAGCTATTTTCCAATCATTAATAAAATAGCCTTTAGAAAGGGATAAATTAAAAATGGAACATAAAGGCTTAGATAATGAAACCACACATTTTTTCAGCAGAAATGGACAAATGCCATCAATATCAGATTTTGTAGAATTTTTTAAAAAGCGAATTCCACTGATAACATCATCTTCACTTAATTGTAGGGATCCAAAATCGACAACAGAGTCTATTTTGTCCAAAACTTCGGTGGTATTCCATGCCACACTCTGTTCAAAGTTAGACTGAAAGAAATCTGCAAATAGGTTAACAGAGTCCTTCAGGGAACTAGACGAAATCCCATTGAATGACATATTAGTCGGAATTGAGGAACTTGCCTTTTTGGAACTAATGAAATTCCAAAATGATTTTGGGATTTTTTAATATTTTTTTCAAAACGTAGCATATACTGCTTATACAAAAATTTATTTAGAAAATTAAATTCTCTCATGAATAACTTTATTGACATTCTCATTTGTAGCCTTGTAAAGTTTATAATATTTATTTCTTAGATTTTTGAGTTTCTTTAGACCTTTTGTGTACCACGGCAATTTTTAAGCAATTTTCTGCACAAAAGGAATATTATTTAAGCAGATATGAGACAGATTTGTTTTGAAATTCTCATAGCACAAATTTAGATCGTTACAATTAGTTAAAAAAGACCAATCTATTGCACCTAATTCATTATTCAAAACATTAAAATCACACAGGCTGAAATTAAAATTTTTGTTTCAGCATAAGGAACAATCTTAAAAAAGTTGTAAAACTCAACATTAATGATCAGTGCAACATGGTGCATATCAGTTTCTGATAATGGAAAAGAGCATTCAAATAATTCATATTTAATATTATTACTAATAAAAATTAAATCTAGGATTTTATTTAATTTATTAAGACAAAAATTTATCTGCCTTAGGTCTAGACTGAGAAAACTATCAATGACATAAATCTCATGTGATTGATTAATATTACAGGGTACAAGGTAACTCTCATCATTATCTATAGGAAGCCAAGAGACACCACATAGGTTGAAATCACCTAATATACATAAGTGGTTATCACTTTTATCTATGGGCAAACTCAGAATATTATCTGCATGTGCAGCATATAAATCATAGGAACTATTTGGCGGAATGTAAGATGCACAAATATACATCAAATTGTTTTTACTTCCTATTGTAACACAAATTTGATCCAGAAGGGAATCAGAATTTGCAAGATGAATAAGATTTGACTGCAATGAACGCTTAGTGGCAATAAGCACTCCACCACCTCTTAAACATCCAGTTTTCACTGGATCTCTATCTTTCCTATAAATAATGAAAGAGTTTAAATCAAAAATTTCAGCATCGAAAAAATCTGAGTTTAGCCAAGTTTCAACAAAGACGTAGATGTCATAGTCACACTGCATTATAGCAGCACGAACAGCATTAATTTTTGTGCGCATTCCAGACATATTTTGAAAATAAATATTAATATTTTTACTATCACAATTTTTCTCATTATCTATATTTGCTATGCATTGTTCTCTATCTCCACTCTCTTTTGAAAAAAATGGAACGGGTGTACTCTGACCTCAGCTGGCCAAAGAGATGGCTTAAGCAATTCATTATAATGTAAAGAGGAGACCCCCAGCTTGTAATTGATTCGCTTAAGAGAATTCAATTGAGCATCTCTTTTCACCAATTTAGAGCATGACAAATTTTTTTTATCGATGTTTCCATGTTGAGAAATATAGTTTAAAATGTTCTCTTCAGAGACAGTTGGTAAGAAAGACGACAAGTGTAACCATTTTTGACGAACAGCAACTTCGAGCTCAGATGAAACTCAACAACAACTCTACGATCTTTTCTTTTGTTATTGTTTGCAGTACTCCACTGAGAATTTGACTGAGTTGAGATTGAAGGAATAGAAGAGGTCAACGGTAAAACAGCAGCACCTGAAGTTGTGAGTGCAGATGAGTGCAAATTATTCTTGTTTCTGTGTAAAACAGTTGGCGAAGCAAGAGCAGAAGGAGACGAAATAGAAGTTATTATTGTTTGAGCAGACAAACGCACATTAGAATAATTTAAGTTTTTGTTGCTATTAGACACACCAGGCAATGAAGCAACATCCGCAAGTGACATTTGAGGAGCAGCAGACACATTAAGAGCAGCATTAACATTCTCTTCATTGTTCCCAACAAGAGATTGTACTGATCTAGTGTTAAATGAGGCATCAGCAAGATTCGGCGAAGCCACGACATTAATTTTTTTCGGCGCGAAATTATTTTGCGAACTAGAGTCACGATTGTTATTGTTGTTTGGCAATAGTTTGTTTATTTTTTCTTTAAGGTCTTTCACCTCAGCAACTAAACTTAACACAACCGATAGCAAATTTGAGTCTGAGTTTAGGCAACTAGAGCAATTAAACACAATGTTAGTATAAGTTTTTTGTATTTCAGAAACTTTATTGTCAACTATATTAGCACAAGACTTATGAAAGTCATTTTTACAAATGGTGCACTTAAATGCACTTTCTTTAGAGGCAGCATTAGAACAAATTGCACAGCGCGATCTCATAGTCGACCGAATAGCTAGGCAATCACAAGAAGCGCAATTTATCCTCATAAAGGGCTACAATAATCTGCGGCTAGCACCACAAATCAAAAATATTGTTCCGCAATCTAAACAAAAAAATAATAAAGAGAAGAATTTTTGGACCGTAGGAAGAGTGTGGAAGGGTCCATAGAGAGAAGGACGAGAGTAGGATAGATTTATTTACAAGAAAAAAGGAAAATAAAAATGTAAGTCTAGTAACGCAAATTGCCTTAATTAGAAAATAGTTAGTCAAAAGAGATAAAAAAAAAATTTATATATTAATCTAATTTATAATTTTATTACTAGTGTGGCTGACATGGAGGTAAAGACAAAAAACTACAAAGAAATCTGTTTGTGTTACAAAAAACGCACAACAATTAAGGTCAGCCACAAAACTTTTCCTTTATTTTTAAATATTTTTTGGAGTTTTAAAACGCACAAATTGTGGGTAGTAAATTGTGAATGTGTCGTATATCGTACGAGCTATAATTTAAACCCTGCCGGAGGTTCGTGTCCAAAAGAAAAGTGAAGCAGCTTAAATCATAGAATTGATATAAATCGAAAATCGGGAGAAACGGTCAGAAAGCAGCAAAGCAGCGAGATACTGCTGAATAAATTTTAATCTTTATGTGTATTTTTTTTTTTTGTATTTTTTTTATCGTAATAAGTGTTGAACCCAATATCCAGCAAAGGGGGAGGGGGAGGTTTGTGATGAAAAACTAAATTTTGATTGCGGCTTAAAATCTATCCCTAATAGAGCTCTGTTAGGACTGATTTTGATTAATTTGGGTTTAATTTTTGTTCTTTTGGCAAGGCGGGCTTTGAAATTTTCTTAGCAGAAAGTTTACTGTGCCTTTATCAAATTTTCTCCCAATCAATATAGTGAGACACAAATGCGATATTGGTTTCCTTATTTTTTACCATTTATGTTTAGAAAATTTTAATATTATTTTACTATATTTTATGTTATTATTTCTAATATTTATTATATTTTATTAATACCTTTTGTTACAGATTTATATATTATTTAATCCTATTAAATTTTAGGTTGCATGTTTTTTTTGTAAGTTTATTTTTCGAACGAATATAATTTAATTTCGAGTTTTTGTTGATGAATTTGAAATTCCTTTGATGATAGAAAGAAGTCATCATATATCCCTATAAGTCTAAAAAGAAAAAAAAGATAGTTTAATTATTAAGAAATGTCGTAACATTTGAATTCGAAAAAAAATGGAAATGGTTTTGTGCTAAAGGTTTGGTATATGGGGGGATAAAAATGACTGACTAGCAGCGCCGTCTCTAGGTGTGTGCGGGCCCCTAGGCTGAACATGTGGTGCGGCCCCCCCCCCCCTGAAGAAATTTATTAAATAGCAAAAAAAATTTCATAGGAATTTGTACGAATTCTTATCTATCTACTACTTTTACTATAACCTGTGTGTTAAGGAGGTAAATATAAAGGGTAAACGTCCTTAACACCAAAAAAAAAAGACCAGCAATTCTATTTTAGCGAGAGGACCCGTTTTTTCCTGAAGTTGTTTAATGGTCTCTTTTTTTAAAGCCTAACACTTACTTTTGTATCGAAATGGAAACTTACGACAATTTAGGCATATAAATTTCTTAAAATTTTGTGCGAATCATGTACACATTGCTTGTTTGCTACAAGACCGTTATATCTCAAAAAACCTAAAGCAGGAGAAAATCGCATTTGAAGTTTTCAACAAGTGACTTTTTATATGAAAATTTAAAAAACTATGTTTACATAAACTCTTTTTACAAGACAATATACCTTTCTGATTTTTTCAAACAAAATAAAACTTGAAACGGCGGATGTGAATACGTACAAGAAATCACCAACAACTTTTGCAACAATCGATGCGTTTGGTACATACATATGTATATGCGATGTTTAATTATAATGATGCGATACTGAAGTTATATAACTACTAAGAAAAGGATTTGTAGTTATATCAACTGAGTTTTTTTTGGAATGAATGACGTTGATATTGACGTTCCAATTCTTTATCACGTAATTGTAATAATAGTATTAGGCACATACAGCTACAATATTTTTTTGGCCAACTGTGCTACATATTTTTAATCAAAAAAAATCTGATTTTATCCTATATATATATATGATTATCGTTATAAAATTGAAAGTTTTTATTAAAAAGCCTCCGCGCGATTAAAGAAGGCATTTCCTCGCCCAACATATGTACATATGTATGTATTCTTGATAAGCAAACTGAACTGAGGCCGAAAAAAATAAATAATTTCCATATATGTAGTTACTTAATTTAATACCAAAATAATTTTACTTTTTTCGATAAAAAAATAGGTAAAATCATAAGAAACTATACAAATGGAACATGATTTTAAAGTAAAATAAAATGCTTCCTTAACATCAGGTTATTAACGCATTTTTTGAAAAAAAAGCGGTTTTTAAAAAAACTTTGTTAAAATTTCTGAAAAATCTCCAAAACTATACGTTAAAATTTATGCTCCATTATTGTAGGACATTAAGTTATCTAGAAAGATAAGAATATGACATCCATATTTTTGACATCCGTTCAGGAGTTCCCAACTTTAAATCAATTTAACAAAAGCTATATTCGCAACTCCGATGAATATATCTCGAAAACAGATCCGAGTGACACTTTCTGATTACATATTTAATCTTATAATTAAAAACCAAATAAAACTAGTTAAGGTGTTATCTTCGGCCAGGCCGAAACTGCACTGCACCGAAAGTACTTTCCAAATAAATGTTAAAAAGACGTTGAAAAGGTTGAAGAAGTCGAAAATAATGTAATAAGGTTCAAAGAGGTTGAAAAGTGTTGAAACAGTTGAAAAAAACTCAAAAAGTCTAAAATATATGGAAACCATTTCAGAAAGTTAAAGGAAAGTCGAAAAAATGTGAAAAATGTTGAAAGTGGTTAAAAACTCAAAAATAGTTGCAAGAAGTTGAGAAATGTTGAAACAATTCAAAATTCATAAAAAGGTCGAAAAAATAAAGAAAATATCGAATCAAGTAAGGTATTTCACTTGTATGGGAGGTGCCACGCTCACCAGTTCTATTGTGCTAAATTTTCGTAAGAATATGTCTTTTAGCCATCTGCCATACTAAATTTCATTACGATTACGTTGTTAGTTCTCTTTTTATACCGTTTATAAATATTGTAGGCTGTGCCACGCCCTTCAACTTGTTTTTCCAGTATACAGTCCTTCAAGAAGACTTTTCTTTTCACATTTACTGTAAATAACATAAGAATTACACAGGTTGACAAAATTTGTTCAAACCTCTGGTTCTGAAATCTGAATATCTTTTGACGCCCTGGATTCGAATCCGAGGTCAGAAAAGTTACCCAAAAGTTAAAAAAATCAGGGTATTTCGTTATATTTGAGGTTGTATTGCATCGAAAAGTATTTTTTTTAGATCGATCTGCTTCCAATCCTTTAATTTGTTCGAACTGTTGAAAAACGACGACTCACACTTACCATACTGAGTTTCTGACGTTTATTTTCTAATATACATGTAAAATTAAAACGGATAGCTGGTAGCTGAGTCACAGTAGAAAAAAAGTCCGTTGACGTCTTAGGGACACCCGTGTCCCTATGTAATTTTTTTCGATTTTTATTAAAATGTTACAAAAAATATCTTTAAAAATAATAAAGTAGCGTAGTGCAATGCTAAGACAATTTGGCTAACTAACTCAAAGTTGAAGAAATTTATTTGGACTATTACTAAAATCCAATTGAAAACAGCAATGACGACATAGGAAAAACGTGTAGGGGTATATGAATTCCCCTCTTTTGTGTGAGTTGGCCTACGGAGGTTTACAGTACTTCTTTTAGCTGAATCTTATTATTTTTTTTTTGCAATAGAGGTGATTTTTCTATTCAGTATGAAATCGTTTTGACCATATGGTTCAAATATCTCGTATTTTTTTTTTTTTTTAAATCTCACTTCCGGTTCACATTGGAAGTGAGATTTATTGTTTGACACCTCGACCTGACTCGGCGGGTTAAGAAAACACGCCTGAAACCAAGAGCTAGCTGGTGAGCGCCAAGTCAGGTACGATGAAGTAGGGTCACGTAACATGGTATAGCACTTCGTATACCACTTTACCCCACCCGTGGGGCAAAGCGGTATATATGCACGTTTTTTTCGCATCGCAATAATAAACATCTTCTGTTGAGAAAATAATGAGCCTAACTACCTTATAGATCGAATAATAACTTACATGTTTAATTGTGCGAAAAAATTCTTCTTTTTTTGTGAAAACTTCGTTTTCCCATTAGGCATACCGCTTTGTCCCACCTTCCCCTATATGATTTTACATCCCTTTCTATTACATGATATTTTAAGTTTTATCGAACATTCAGTTGTTTCGCTTATTCTAGTCATGACTGAATTTTTTGTCATTGCTGACAAGTGAGAGTGTTTCTCAATTATCAGATATGACGTAAATATTAATCAGAACTTATGGAAAGTTCAATATTATCTGACTTAGAAGCTAAACACTGTTGGGACGTGCAATATCGTATAGATTTTTCCTATACGTTAGTAGCATACATATATGTAATACTTCTATATTGCGACTAACCTACCTGCTCAATGTGTTTGAATTTCGAAATTATTATATATGTTGCTTTTTAGAAATATTTGTAAACAAAAATTCAATAAATCTGAAATATTTGTAAATAAAATGTATTAAATGTCAAATGATTTCAGGGGCAGCGCAGAAAAAAATTAGATCTAATGAAGAAAATTAAATTTTTTTAATTAGAATAAAAAAAAGTCAACCGTTACTGTGTTTCATCAAATTCAACTGTCAATTTTGAGTCATGAGCAGTAGAGTTGATAGCTTTGAACATCTTAAATGTTCGTGAACAGAAATTGGCTATAGTAGCAATATAGAAGTATTACAAATTTGGTTAGTAGTAGAAAAAAATTGACACTAGAAAGTTTATCGCAGAGAAATAAAACAAATTCTATTGTTTTGGTGCGGTTTGACACAGTTGGTAAATCGCACCTCCCAACTGTGTTAATCTCTTTAGGGCCGGATTCACATACGCTATTCACACGCACCGTAGTTTTTTGTTGTGTGAATGCGAGATACGTCGGAGTAGTAATTCGGTATTTCTACTTCGGTCAAAGAATTATATATAAAAGAACTGCATTCCGGTTTTTGTCGATAACTGACAAGTACCATAGCTCAACAAAGAGTAGAACTTCGGTTTTGGAATTAGGGGAAATCAGATTTTGGCTTATGTTGCGCATTGGGGTTTTAACAACGAAGCTAAAATTCATTCGGCTCTGCCATTTTGTATTTTATTAGGATTTTCTATTTTATTTATTTTAATTTATATGAAGCTTTTGATGAATATCTTCCGTCGCTTTTTATTTATATTTTATAAATAAATAAATTAATTATTTTACATTTGAGCTGCATTTGAGAAAAATCATTTTTATTGCTACCAAGCAACCAGCAAATCCAGAAGCAGGATTTTTGTTTGACTTCCCTAAAAGATTAAATTTGCAACCGATCCCGCGTAATTTGCGTTGTTGTTGCCTTTTGTATTCAGAATAATTCAGTCGAAAAAATCCTAGCAAAATGCGTGTATTTGTTGTTTTTTTGTAGTTTACAACCGATCCCGTTATTTGCATTGTTGTTGATTTTTTTCAGCCGAAAAATTCAGATGAAAATTGGCACATACTATATTCCTGTTGTTGATATTTTCTTGTTTTACTTGAAACAAATCATTAGTTAACACAAGTTAATATCTAAACAGATCAAATAAAAATAGTTTAATCACTAACACTGATTTGGCATTTAAAAAAACACGAAAATCTAATTTTGAAATACAAAAAATTCAACTTTCTTTAACATTAACAAAGAAACTAAATAAAAATGTCAAAATACACAGCCACTGTCGACGTGCTAGTTTTATTTGGGCTTAAGTCTTTGCAAATTCAAAAATATTTATTTTGGGGGCTTCAGCATCTTTGATCCCCTCTACATGCGTTTTTCAGTTCAAACTGAAAAATAAAAATGATATTCATCTGGTTTGATATGCTGAGCGCCTGCTTCAAACAAAAATTCTTTTGTCTTGCAGGATGAATTGAAACTGTTTTACAATAATCAAAATATTCTTCAATTTCTATATTTTTCAACATATTCATGAAAAGAACAATAAAGGTTATATTAATTTGTCCTATCAAAATTTGAGAGCTAAATTTGGCTTCGCATTTGTTAAAATCCAATGCAAAATGTAGACATATAAATTGAGTAGAACAATTTTTTGACAGCTACGGAGCCAGATTTAGCTGTCAAATTTTGATAGGACAAATTAACCCTACAAGAAATGACTGACTGAAACTCCAACACATTGATAATGATTTTCATTTTTTCTAACACATAATTAAATCCTTTTACTATAAAATCAAGGCAGAGAAAAAGAGACTGTTACGTTGCGTATATCAATACCATAATACGGAGTAGAGGAAAAGAGATAGATCTATCTATCTAGAAAATTTGACATTTAATAAAAAAAATAAAAGGATTGAGTTTGGCGAAGAAAAACGAAATCAAGAAATAACTACAGAAAATAATTGGAATTAAAAGCTAAGTAAAAATATATTTAATCAAATAATAAAATTATTAATTTCGTTTCTTTATTGTGCTGAAATTTCCAACAAACCTCATATGTTGCTGAAGCCATACGTTGTTTAGCCTCTTTGGAACCGAATCAACATCAACAGTTGCTGGAAGAATTGCAGATATACAAAAGCGTCAAAATTATTTGCAATATTTGATCGACAAAATGTGCTTTTAACTATGGAAAATATAAAACAATTCGAATCTCGTTTACGTGGCGAGAGCACAAAATGCAATCGTTATTTAATGGCAATGTGTATGCGTTTGTTCTTAGAAAAATGTGAATCAAAAATTGAATCTTTCCAAGAAGTATTTTTACGTCTCACAGCATCAGATGATTAAATTGATTTGATTGAGGTATTCATTAATGGTTTGATGGAAGAGCAGCGGTCTGCGGGTGGTATTTTTCACGGCCTATCATCTGAATATCAAGCTCAAGAAGTGCGTGTTTCAATTGAACGCATACTGTTACAGTGCATGTACCAGCAGGTTAATTTTTCCAAATGAAGATGCTGATCTGTCGCGGGACACGTAAGTTTATCGACGATATAATAAAATTATGTGGAAGACTAATAAATGTTGTGAATTTGTTTTTATCATTTCAAGTGTGATTTCCCAACATATATGAAAACTACAAAAAATTATTCGTCCCTCGCATCCAGCTTTGTGCATACTACAAGTATACCTAGCAGAGGCTCCTTCAACATTTGCACAACATCAGCTATCGTATACATCAGCATATAGTACACCACGGACCACCGCTGTAGGTACGCATGGGCAAACCTATTGGCAAGGCAATACTGCTACCGACCTCTGTTATGTTAGATGGCAAAAAATATACTGAGACCTGAATATTGGCTTAGCGTACCTAAAAATCGGTAAGTTCAACTGAAAAATTATATATCATATTCATAATTCTAACCTATTTGTAAAATGCGAAGCTGAATTATACCGTTTTATTAATACCTACACTGAGAAAACAATCTAATTATATATACCAAAATTTGGTAATAATTAACAAATAGTATATTTGATATAGGCGAATTAAATATTTGATATATGTTAAAATGTCACATATTACGGTGAATTGAATAATATTATTGGATCAATTACATATTTGGTAATAATTACCAAACTATATTTTGGTTGAAACAAATATTATTTTGTAGCAATCATTCGTTTGTTAATAATCACTAAATCATGTATTTGACTAAACAAATTTTTTTTTCGCAAACGTATACATTTATTAATATCGATTTGTGCTAAAAATCGATGACAAAAAATGATTTTTAAATATCGCTACATCCTTATATAGGATGTCGCTGGTATTTATACAATCATAAATACCTAAATTGCGTACCAAGCAGAATATACTTAAGTAGTATTTTACTTGAATATGTTGTGAATTGCAAAGTTTTCACGCTAATGAGAAGTGAAATCAAATAAAAATAGGATTAACAAATTATATTCAACCCAAACAAATTTCTTCAATCGACTCAAACTAATATAACTTTTGGGCCAATAAGCAACCATTTAAATTTCAATTAAGGAAATGGCAATAACTACCAAAATTTGTTGATAGCTATAGTTAACAAATATTTTAAAAATCTATCAACAAATGCATTTATTTAAAGGATACATACTCTTTTCTTAGTGTAGGTGCAACATCTCTACGACGAATTGGGCGAGGAGCGTATTAAACAACGTGATTTTGAATTCATACAAGATGACATTGAATGGCCCAAGAGTGGCATCACAAAAACAAGTCAACGCACCAACAGTTAGGAGGGTAAAGAAATAAGCGATTTGACGCGCGAACCTTGGGAGGTTCTGTCTGAGCACAGATAAATACAAACATAAAAGCTGGGCATTTGTTTAAGAATTTGTTTTACACAGGCATGTTCTTGAAATCGATCGAAATTCGATCGAAATCTGGAAATCGATAGATTTGGCACTTTCGAGTCAAAATCAAATCGATTTGAAGAGTATGTTCAAACACATGCTGCTGTTCCGTTTTGACGCTATCGTAAGATAAATGAAAAGTCAAATTTTTTAAATTAAAATTTTTTGGTTAATTCAAGTAAAGATGCGAAGAAAAGTTTCAGAATCAGCATTAGTATTATGTGCATAGTCATGTGTGAAGCCTTTGAGGACGTTCTAAAGAGAATCAAGCCCTTGAAAAAGGAAATTTTGGTTCCGTTGACGCAGCAACAGTTAGATTCTTTACAGAAGGCAGATAATGTCGAAATTTCTCTTGAGAGAACCACCATATGCAAAATGCTACCTGTCCTTGAAAGAGTACTGTGTCCAAAGTAAATAAACATAGCAATGACCCAAGAAACATCAACATGATTGTTAGAAGTGTGGATGCTTGTCACCCTTGATAGAGTCACGACTCCTATATTTTTAAAATGAATCGAGCAAGAAAGTATTTCTTGTCGAAATATGAAGGTGGTGAACGTGGTTCTTGGCTGTTTAGCGATTCTGGGTATGGATTAGAACATATCTTTATAACACATTGTATTTAATACAGGATCTTTTTTCCCGTATATTTTCCACCAGAAGCATACTAAAGCGCGTAATATCGTCGAAAGTGTCATCTTATAATATATGCAGACATTATAATTTGGATGATTTCGACGAAGAACACGATTTGTTTGACGACGAACTACCTGATGCAAACAGTAATTTACATGACATTGATCAAAGCATTATCGAATGTATATATTGAACATTTGGCAAATGCACATTCAATAAAACATACGTTATTTTACGGTAAATTCAAATTTTTTGTATCATTTCACTTTGTTATAATTGATCGAAATAAAAACGATTTCAAAACGACAAAAGCGATTTGCAGAACACTCCTATTTCGATTTGAACTTTCTGTCAAAATTAAATCGATTTGAAAGCGACCGATCGAAATGTGGAACACCAAAAGTCGATTTCAATTTCGATTTCGATCGAAATCGATTTTCAGAACATGCCTGACAGATAATTATTATTAATTAATTAATTATTAAACTACTGTTATTACACTAATTACTTTTATTGATTATGTTTATTTTAATGATGGTTATGTTTACTTCAATCTTTATACACATAAATTAATATTGTTTTTATTATTATTATTAATATCGTAATTATCAAAACATGCGACATTACGTAAATTAATCCTTAAAGAAACTAAGTTTGCAATAGCTTTTTGTTCTTTTTTTTGTCAATTTAAAACATAAAACAATAAGCAAACATTTTTGTATGTCATAAAAATTAAATTTTGTTAAGAGAATTATCAAAAATTTTAAAATAAATAAAAAAATTTCTTCGATCAGTAATAACAAAGGTAGAGTAATTATGACGCCTCTATCATAGTTTTCTGGATATTTAATAATAGACTCACATTGACATTTATCATCAATTCGATTTTATTTTGTTTCGTTATATTTTTGACATATCGTTGCTTTGAATACAGGTCCGTTCAGCAACCCAAACATTTTTGAAGCGCTTTAAGCAATTTTTTTATTGAGAAGTATTTGTATTAAGCGTTCCAAAATTCTGATGCTTACGAAATAGTACAACGTGTTTCGATCCGACATCGATAAGTCCTTTTTGTTATTAAATAACTACAACAGCAACTAATTTTCTCAGAAATAAAGTAGTTTAAAGCATTTGCAGTACACCGTTCAGAGAATTCTCAAGAGCTGTATGCTTACACGCTGCAAATCATCAAAGCGCTTAACTTTGCTGAACGGGCAGTTGAAATGTTATGAATGTCAAAGCTAACGCAAATTGGCGATCTACTCTCACGCGTTCAAAATAGCTTCCACTTCAGTACGCAATGCTCTCCTTTATTACTTCACGTTTATTATTAAACCATGGTCAACAGCAAGAAGTTCCAATTTTTCGGCAGTCGAAATAAATTGCTTGTTGGAGGTGGTCAGCACGTTTAAAAACATTGTAGAGTGCAAATAAACCGATAAAGTTAGTGTGGACGAGAAGGAAAAAATATGGGGGACCATTTTAGACCCACCGAAATACGAAAGTCCAGAAGACGAAATATTATAATATGAAAAAGCTTGCTGCACCGGAAAAAAGAAGAAACTACGCAACTGGTGGAGGTCCCCCTGCAAAAGAATAATTAACTCCAATCGACGAAAAGCTTCAGAGTATTTGGAATTAGCTTCAATATTTTGACTAGGAACTGAAAATAGTAAAAAATACCACAAACTATCAAAAATTTGCTCGAATTTTCTAGTAATGGAACAGACATGTAATTGTTATTTTGTATTCGTCTTTACAGAAATAGACCAAGAAGAAACTGTTGTAAATAGCTGGCAAAAGTATGATCCGAAAAAACTGAAGACCCCTAAAAGTCAACCGTTAAAATTAAAAAACAGCGATGAAGTGTCGGAGTCAACGTGGACAAAATTGGCAACGGTTAAGTCTAAGTGGGCCGAAAATAAAATGAAAAAGGTGATTCTAATTTTGGAGGAAGAGCATCAGCTGCGGATACATTTAATGAAAGAAAAATTTGAAATGGAAAAATAAGAGTGTGACTTACGCCTTCAGCAAATGACTGAATGAAGCTCCTGCAAAATAATAATGTCTGTTCCATTACTAGAAAATTCGAGCAAATAGTTTGTGCTATTTTTTACTATTTTCAGTTCTTAGTCAAAAATTTGAAGCTAATGCAAATTATTCTGATAGGCGAAGAGCCGGCTGTAGAAAAGTTGAGTGTATAAGATTACAGCATGAAATGTATGTCAAATGATGAGCTTAAACACAATATATAGGGTTGCCTTGCCAAAGCCTGTCCTAAATATGGGTTTCCACCCGTTTTTTAGGCCATTTTTTTTTAATAAAAAGTGTATAAGATTACAGCATGAAATGTATGTCAAATGATAGAGCTCGATGAGCCTAAACACAAAATATAGGGTTGCCTTGCCAAAGCCTGTCCTAAATATGGGTTGCCACCCGTTTTTTAGGCCATTTTTTTTTAATAAAAAGTGTATAAGATTACAGCATGAAATGTATGTCAAATGATAGAGATCGACGAGCCTAAACACAATATATAGGGTTGCCTTGCCAAAGCGTATATTATAAGTATTTCTCAAAATTTTGAGACCATGCTTATGACGCTCACTCATTGCATGACTCAGTTCATGACAACAATGCAGACAATGATGCATGAGATGATGAACAATCAAAACCACTTATGAAAGTTTTGATTGGAAACAAATGAACACTCTCAAAATCTGTCACTGGAATGCAAACGGCATAAGCCAACACGAATTAGAAATAAAAAACTATCTTTGCAGCAACGAAATTGATATTTTACTCATTTCTGAAACTCATCTTACCCTCATGCACAATTTTAAAATTGAAGGGTATAGATTTTACAAAACCTGTCACCCTGATGGAAAAGCGCGTGGAGGTACAGGTATACTCATTAAGACCCGTATAAAGCACTACGCATTTGAGCAGTATGAGAGGGACTACCTACAAGCTACTTCAATTTGCTTACAATGTTGGGACGGCAAATTAACAGTTTCAGCTGTATATTGCCCTCCAAGATATAAGGTCACGACAGCACAGTTTGACCACTTTTTTAATACACTAGGATCAAAATTCATAGCTGCTGGTGACTATAATGCAAAGCATAATCACTGGGGTTCCCGTCTTATCAACCCTAAAGGTAAAGCACTTTGGCTTTCATTAACCAACCACAGCAATGGACTTGGTTATGTATCCAGTGATCAGCCAACTTATTGGCCATCAGACCGTCAAAAGATTCCAGACCTTATGGACTTTGCAATCACAAAAGAAATTAATAAAAAGCAAATTATAGCAGAATCATGTTTTGACTTGAGCTCTGACCACTCCCCTGTCATTATGCATCTGCACAAATGTGTAGAGCTGCTGCAGTCACCAATCGGGCTTACAACAAATAAAACGAATTGGCTGAAATACAAAAAATATATCAGTAGCCATCTTTCCGATAATGTAAGCCTTAAAGATTCCGAAGAGCTGGAATCGGCCATACAGCTATTTAACAGCATGCTATCAGCTGTTCTTCACGCAACTCCTGTACATTCAGTAACAACCTATAAAAGGCAACGCCTCAACTCTTACCACATAGAACGTTTAGTGATGGAAAAAAGACGACTCAGGCGACAATGGCAAGAGGTTAGGTCACCCACACTTAAACGTAAATTATCACTAGCCAAAATTGAATTAAGAAAGGCCCTCCGGGAAGAGTCTGAAAAAGGTATAGACTCATACATTAAAAAGCTGAGCCCACTAGAGTCCTCCAACTACTCTTTATAGAAGGCCATCAGAAGTATGAAAAAACCTACTGACCTAGATTCCCCCATAAGACTAAGCAATGGTCACTGGGCTAGAAGTAATGAAGAAAAAGGTCGAGCATTTGCTCACCACCTTAAACATGTATTTCCGCCAAATCCTCCGGGGAACAGCTTTGAAATACCACAAGAAACCCAAAATTCGAGACATATTTCGTTGCGCTTCACAACTAAAGACGTTTTGTAATGTCTGAATTACTTTCCTACTAAAAAAAATTGGTGTATTAAGGCGCACCGCGCCAAAGTGTGATGGCTAAAGAGCCGTACTTGTAGTGAGAAATTAAGTGAAAACAAAAGCGTAATCGCTCTTTAAGTTTCTGATTAATTCTAATTTATTTGGTAAAATTCCTTAACTTATATATCATATTTACAAGTATTTTTGCTTAAAATTATTTCCCTATATTCAAATGTTTTCCCATTATTTTAAAAACTCCTCCTCCATTCTTTTGTCCCTTTGCTGATCGCCAATCAATTGCATTTTTGGTCGATCATAAATTTTGGGTTCCCATAAGGAAATCTAATACATCAACAACAACAAATACTCAGAATTTTGGCCTTGACTAAAATATGTCATTGGCACTTGATGCAATTCAATATGTGCAGTTGCTTTGCTTATGCTTAAGCAGTGCATTCAAATGCAGTTTGTTGTTGTTGTTGTTTTGGTTTGTGTTGCTTACCAAATATGTAAACAGCACAAGCCAAGAGGGGTTGAAAATAAATCAAAGGAAGGTATTTATTTTCAAATTAAAATTCTTGTATTTAGTTTATTTTTGTTTACTTTAAATTTGGTGGGAAAGTTAAAATTGTAAGATTGTTTACTATACGTCGTAAATCTGATTTTATGAGTTAAGTTGGTGGTCTAAGGTTTTTTATAATGAGTTATTTTATTGTCTTTTTTAAAAGTGTTGGTTGTGGTAATAGTGACTATATGAGTACACTACACCCTAACCCTTAAGCGAAAATTTATCTGTCAAAGTTAAATTTTTAAGATGGTGGAGTTTTATAAAAATTTACATCTTTGGGAATTTTTATGAAAATGTACTTTCTAATGTCAGTATATATATATATATATATATGTTATTAGCAAATATTTTAGAAATAAAATATAATATAAAAATTTATTCAAGTTAGGATAAGATTTATTATTACTAGTGTTTATATAATTCAAATTTAATTTAAGTATTCTTATCTGTAGATATAATATAATGTGTTAAAAATTTTAATTAAAGAAGTTACATATATAGTAAAAAGTTAATTTTTGAATTACAAGTGGAAAGTAAATTATTCATAATATGAGATTTTAAATTATATTAATTAATAAAGTTTTAAATTGAAATTTGAGTTTAATTAAGTTTTTACATGCTTACAAACTTTTTTAACATATTATTATGAAATTTCTTATGTTTATTATTAATGTCTATAACGGAATTAACTCCTTCTCTACTAATTATTCTATAAGGTCCGTGATATGAACTTTGGTTTTTCTTTCTACTTTCTAATTTTACTAAAACTAGATCTCCTTCATGGAAATCAGATACATTAATATTTTGTCGTATTCAGTTTTTCTATTTTGTTTGACCATTTCAACTATTGTTTTTGCTTTGGCTATGGATGTTTTTAATCTAATTTTTAATTCGTTAGCGTAATTTTCTATATTGTAAACTTTACTGTTGTCTTTTGTTAAATCACCTGGAAGTGTTGGTAATTTTCCGAAAACTAATTCATAAGGAGAGTAACAAGTGTCCACATGTGGAGTTGTGTTGTGTGCAAAAGTATAGTATGGAATCCATTTATCCCATTCATTATCATCTGCGAAAGTAAGAAGATATTCGTTAAGAACTCTGTGGTTCCTTTCAAGTTCTCCTATTGTTCCGTGATGATAAGGTGCTGAAAAAATTTGTTCTATTTTCAAAAAGTTGCATACATTTTTCATGATCTCATTTGTAAACTCAGTTCCTCTATCCGATTTCAATGTTTTAAAACAACCGTATTTTAAGACTAATTGTTCTACAAGTGTTGTCGCAATTGACTTTGCGTCTTTGGTTTCTATTGGGTGTGCAATAACAAATTTACTAAGATCACATTGCATTATGAATATGTAGCGGTACCACATTTTTTGTATGTCTGGCAGCTCTTGTTCATGAATAATTTTCGTAAATAATCAGAAAATTGCTGCCAAGTTGCATAATTGCCGTCAAACTTCGGTATTGTCACTTTTGGGAGTTGAAGGCTGAGGCTGTTATTTGTAGCCGCACCTTGCTGCCGCCTAGTGACGTTCTGTTCTGCGGAAGTAGCCCGCTGATCTTGAACCTCTTGTTCCAGTGTTATGTAAGCCTCAAGATCATAACAATATTTCTGCAGATCATCGCACTGCTCGTAAATGGTTAGATGAATGTTTTCTATTTGAAGCCACAAATTGTTCAGTGACTCCAAGTAACGATTTTGCTCGGTTATTGGCTTGGTGGATATGTTTGACAAGAGACGTTGCAGTGACTCTTGTAACCCTTTTTGCCTTTTTACCATCGCAATAATTTTGTCATCAGCATTCATTTGAGCTTTTGATGAATCCGTTCTCATGGTCGTGAATCTGTCATCAGAGTTGTTTTGAGCAGTCGATATGCCGGTATTCTTTTGGTTCTGCTGCGAGGATCCTGGCGTTTCTATCAGCGATTGTATAGCCTTGTCAAATATTTCTTCATACTGCTTACTCAACTCGACAATTTTTTCGTAGTAGCCGGTCGTGAAATATTCATGATGGTTCGGAACCCCTTGTAGTGACCGAATCTGATCATTTGTGGCTTCAAATTGTTGGAAAGCACTCTGCAAACGCTGATTACGCTCTTCAAAATAATTGATATTTTTCTTCCTGTCAGCAGGATCTTTCTTGTAATTTGCGATGATTTTCTGTATCTCGCCTCCGGTTGAAGTTTGCTCGGCGACTAACGCTTCCATTTCGTCAGAATTGTTGACTGCCAACTCCTGCTCCAGTGGTTGATTGTAAGTTGCTGTGTTGTGGCTGCTATGTCCACTTTTAAATAATCCTCGCTGAAATGTCCTGATGCGACTCTATGCCTGGCTCTTACCGTCGGGTTCTGGCTCCTGCTCCAGTGGTTGATTGTACTGTATTGTGGCTGCTGTGTCCACTAAATAATAATCCTCGCTGGAATGTCCTGATGCGACTCTATTCCTGGCTCGGACCGTCGGGTTCTGGCTCCTGCTCCAGTGGTTGATTATACTGTATTGTGGCTGCTGTGTTCACTAAATAATCCTAGCTGGAATGTCCTGATGCGACTCTGTTCCTGGCTCGGACCGTCGGGGTCAAAAAATGTTTTGTTAAAATGTTTTGTGTAATCCTAGTTTTGGGACATGAACCTAAACTAGTGTTCTTTAGAGGAATTGTGTAGTGAAACTTTCAAGCACTTTAACCTGAATATCTCGTGTAATAGAGAAGCAAATCAAAAACGGTTTATTGAATTTCAAATTGCATCTGATTTATTGATTAAAATATTCAAGTTTATATACAAATAAAATGCTTAACAATAATTATTAAAAATAACAACAAAAATATGAAAAGTACAATAAAAACAAATAAACGAAATATTGCTTAGCAAGCAATCAGGAACTTAATAATTATTAAACTATGTCATGTTAAGGTAGTAAGTGCAACTATATCAGTCGTTGCTCTACTAAGGTAGTAAGTGCAACTCAGCAGAATGTTTGAATGTCAGAATGTCACTATGTTACACTCAACTAAAAATGTTAATGAATTAAATTTATTTTAATTTTAATATTTTGAAACCAAATTGATAACTTAACTAAATGTTGGACTTTAATTCCCAACAATAGCGTTTTGTATGGTTTTGTGGCACACACCCATGTATCTGGCGATCTTTCTTCCCGAAATAGCGCAATTTCGACGTATTTGCTCGCGCACTTTCTTGATCATTTCTGGAGTTCTGACGAAACTTTTGCGACCAACTTTTTTCGAAATTTTTAAGCTTCGAGTATTCTTAAATCGCATTATATTACGATTCACAAATATTTTGTTGAATTTAAGATTTTTTAACGCTCACTGGGCTTTGCAAATGTAAGTAATTTCACTACAAGCTCTCGTTTAGCGTCCATGCTTCTAAAAGTTTTTACACTAAAGATTTTTCAGTCCAACTGGTGTAATATTTATGCTGTTGACATAGCAAACAAAGAGAAAAAACTGCAACCTAAAGTTGCTATGGTTTGCAAAGTACCGTTTTGCAAAAAAAAGTAACAGTTATTCGTCGCCATGGTGTAGATCTGATATTTTATTTTTGCATTGTCTATGCTATAGAAACAAACTGTTTTCCGATTTTTGTTCTATTCAGATATTTGTTTGTAAATTCAAGCATAGACGTTATCTGCGTCTCAGAAACCTGGTTTGATAAAAATGTTATTGATAGTTCTTATAGCTTAGATGGTTATCGTCTTTTCCGTTGTGATAGAGTTGGTCGTATTGGTGGCGGTGTATCAATTTATGTGCGTAAAGAACTTAAATGTAAATTATTGTGCCAGGCTGAGTCAAACAACCCTTTTGAATTTATTTTACTAGAAATTCCAAATGGTTTTAGGAAAATAATGTTAGGTGCTATCTATAGGCCTAATAAATCCATAAGCCTCGATCCATTTTATGAAGTGCTTGAACAAATCAGCTGTACCCTACCGGACATTGTAATTTGCGGTGACATAAATTGTAACCTCTTGAACAGTGCTGAATCCAGTTCTTTAGTAAGCACGTTTGAATCGATACATCTGCTACCTGTTAATTCAAAAAGTCCAACTCATTTTCATCATGAATCATGTAGTTTGATAGACGTTGGTTTCGTAAGCGACACCTTGAAAGTACTGAACTATAGTCAGCTTTCTGCACCATGCTTTTCAAGACATGATTTACTGTTTATTACATATAAATTTGTAAGTGTCAAAAGTTCTCAAGAATCTGTTTGTTTCCATGATTTCAATAATATAGATGGTTTGCACTACAAAACGATTTTGTAAGTAGAAATTGGAACAGTATTTACTCTATGACACGGGTAGATGATCAAACTCTTTTTTTCCAACATCACGTTCTGAACTTATTTGAAAAACATGCTCCACGTAAGACTAAAATTATTAAACCAGAGGTTCCAATTTGGCTAACTCAGGATATAAAGCGGTTAAAAAAAATTCAAAATTCCCCAATTCTATACGGTTTTCAAAAACATTCGAAATTTTGTAATTTCAAAAATAAGAAGCTAAACAAGCTAAACATTATAAAGCAAAACTCAATGTGTTGGGATCTGGTAAGAATGCATGGAACTTTCTACGCAAAATAGGAGTTACCAAACAAACTACTGCAATTCCCGACGATATCAATTGTGACCTCCTAAACGCTAAATTTGTATCAGTGGCAACTACCGCAAAAGAGTCTCAGTTTATAACCGATTTTATTACTGAAGATATAAATGACAATGGAGTTGATAATCTACTTTATTTTAAGCGATTAACTAATGAAGATGTTTTATTGGCTTTTTTCGCTATAAAATCGCATGTCCCTGCTGGTACCGGAAATTTGGCTTTTATGGGAAATATCATTAGTATGGATAAGTGTCTTCAGATTATAAGTGTCAATTTGTTGAGAGTGCCGAAAATCTGGGCATGCAGACAAATTAACGGTTTTAACAAGATAAAAACCCAAAAATACAAAGCGGTCATAGTTCAATTCTGGTTAATATACATTTGCTCTTATTTGATGGCACCGCCAGCATAGTCACCTTACCTAAATGTGCTTGTAAATTTATGGGCGATTTTGTAAAAAAAATTTCGAATACACAATATTTTAAACAAAAACGACCTAAAAAAGGCACTTAAAACTGAGTGAAGCTATAATTTGCCAGATACCAATAAAAAACTTGCAGCTTCGATGCCAAACCATCTTTAAGCTGTAGATGACCAAAGAGGCTACCATACTACATATTTAAAATTAAAAAATCATTATTTTAAACAATGTTTTTCAATTTATACCTGTCTGCATCAAATAAGCTGTGACATGAAAATTAGTAGTTTATTTCGATTTTTTATTATAAAAATTTCAGGTAATATTTCTTTACAATAAATAAACATTTTTTTTTGTTCTTTCAAATGATATCAAAATTTTTTTCATATTCCACTTAGTTTCAAAGTTACAGAGCATTGAAGTTAAAAGTATGCACTGCATCAAATAAGCTGTGAGCCACTGTATGCGGTAATGTTTTTGCTGCACACCGGGCACTATGGCATTCCAAAAGTTTTTTTGCATCAAGAACTAAAGTCTTGTTAGCCAAAACGCTACTGTTGCATCAAGAACTAAAGTCTTGTTAGCCAAAATGCTACTGCTGCCTAAACTACTATACAGCTGCGAAATTTTTTGCAACCAAGATTGCAACAGTAGAAGAAGATTAAATGTTCTATTCAACAATATTTCGCGTTCTGTATTTAACATAAGTACTCGAGAACATATTTCATTTCACTCTAAGAATATTTTTGGATGTTCGTTTAACAAGTTTCTTAAATACCGATCAATTGTATTTCTATATGATATAATCCTAGAACGTGAGCCAGATTATTTAATTTCAAAAATAACTCTTCTTAAAACCAGAAGATCCATCCTCTTTGTACAGCCAAAATTTACATGTTTAAATTCGGAACGACAATTCTTTGTTGTAGCCACTCGGTTGTGGAACTCCTTGCCAGTTACTATAAGAAAAACCAGAAACAAAAACTGTTTCAAATCGGCTCTTAATAATTACTAAGCTATATATTATATATATACGTTAATTGACTATCTCTACTATTCCTACTCTCTTTTTAACTGTTCTTCTTTCTGTTTTGTTCTTTTTCCATTTATTCAACAAATGTTAAGCTAAGGTTTATACTTTGAGATTGCTGGTGTTTTTTTATATAAGACTCCTACTAATTATAAGATTATATTATCTTAATGCTGTATGCAGTTTTTTAAAGAAAATAAATTGAATTGAATAAGGATTGTGTTTATAACAGCTAGCCACAGCAAAAGCGATATTACGCTACCTTGAGGTGTGCCCCTGCTGACAGATTTTAGTACCTGACTGCCATGACTGCCATACTACCATGAATGATTCTGCACTCAAGCATGGATAAAATCCAGGTGACAAGACACTCCTCCTGAATAGCTTCGGTACGAACGTTGTTAAAGGCACCTTCAATATCAAGAAAGGCTGCCAGCGTGAATTGACGGAAGTATAAAGACCGCTCAACCGTGCGAATTACCTCATGAAGAGCAGTTTCGGTAGATCTGTCCTTGAGGTACGCATGTTGCGAGGGGAAAATAGATATACTGTCCAGTGTTTCTCTAATAAAGGCATCTAAAATTCTTTCTAGTGCCTTTAATACAAAAGAGGATAAACTGATTCGCCTTAAATCTTTAACTGATTCATGGCCGCTTCTACCCACCTTGGGAATAAAAATCACCTTAACTTTCCACCAACTTGAAGGAATGTGGTTAAGAGTGATGCTAGCTTTAAAAATGTTTAAGAGCCAAGGGGCTAGTACGTCTTGTAGCTTTTGCAGCATTATTGGCAGAATGCCGTCAGGCCCTGGTGATTTATAGGGCGAAAAGCTATTTAGTGACCAAAGAATTCTTTCCTTTGTGATTATTGAGCTAAGTAAATCTGGTGATGGGCTCCCACGTGAATTTACAATTCTGGGTAATTCTTGAAAATTTACACAGCCAATGAAGTGGGTTTGAGTTAACAGCTCTAGTGATTCCTTTGTGAGTTCTATCCATGAACCGTCTAAATTCTTAACAAGGGATGGCCTTGAGTGTTCTTTAGAGAAAATTCTGCCAAGCTTAGCTGAGTCCTTAATATTATCTATGGATTCGCAAAAATTTTCCCAGGACCGCTATTTGGCGTCCTTGAGAACCTTCTTATAGGTTTTTAGAGAATCCCTATATGATTGCTATGAGTTTAGCTGGTAGCACTGATTAAAGACCTTTCTAGTAGCCTTCCTGAGGTTACGTAGGTCTTTATTCCACCAGTGCGGATACTTTTTATTACGCACGCGACTTATAGGGCACGAGGCTTTAAAAGCTACCTGCAAGGCGTTTTATAGGGAACCAACATGAGTCTCTAGTTCATTGACAGTTTCAATACTGATACAGGGTGTTTTTTGAGCTTTGATTTCACTATTCTATCAAATGAGGCCCAGTTAGTATTCCTAATGTTTCTGGAGAGGCTTCTATCTTGAAGCTAACACTAAAAAGCATCCACCTGTGGTCCGAGAAGGAGTTCTTGGTCAACACTTCCCAGTTCTCCACCCTTAAATCAGTGTTAGTGTTTAAAAGTGTAACGTCTAGGACTTCTTCTCGGCCTTCGAAGTTTTCCGAACTTGGAAAAATGAAAGTTGGAGTGTTGCCCTTGTTACAGATGGACAAGTTTGAGTTAATAATAAAATCAAAGAAAATTGGCGTCGCAGCACATGAAAATTGGCGTCGCAGCACATGACGAGGTTGATGTTGGTCAACTCTGGCGGCGAATCCTTGTCATGAGCACAGTAAGCTGAAGCAAAGTACAGGTTCACTCCATTCTCATTTTTGACCTTCAAGGACTGTCAGGTCCGAAGTGCTAAGGTTGGGGCAAAGGAATGCTCTGATATGTTTCTTAGAAACAATACACGATCTAGGCTTACCGTTTATTCGTTTATAAAAAAGGTTGTAGTTTTTATCGCCAAGTCCTTTAATGGCCGAGCCATTTACCCAAGGTTCTTGAACGATGCCGATATCTACATTTCTCTCACTGAGAAAAATGCAAAAGTTATCCGAGGCGCACCTTGAGCGCCTCAGATTAATTTGGCATTGGAATCGACACCTGGCTCCTCTACATCAATGCTTAAAACGTCAAGCAGCAGACCTCGTCTGTGTAGACATCAATGTTTGAAGGGCGGAAAATTTTAATTTTGGCATACCTGAAGCCTGTATTCTAATTTCTCGATCGCTTCAAGGCACTCGTCGTTGATAAGTAGCAACGCAGAAGAGCTGTTACCCTGCGGTGCTTCCGTCTTTATGACCGACCAGTCAGTCATTGGCACTCCAGGGTTCTGAAAACGCTGACCATGCAGTAGCTTTGCATTGTCTAGTGTCATCTGAGGTAACCAAATGCGAGCCCGAGGTCTCCTCGGGATCTCCTTTGCTGGGATAAGTTTGATCTTTAAACAATCCCATGCGTCGCTGATCTTAGCAAAGCACTCGCACTTAATGGCCCTACACCCATGGAGTACCACTGAGCTGTCAAAACAGGGCAACTGTCCTCCTTGGTTGCTGAAAAGGTGCTCCATCACCATTTCCGTTGATGGACTCTAATAATAATTCTCAGCAAAGAGTTCAAAACTTTAATAATGATCGACAGCAAAGTCGAAATTTTAATAATAGTTCTCAACAAAGAGGCCAAAGTTTTAATAACAACCGTCGCCATGGTCAAAACCTTAGTAGGCAAACACAACGTTCAGGGGGAACAGAGTCGATGGATGAAGATACCTTAAGCATGACAATTAATAGTGGGGATAATTTTTTATAAATTAGCCTCGGACAGTACAAAAATATTTTCAAAGTTACCATTTTGGATAGACAGCGGATTGCGTTAGTAGATACGGGGTCAACTGTTAGCATTTAAACTGAATGAAAATCAAACTTTTACTAGATCAATAGCTGGTGAAGCTTGCAAACCAAGTAAAACTGTAGTTACACGATGCCCTGTGGAATTTATTTATCTACCAAATGCAAGATTGAAATTGTTGATGGTTGATCTCTGCAAACATTTCGATTTGTTGCTTGGCATGGATTGGGTAAATAAAAATGTTAAGAATATAAATTTTAAAAATGTTTAAAATAGAAATAAACAACGGTGTGATCCTTCCATTCCTCACAAAGACTCTACGAGAACAGTTTGATGTGTTGGAAATAAGTGAAGTGCAAAATATCCAATTATATTATTAAGCAATTACGAAAAAGAAAAGATTGGTCAGCTTTTAAAAAGATATAGCTATTTGATATTTTAAATCTGTTGTTCATTAAATAAGAACAACAACAGATAAATTCTAGGATATAAAGATTGCCACCTAAACATGAGGAAGAAGTTAGGAAACAAGTTAACGATACGGAAATGCAAGGAATCATAAGAAAGAGCAGAAGTAGATATAGTTAACCTGTTTTGATAGTACCGCAGAAAATGGACGATTCAGGCATCCAAAAATTTAGATTTGTAGTGTATTATAGGAGACTTAACCAACTGACTATAGACAATAAATATCCACTGCCCAACATTGAATGCAGAAAAAGATATCGAAAAAACAGCTTTTGTTACTCCGGCTGGACTTTACGAGTATGTCCGAATGCCGATTGGGCTGAAAAATGTCCCTGCTACATTCCAACGCCTAATGATCGAAATTCTGAGGGAATATATAAATAAAATTTGCATGGCGACATTCTTGTTTTTTTCGACATCTTTAGAAGAGCATTTAAACTAGAAAATATTTTCGCAAAGTTACAGGAGCACAATCTGAAGTTGCAAGCAAGTAAATGCAGTTTTCTGAAAAAGGAAACCAAATTTCTAACTGACAATGGTGTACAACCAAATTCAGAAAAAATTGCAACAATCCAGAATTTGGAGGTTCCAAAAACTGAAAGGCAGTTGAAGGGTTTTTCAGGAGCCACCGGATACTATAGAAAATTTATTAAAAATTATTCGAAGGTGGCATATCCAATGATAAAATATATGAATAAAGGCTGTAAAATAAATGCCAAAGATCTACAGTATATAGCTAGTTTTGAAAACCTGAAAGCATTAATATAATTAAATTTGTAAAAAATCCTCATCTCTGCTTGGCTTTATTAAGAGGTGGGCAAAAGAATTTAATAGCCCTTTAGTAACGGAGACTTTATATAATACAATAGTGCGTCCTCACTTAGAGTACGCCACCCAAGTGTGGTCACCATTTTATAATATTCAAATTAATAGAATTGAGAGAATTCAAAAAAATTTTATTCGTTTTGCTCTCAATGGCTTAAATTGGGTTGACTCTTTAAACCTTCCTCCATATGAGGATCGTTTGAAGTTACTACATATGCAATCTTTGAGCATGCGTAGAAATATTGCGGATATCCCGACTAGAAATTTTTTTAGGCATGCCTAAATATACATTCGGCCCTAACTGGGATATAGCGAGATTAGCCTAAATTAGGAATGTCTAGCAGCAGCCTAATTAGGCAATCCTGAGGAATTTGTAAATTAGGTTTACCTGACGACTGCCTGATTAGGCCATACTACGGCCAGTTCAAGGCATGCCTCTGTTGGGTTTTGCCTAACCAGAACGTTAGGGCCTTCTGCAAAAACCCAACGAGAGCCTACTGAGGCGGGCGTTGGACAATCCTATTTAGGAAAATTTGGGGCACACCGTTACAATCCACACTTGGCCCTAACGTTCTGGCTAGGCAAAACCAATGGGGACCTAATTTGTGTCTAAAAATATTTTTTAGTCGGGATACTTTATCTGCATCAACTTGTAACTAGGTCTCTTCTTGCACCAGAGCTTCTTAATTATATTCACTTAAACACTAATGGCAGGAGTAATCGTAACTCTAATCAATTATTTTATCAACCTTTTAGTAGCACTAATTATATGGCTACTGCTCCTTTTAATCGCATGACTACTCTTATTAATAATTGCGATGTATATGATATTAGCTTGCCAAAATGTCAACTCAAGCTTAGATTGAAAAATAACTATAGTTAATTTTGTAGCTTAATGGTTGTTGGTCTTTATGTTTGTGTTGTCCGAGCCCCACAGCATGATGGGTAAATTTTTTCTAACATTTATGCCTTGGACCATGTTGATAAATTCATGCAATTGCATTCATGCAATTGTATGTTTATATACATATGATCTGGGTGGGTATGTTGAGAAAGTGTGATAAAGCTAAGAAAAAATTATAAAAATATAACAAATTTAATTGCATGTATAATTTTTTCATTTTCCTTAATATGTAAGCTTTTTACTTGGTTTTAAAGCTTGAAGCTAAATTGCTAAGAAAGCTAATAGCTGTAGTAGCTAAACTCTATTATTATTACTATCCCATCCAATATTAAAATATCCAGATTATGATAAAGACTTCAAAATCACTACGGATGCTAGTGATTATGCAATTGGCGCAGTACTGTCTCAACAAGGACAACCGGTCTGTTACATTTCAAAAACTCATAATAGTCATGAGCAAAAATACGCAACAACTGACAAAGAGTTTCTTGCGATAATATATGCAGTCACATATTTCAGACCGTATATATACGGTATAAAATTCAAAATTATGACAGACCACTGCCCAATAAAATACTTAAATAGGAAGTACAAGGGAAAGGAATTTTCCCAACGCCATCAGAGGTGGCTCCTGAAACTTCAGGAATATAATTATGAAATAGAATACTTGCATGGGAAAGATAATGTCATGCAGATCTTTTAAGTCGAATTGAAAATTCGCCAAAAATAAATGAAGCACACAAATCCGTATCGAACTTTGCTCTCTCAAGTGATACAGAATGTAAAAATAGTGTTGTTCCTAACCAAACCATATCCTAATAACTTTGAAGAGGTAGTAGTTCCAGAAGATGGAAATTGTTTTTTTTTCTTCGATTAGTAAAGGACTTGAAAAGATGGATATCCATTTGAGTGCGAATGATTTAAGAAAGATGTGTTACGAATATCCTCACTGTAGAACAACTAATAACAAAATAAAAATTACAGACAAAAATTATGTTGCAAATATCATGAATAACCAACATTGGGGAGATGTAGAAGTATAACGGAACATAATAAGCCAACAACTAAAAGTAAAAATTCATATTATTGAAAAACATGTTGTAAACAGAAAATAAATATATATTCACACTATAAGTAGTTGACGGAGATAAAATTGTGCAAACACAGCCAAATTATCATTGCAGAAACACTGTGCACATAGTAAACAATGGAAATCAACACTTCAACGCAATAGTAGAGAAAGACGATGATATTCAAACAATGGCTACTGTCCATTCAGCTGAAGAAAATTTACAGGACTATACTCCAATAAAAGAAGAGTTGGTTAACAAATATAAAAGTCAAGTCATAATCACTTATAGTTCCGACACTGAGATGCAGACTCTACTCAAGAGAAAAATAGTTGAAATTAATCCAACACAGGATGAGAACAATATAAAAGAAATTCTCAAAAGACATGTAAAAAAAGGACGAGTAGGAATCTTTTCAGAGGTTTTGGAATCGGAGTATCATAAAATTCAACTAATATTGATGTCACCTTTTACTCATGATCCGATGATAAAATATGTTAAGTGTACCAAAAGAGCAACCGAAATAGAAGAAGAGGAACTACACAAACAAGTTTCATTATACCACAACAACGAATCAATACACAGTGGTATAAACGAAACGTACTATTCGCTGAAAAATAAAATATTCTATCCCAAGCTTAAAGAGCACATGGGACAGTCTTTTACAAACCGAACGAATTTTGACAAAACTTGTCTGACACATTTTTGATTTGGTTGAAAGTTTTTTTATGGGTTCTGTATCGAAAAAGAAGAGATACGTATTCGAGAAAATAAAAAAAAAAATTTTTTATTTTGAAAAAAAAATTTTTTTTTTTCCAAATAGAGCGAATTCAAATTTTAAGAATTTCGTGATTTTTGAAAATAAGTTTTATTGTCATTTTAAAGCTAAAAAAATTATCTTTAATAACAAAATATTTTTTTAAAATTTATTAACAAATTAATATTGTTATAAGCAATTAAATGATTCAAATTGATTTTTAAGAATTTCCCCCACCCTGTATCAAATTTTTAATGCAACCATCGTATTCTACGTCAAATTTCCTACCGAAAACATATTTGTTTTTAATGGGCAAACTTTTATTTCTCTTAAATTTTGAGAATTTCGCAATTTTTGGCTTGGAGACTCACTTTCAAAAATTCATAACTCCGGTTGTGTTAAAGCTATAAAATTGATATTGATTTCATTTTAAAGGCAAAAATATGAACTTAAATAAAAAAATAATTTTTTAAAAAATTACTAACAAATTAATATTATTATAAACAATTTAAATGTTTAAATCAATTTTAAACAATTGCTCCCACCCTGTATCAAATTTTTAATGTCAGAATCGTGTTTAACGTCAAATTTTCTATCGAAAACGGTTTTTTTTTTATGGGGAAACTATGGAACAAGAAAATGAAGCGTGCAATAGAATCCGCGCGCCGATAAGATGTGCCGCACAATAGTCGATGACACCAACAAGCTGCTTGACGTTTTAAGCATTGATGTAGAGGAGCCAGTGGTCGATTCCAATGCCAAATTAATCTGAGGCGCTCAAGGTGCGCCTCGGATAACTTTTGCATTTTTCTCAGTGAGAGAAATGTAAATATCGGCATTGTCCAAGAACCTTGGGTAAATGGCTCGGCCATTAAAGGACTTGGCGATAAAAACTACAACCTTTTTTATAAACGAATAAACGGTAAGCCTAGATCGTGTATTGTTGCTAAGAAACATATCAGAGCATTCCTTTGCCCCAAACCTTAGCACTTCGGACCTGACAGTCCTTGAAGGTCAAAAATGAGAATGGAGTGAACCTGTACTTTGCTTCAGCTTACTGTGCTCATGACAACGATTCGCCACCAGAGTTGACCAACATCAACCTCGTCATGTGCTGCGACGCCAATGCAAGGCATACGCTATGGGGCAGCACCGAAACCAACGATTTTATTATTAACTCAAACTTGTCCATCTGTAACAAGGGAAACACTCCAACTTTCATTTTTCCAAGTTCGGAAAACTTCGAAGGCCGGGAAGAAGTCCTAGACGTTACACTTTTAAACACTAACACTGATTTAAGGGTGGAGAACTGGGAAGTGTTGACCAAGAACTCCTTCTCGGACCACAGGTGGATACTTTTTAGTGTTAGCTTCAAGATAGAAGCCTCTCCACCCTCTAGAAATATTAGGAATACTAACTGGGCCTCATTTGATAGAATAGTGAAATCAAAGCTCAAAAAACACCCTTTATCAGTATTGAAACTGTCAATGAACTAGAGACTCATGTTGGTTCCCTAGAAAACGCCTTGCAGGAAGCTTTTAAAGCCTCATGCCCTATAAGTCGCATGCGTAATAAAAAGTATCCGCACTGGTGAAATAAAGACCTACGTAACCTCAGGAAGGCTACTAGAATGGTCTTTAATCAGTGCTACCAGCTAATCTCATAGCAATCATATAGGGATTCTCTAAAAACCTATAAGAAGGCTCTCAAGGACGCCAAATAGCGGTCCTGGGAAAATTTTTGCGAATCCATAGATAATATTAAGGACTCAGCTAAGCTTGGCAGAATTCTCTCTAAAGAACACTCAAGGCCATCCTTTGTTAAGAATTTAGACGGTTCATGGATAGAATTCACAAAGGAATCACTAGAGCTGTTAACTCAAACCCACTTCATTGGCTGTGTAAATTTCCAAGAATTACCCAGAATTGTAAATTCACGTGGGAGCCCATCACCAGATTTATTTAGCTCAATAATCACAAAGGAAAGAATTCTTTGGTCACTAAATAGCTTTTCCCCTATAAATTACCAGGGCCTGACGGCATTCTGCCAATAATGCTGCAAAAGCTACAAGACGTATTAGCCCCTTGGCTCTTAAACATTTTTAAAGCTAGCATCACTCTTAACCACATTCCTTCAAGTTGGTGGAAAGTTAAGGTGATTTTTATTCCCAAGGTGGGTAGAAGCGGCCATGAATCAGTTAAAGATTTAAGGCGAATCAGTTTATCCTCTTTTGTATTAAAGGCACTAGAAAGAATTTTAGATGCCTTTATTAGAGAAACACTGGACAGTATATCTATTTTCCCCTCGCAACATGCGTACCTCAAGGACAGATCTACCGAAACTGCTCTTCATGAGGTAATTCGCACGGTTGAGCGGTCTTTATACTTCCGTCAATTCACGTTGGCAGCCTTTCTTGATATTGAAGGTGCCTTTAACAACGTTCGTACCGCTATTCAGGAGGAGTGTCTTGTCACCTGGATTTTATCCATGCTTGAGTGCAGAATCATTCATGGTAGTATGGCAGTCATGGCAGTCAGGTACTAAAATCTGTCAGCAGGGGCACACCTCAAGGTAGCGTACTACCGCTTTTGCTGTGGCTAGCTGTTATAAACACAATCCTTATTCAATTCAATTTATTTTCTTTAAAAAACTGCATACAGCATTAAGATAATATAATCTTATAATTAGTAGGAGTCTTGTATAAAAAAACACCAGAAATCTCAAATGGAAAAAGAACAAAAGAGAAAGAAGAACAGTTAAAAAGAGAGTAGGGATAGTAGAGATAGTCAATTAACGTTCATCTATAGCTTAGTAATTGTTAAGAGCTGATTTGAAACAGTTTTTATTTCTGGTTTTTCTTATAGTAACTGGCAAGGAGTTCCACAACGGAGTGGCTACAACAAAGAATTGTCGTTCCGAATTTAAACATGTAAATTTTGGCTGTACAAAGAGGATGGATCTTCTGGTTTTAAGAAGAGTTATTTTTGAAATTAAATAATCTGGCTCACGTTCTAGGATTATATCATATAGAAATACAATTGATCGGTATTTAAGAAACTTGTTAAACGAACATCCAAAAATATTCTTAGAGTGCAATGAAATATGTTCTCGAGTACTTATGTTAAATACAGAACGCGAAGTATTGTTGAATAGAACGTTTAATCTTCTTCTACTGTTGCAATCTGGGTTGCAAAAAATTTCGCAGCTGTATAGTAGTTTAGGCAGCAGTAGCGTTTTGGCTAACAAGACTTTAGTTCTTGATGCAAAAAAACTTTTGGAATGCCATAGTGCCTGGTGTGCACCAAAAACATTACCGCATATATTATTTATATGCGTGGACCATGTAAGTGTACTATTAAAAGTAAGGCCAAGATTTTTAGCGGACTCCACGTATTCTATTGGATTGTTATTAAGATAAATAGTAGGAAAAATACTTAAGTCCAAACATCTTTTGTATATTACCAATAATTTTGATTTTTTCGGATTAAGAAAAAGATAATGGTTTTGGGACCAATTATATGTATCGGCCAAATCTGCATTTAGTAGCCTAGCAGCATCCGCCATTTTATTAAGCGGGCAACTGATGATAACTGCACGTCATCAGCATACATGTGAACTTTGCAGTGACTGACGATGCCTGGTAGTTCATTTATATAGAGTGAGAATAGTAACGGGCCCAAAATAGAACTCTGTGGAACACCGCTTTCCACTGAAAGAATACCTGACGAAGAGTTTTTTGAAACTACACGCTGCTTTCTGTTCCTTAGATAGGAAGCAATGAACCTTGCTGCCGATTTCGAGAATTTAAAATTTATTGTAGAGCACGGAATGATTAACAGTATCGAACGCCTTTGAAAAATCCAATAACGTCAAGTAAGAAAAATTTTTATTATCAAGACCTTTTCTTATTTCATCTGCATCGAACAAAAGTGCTGTTTTAAAACAGCGGAAACCTGATTGATGACTACTAACGTTTTGTAGTCCAAACCAATCTATATTATTGAAATAATGGAAACAAACAGATTCTTGAGAACTTTTGACACTTGCAAATTTATATGTAATAAACAGTAAATCATGTCTTGAAAAGCATGGTGCAGAAAGCTGACTATAGTTCAGTACTTTCAAGGTGTCGCTTACGAAACCAACGTCTATCAAACTACATGATTCATGATGAAAATGAGTTGGACTTTTTGAATTAACAGGTAGCAGATGTATCGATTCAAACGTGCTTACTAAAGAACTGGATTCAGCACTGTTCAAGAGGTCAGAATTTATGTCAACCGCAAATTACAATGTCCGGTAGGGTACAACTGATTTGGTCAAGCACTTCATAAAATGGATCGAGGCGTATGGATTTATTAGGCCTATAGATAGCACCTAACATTATTTTCCTAAAACCATTTGGAATTTCTAGTAAAATAAATTCAAAAGGGTTGTTTGACTCAGCCTGGCACAATAATTTACATTTAAGTTCTTTACGCACATAAATTGCTACACCGCCACCAATACGACCAACTCTATCACAACGGAAAAGACGATAACCATCTAAGCTATAAGAACTATCAATAACATTTTTATCAAACCAGGTTTCTGAGACGCAGATAACGTCTATGCTTGAATTTACAAACAAATATCTAAATTCATCGATTTTTGGGTAAAGACTTTGAGCATTAATGTGGCATATATGAAGACCATCTTTTTGAGCCTGAAGCACTCTAAGCATAACAGCAAGTCCAGAATCTAACCCACTGTGCATAGAACAAAAATCGGAAAACAGTTTGTTTGTATAGCATAGACAATGCAAAAATAAAATATCAGATCTACACCGTGGCGACGAATAACTGTTACTTTATTTTTCAAAACGGTAAACGGTTGGACTGTAAAATCTTTAGTGTAAAAACTTTTAGAAGCATGGACGCTAAGCGAGAGCTTGTAGTGAAATTACTTACATTTGCAAAGCCCAGTGAGATCGTAAAAGCGTTAAAAAATCTTAAAGTCAACAAAATATTTCTGCATCGTACTATAAAGCGATTTAAGAATACTCGAAGCTTTAAAATTTCGAAAAAAGTCGGTCGCTAAAGTTTCGTCAGAACTCCAGAAATGGTCAAGAAAGTGCGCGAGCAAATACGTCGAAATTGCGCTATTTCGGGAAGAAAGATCGCCAGATACATGGGTGTGTAGTGACTTAACCAACAACATAAACAACAATACATAAGAAACACTATACACAAAAAACAACTTATAAAATTATAAAATTTTTAAGATTTCAAAAATTTGTTTTTCTATGTTAGAAAAATTAAAAATTCATTATAAAAAAAATCTTCAAAATATAAACTACGAAAATTTATTAATCAAAAATTTAAAGTTTTATTTGATTGAACCTGATACCAAAACTGGCGATCTTGCCAGGAGACTGGCGACTAAGTCTGAATTTTCAAATGAAGATGTGCCAATGTATGCTGCTGAAATGGAAGTTACGAGCACAATTATTATAACGGTCAGCTTATAAGGAATTTTCTAATACAACAGCAGAACCTGTAAAAACAGCAACAATTGCTAGAACAACAAGCACAACAGTTTTCTTTTCAACAAGCAAGCCAACATCAATCTCCACCTGCACAATCGCAACAACATTTGATACAACAACTACAACAACAACAACAACCACAAACACCGCTTTCAATGTATGTCATTCGACGCCAGTTCGATATTGGTGCAAATGGCCAACAGCTTTTCCAACATACTAGTGCCACTTCACAACAACATCAATTGGAGCCAAAATCAAAAACACCAGCAAATTCAACAATTTGCTCTTCAACAACAGGAACAGGTTTTATTCCACAAATAATCAACAAATTTGATCTTTTCAATTTGAACACACACTTGTATTTCAACCACTTACACCTAACTCCGCACCAATCCAATCAACAACAATAACATTAAAATCTTCTCACACCCACACAACCAAAAAGATCATACATTACTCCATACACATTTTTCTTTTCAACACAATATTTTGATTATTATGTAAAGTACGATAAAACCACGTTCAAAAATCTGGTTAACTTTAATATAATAATCAAAATAAAGACTTAACTATGAATAAACCGCAAACGTAGCGTGTCATAAAGCCATACACAAACAACAAACACAATTTTTTTTTAGAAGGGGGAGTAATGTAGTGACTTAACCAACAACATAAACAACAATACATAAGAAACACTATTCACAAAAAAAAACTTATAAAATTATAAAATTTTTAAGATTTCAAAAATTTGTTTTTTTATGTTAGAAAAATTAAAAATTCATTACTAAAAAAATCTTCAAAATATAAACTACGAAAATTTATTAATCAAAAATAAAAAGTTTTATTTGATTGAACCTGATACCAAAGGTGTGTGCCACAAAACCATACAAAACGCTAATAAAAAAGATTTGAGTATGAAAGCATTAAAAAAAAGCGGATTCACGGCCTCACAGAGCGTCAAACAATTATAAGAAGGAAGGGAAATGAGGAAGTCGTTCGGCGGCACGCAAGTTGCGATATAATTTTTTCTGATGAGAAACTATTTTTGTTGCAAGACAGTCACAACGCCAAAAATGATCGCGTGTATGGCTGATATTCCTACTTATAAAAGAGCAGTTGAACGATATCAAAACGTTACATCCGTTGGTATGGGGGGAGATTTCAGAAAAAGGCAAGCTTCCTCTTCATTTTATTGAAAAAAGTGTAAAAATTAACGCAAATTACTACTTGGAAGAGGTTTTGAAGAAACATTTGTTGCCACACGCCACGCAACTATTTGGTAATGCACCAAAATTGACTAATGAGATGAACGTAACTGAAAGTGAAGCAAATATATTTCTTTAAGAGAAATAAATTTTTAGCTATATAAACTAAGAAGCATAATAGGAAGATTAAGTAAAAATTATAAAATGGTAAAGTTGAGAAAAATAAATTTTTGCTAAGAAAAACTAAATAATAAAATAAGAGAAATACGTAATAAAATAATGAAATTGTGAAAGGCAAATTTTTAGTAAGAAATATTAAAAACAAAAGAAATAAATAAATAAACCAAGTATTTAGAGAAATAGAAAACAAAAGAAATAAATAAATAAACCAAATATTATTCATGCAGCTCTTCTTCATCAATGTGGTAATCAGATTGATCGAATTCTCAGAAATAGTTGCAATTATGGTTTCAAGTTTTTGAGTCCATTCTTTTTCGTAATCATTTTGTCTTTTATTTATTTCTGTGCTAAACTTCTGAAACTCAATGTTTAGCATTTCCATAAGAGATTCCTTTAAGCCTTCAAGACGCTCATCAAAATGTTCCAGAGATAGTACTGCTGTACTTTCTGTGCTTGTTACGGGGAGAATATTTTGCGCGGAAGTTGAGGGGGGAGTAAAGCCTGAGATCTGGTGCTGACTGTTGTTGGAGTGTTAGTTTTATCGTTGGCGGGAACTGGTGTGGACGTCGAATTTGTTCTAGTTTTTTATTCATTTTATTTGCTCTTTTTTGTAATTTTTTAAAAATGGTTCTTTCTCTCTCTTGAGTAAGGTTGTGAACAAAACAACCTAAAAGTTTAAATAAATAATTTCAAATGTTGGCATATTTATTGTTATTTAGTTCAAAGTAACTATTAACCGCGATTGTTTATATACCGAAAAACAGTGCACTCGAATTTAGTAGATGAATATATCAGACGGTAAACCAGCTATTATCAGACGAACCGAAAACAAGTTTACTCACTTTGATTGCACATTTTACTCAGCTCAATAAAAACGGGGTAAAAGTCGTTGCGTATGCGGATGATGTGGTTTTACTTGTATCAGGTCTGTTTCCTGACGTGATTAGCAACATCATGGAAGGAGCTCTAGCTAAGTTGCGCTCGTGGGCCATTGGGTATAACCTAGAAATTAACTCAGCCGAAACGGATCTGATGCTTTTCACCACAAAAACCAAAACACCCAATTTTAACCTTCCCCGTCTTAAAGGGTAGACTCTTTCACTTGCTAAGTCGGCCAAATATCTGGGAGTCATACTAGAAGCTTAATTAGAAAGTCAACATTGAACAGAGATGCAAAAAAACCTGCATAGTTTTATATGCGTGTAAGAAAACTTTTAGTAAAAAATGGGGGTTACGGTGCTTTAGTCTGGTGGCCAGCTATTTTGAAAGGCTACAACCAGTTAAAGCTAGAGAGAATGCAAAGGACGGCATGTATCGGTGTGACGTGGACTATGAGATCATGTCCTACGGCAGCCTTAAATGTACTTACTTCTACACCTGCTACCTCCCAATTCTTTTATCAAACCAGCTGCTCCTTGCAGTATGATTAGGCTCAGAGAAGCCGGTAATTGGTTTTCGAAGCAATATGGTCATATACTCGACACCTTGCCATTCGAACTTTCTAATGACCCAACCGACTACATCTGTTCTACGTTAAGCTTTGAGAAAAATTTTCAGGTGAAAGTCCCAAAGCGAGTTCAGTGGGAAGAGGGCACTCTCAACTTAAATTTTGAAACCACTATATTCACCGATGGGTCCAAGATAGACTGTGGAGTAGGCGCAGGCCTGGATTAATGATATTTTTGGACCACTAGAGTGGATTTACCAACATGATAATGCACCTATACACACGGCACGTGTAGTTAAATCATGAATTTCTAGCCAAAATTTTGAAACCTTAAACTTGCCGCCCTTCTCATCCGATCTTAACTTTATTGAAAATGTTTGAGGTTGGCTAACCCGTAAGGTCTACGAAGGAGAAATACAGTACAAAACTAAGAATGAGTTTATTGAAGGAATAAAAGCAGCAGGGACCGGTTTTTCTCATGATTACTTAAAATCTCTATACGAGTCAAAGAAATGCAGAATTTACAAAGTTATTGCGAATAACGGTAAAAGTATACATTTTTAAATAAATATTCAGATAAAACTATTACAATAAAATCAATTTTTTAATACAAACAATTTATTTTTGTTTCACTTATAGAGCAATTAAAAAGTGGTTCTATCCTGGTGAACCAGGAAAAAAAGACGAATTTTATACATGTTTATAAGAAATTAAAGAAAAGTACCGTTATAATGCTTTGGGAATTGATTTTTAGTCTTTAAGTAGTGCATTATAAGTGCTTTTATATTTCTGAAAAGTTTGAGCATTTATTTTTTTTTGCATTCACAATTTATAGAGATTTTTTGCATAAAATTCAGTTGGTTCTATCCTGATATGCGCCGCGCCGCAATCAGTGACATTTGGTAGTGTAGCTATGACCTCCAAGTTGGTGGCCGCTGGAAACAGCTCTACAGGAAGTTGAGTCTTGACTGTAGGGATGGCTAGCATAGCTAGGCGAGGATATGGTAACTCCTTAAAAAATTCGCCCAATCCAAGGTGGAACAGCATATGCCGAGGGATGAATGGCTAGTGGGTTATCTAGTCATAAATATGCAGACTCGGGAAGTCTGGCGAACTCCCGTTTCAATCTAGCCTTATCCACATATGCAGGCTCTGTGTTGACGGACTTCTTTTTCCCTTGCTTGGGCTGGATCAAGGTGTTATGCGATCCGTGCTGAGGATCATTCAGGTTGGGGGCCCAGTACAAAAAAAATAACCCAATCGCTAACGGAGCATACCGGATACCTGGCGACCTCCGGTATTAACCAGCCTTACCCACGCACCTGGACCTCTGTGTGGGTGGACATATTTGTCCTGTACTCGTGGGAATCATATGGATCAATATATAAAAACAAAACAAACAAAAACTTCTGAGCACGGAGCTCGTAAAAATCCGAAAAAAATGGCAATATCGCCAGCACCTCATCAGGTGAAACCAGCGCTGGCCTTCGGGTGGCTGGACCTGTCCTGAAACCATCAGGTTGGTGGGAAGACGAGGGCTCTGGACTTCACGTCCAACCCTAATAACGCATTAATCTCTGGGGAACCTTCACTGCCCACCCTAGAGCCAACCAGTTCGGCAACGGTCATGGCCTCACAGCCAGGCCAGTCAAAGTCGGCTGGGCGATCAGGGAATGGCAGGTACCTAAAAGCGAAACTCCGCTGTCCAGTCTTGGACAAACCAGTTCGGCAACGGCCACAGCCTCAGGGCAAGGCCAGTCAAAGTCGGCTGGGGAATCCAAGCAGGTGCAGCACTCTGTTGGGGAAGAGAGTAAGTTCTCTCGACCCTCCAAAATGAAATTTAAGTACAAGCAGGCAGCGATTAGAATTCGCCGACGCTTGGAAGCTGCTGATCCCAGCGCCTTGTCTAGGGAAGATAGAGACCCCCTTCGTTGGGAGAAGGAGTTTGATTTAGGGCCCGAAGGTCTTGCAGTTAAGACCGATACAAAAAAGCTACCTAAAAGGCAGAGGTCTCAAGACGAGACGTCTGATGCCAAACGGCAAAAGACAACCGGCAAACCTCTGTCTTTTAGTGAGGTTGTAAAAGGATGCAAGGGAAGAGTTTTGGCTGTACTTGACAGGACCGCGGAGGACGAGGCAATTACACGCGACCAGTGGAAGTCGATAGATGCTGCGTTAGCAAATACCCTCTTCCAGATACTGGAGGAGTTTCCTGATCCTGTGCCGTCCTGCGAGGGGGCAGGCTGGCATCAAGGCCTTTTTAAACCCATTTCCTGTGAGGATGAGCGGTCTGCCATGCTTTATAAGGCAGCCGTGAGTAAATTAGGGGAGGTTTATCCAGGCGCGAGACTGGAGGCTGTTGAGAAGGATGATTTTCCCACCAGACCTCGGGCTCGCGTCTGGATACCCAGTACCCCGTCGGGAGAGGACGCAGTCCTGCGGATGCTCCGACTGTGCAATCCCAATCTGAAAGATTGGGAAGTTAGAAGCTCCAGTCGGACCATCCATTCAGGCTATGGTCCTAATTAATAAAGAGTCCGTGGAACCACTAGCAGAATCTAAGGGGGTTATAAAATATGGCTTCACAAAGGTGACGCTTAGGGTTTACCGCAAGGACGAAGAGCTTGCCTCCAAAGGGGCTCTGTCTTCCTCCACTGCAACCATCGCCACTGCACCACCAGTGCCAGTGGAGATGGATGTTGAGGAGGAGGAGGCAGAACCAGAGGAGGGGAGTTGCCCTCCAGGCGGTCAGCCTGAGGCGTCACTGGCAGGAAGCTCCACGGACTCTGAGAGGATATCGGAGGTAGGAGATCTCTTTGAGGAAGCTCTGCTACTCGAAGAGGTTGATGATGATGAAGCGGACAAAACCGTGTTGGAGGGGGGAGGTGATTTGGAATCCGATGAGGGCACTCCAAATTAATCTCCACCACTCTAAAGCGGCGTCCGCGGGCTTACTGTTTCGCTTAAGTAAAAGCGGCGATGATGTAGTCCTCATACAAGAACCCTGGGTTCATGCTGGGAGAGTCTGTGGGCTGAGGATGATAGGGTACAAGTTACTGGTGGCGAATGTGGAGGGAACCCCAGGGCATAAATTTTGGCAAAGACCAATCTTAATTTGTTTTTGCTTTCTAATTACAGTGACCGAGATACGGTCGTTGCTAGCCTAGAGATTGAAGCCGGATGCTTCTGGTTAGCTTCGTCCTACATGGCTCACGACATGGTAGGTGGCCTACCACCGAATAAACTAAAGGCTACTATAGAGCTGGCCTTTTTTAATAAAACTAGGCTAGTCATAGGCAGTGATGTAAATGCACACCACACTGTCTGGGGTAGCACAGATGACAATGAACGAGGTGAGTTACTTTTTGATTATATTTTAAATACTAACCTCCTTATCTACAACAAAGGATGTGAACCAACCTTTATAATAAAGAATAGGGAAGAAGTCCTAGAGTTAACACTGGTCTCGGACTTCGCTTTTAATTTCATTGTTGACTGGAGAGTCTCAACGGAGCACTCTTTTTCAGATCATCGATATATAGAATTTGCTCTCACTGTTAGCTCCCCAGATCCTATTGTTCAGCGGAACGTCAAAAGGACAAACTGGGGTATATAACAGGATACTTCCGGCACACTTGCCTATCTTAACCCACGCAGAGCCGTCAACTTTCCACGAGATTGACATACTGGTTCAAAAATTAATGGGTGGATTAAATAAAGCTCTGGAGACAGCTTGTCAACTAAGCAAACCCAGAGGAAAGAAAAAACCCCCTTGGTGGTCGACAGTTATTCAAGTCCTTAGACGTAGTAGTAGAACCTTATTTAACAAAGCCAGAAAATCAGATTTAGAAAACGACTGGAACGAATATAAATCCAGTCTTAAAATATACAAGAGTTCGCTGAGAGAGGCTAAACGTAACTCGTGGCGTAACTTCTGTGGGAATATAGAAGAGACTTCAGAAGCATCTAGATTGAGAAAAATTCTATCTACCTTACCCACTAAGCTGGGTCTCTTGAAAAAGCCTGATGGCTCCTGGACAACATCTAGCAAAGAAGCCTTAGACCTCTTACTAGACACACACTTCCCTAGTAACTCCTTGCATGGACCAGATGATTTAAATGTTCAAAACCAGATGTCTTCCGACATTCTAGGGGACATTGTTTCGGAAACCAAAATTCGATGGGCGATAAGTAGCTTCAAACCCTGATGGTGTAACACCAGTTGAACTGCAACGATCTGTTCGTTTAACTAAAACATGGTTAGTAGTTATCTTTAAGGGCTGTCTTAACCTCTCCTACATTCCTCTAGCTTGGAGGATGACCAAAGTCATCTTCATTCCAAAGGCCGGGAAGAGCTCTTACATAAATCTAAAGGATTTTAGGCCAATAAGTCTTTCCTCTTTTCTTTTAAAAACATTGGAAAGACTCATAGAAATCTATATTCGAAGCAGTATCAAACCCGATCTGCTGTCTAATTCTCAGCATGCTTACACGAAAGGCAGATCTATAGAAACTGCACTCCACACTCTAGTAGGTAGTATTGAGAAGTCCTTTGGATATAAGGAATTCACCCTGACGGCGTTCCTAGACATTGATGGAGCATTTAATATTGTTAACCCAGATATGATCATATCAGAACTTCAGAAACTGGGCATTAACGGTTCCCTAGTTGATCTGATTAAAAAGCTACTGACAAACAGAAGCATTACCTCATGTCTTGGTAAATCAAAGACAAATAGGTTCGTTTGCAGACGAACGCCGCAGGGGGGTGTACTATCTCCTCTACTGTGGAATCTGGCAGTAAACAAGATGATCATGTCACTAAAAGGACACGGCTGTAGAGCTGTTGCCTATGCAGATGATGTAGCATTAATTGCATGTGGCAAATTCCCAAACACACTGTGTGAAATTCTTCAGGATGCATTAAACATAGTTGTCTCATGGGTAGATGAGGCTGGTTTAGGTGTAAATCCGAACAAAACTGAACTATTACTCTGTTCTAGGAATCACAGACTTCCAATTTTAGAACCACCTTCGCTAAATGGCACTAGACTTGCGTTCAAATATAGTGCAAGGTATCTTGGTCTGGTATTGGATAGGAAATTAAGTTGGAAAATTAATGTCGAAGAAAAAGTTAGGAAAGCAACGGTAGCGCTATACTCTTGTAAAAATGCGGTAGGTGGAAAATAGGGCTATCACCTCGTATTGTTCACTGGCTTTACACAGCGGTTATTCGACCGATTCTATTATATGGCATTGTGGTGTGGTGGCCTGTCTTAGACAAGGTCACCTACTACAAACGATTGCAAAGGGTTCAAAGGGCAGCTTCCATGTGTATCAGTGGTGCTCTGCGGACTACACCGACTGACTCCTTGGATGTCCTCTTTAATCTTGTTCATCTTGACCTGCTAGGTAAACGGATGGCAGCCTGTGCTGCCATTAGACTCAGGGAAACTGTTTGCAGATCCGAGGGTAGAACAGGACACTCCACTATCCTTCATAACCTGAGTTCTGTACCCTCTAATTTGGACTACACTGTTCCAGTAATCTCATTCAGTAGGGATTACGTAACTCACATTCCATCTAGGGATGACTGGAAGGGAAGACTCCCGGGGAGAAAGGGCCATATTAATTTCTACACAGATGGTTCCAAGCTAAATAACCAGGTGGGTTATGGTCTTTACTTTAAGGAACTGAAGGTTAAAATTGCTGCGAGGTTACCAGACCACTGTAACGTCTTTCAGGCAGAGGTTATAGCGATAGCGGAAGTAGCATCCTGGATGAGCATGAATGTTGTATCCAGAAAGGATATAAACATAGCCAGGCTGCTATCAAATCTCTAGAATCAGTCTTCCTAAACTCACTAGTAGCCCAACAATGCCGCTCGTCTCTAAATGAGATGGCTCAGCATTTTAACATTCACCTCATCTGGGTGCCAGGGCATAGGAACATTGACGGCAATTGTAAAGCTGATGAACTTGCCAGGCAAGGGACTACTGCACAGATTCCTCAGGATAAGGAAAGTGTTGGCATGCCACTTGCTACCTGCAAGTTACTGCTTAAAGAAGAAATGGTAAAGAATGCAAACAATAGACGGACTCAAGGGTAAACTTGCAATATAACTAGGCAGATCTGGTCGAAATGGGATGCTAAGCGTTCGTCAGAACTGATTTCTCGCACTAGACATAGTATCTCGTCAGTTGTTGCAGTAATAACTGGACACTGCCTCATCGGCAGACATGCGGAGATATTAGGTGTTAGGTCTTTTGACTTCTGCAGAAGTTGCGGAGATATGGAGGAGGAAGAAAACATAAAACATTTTCTCTGCTCCTACCCCGCACTTGCTAGAAAACGCCACAAAACACTTGGTTCGTTTTTATTCGATGACCTGGATGACCTAAGACATGTTGGTATAGGTCAGCTATCTAATTTTATTATGAAATCCGGTTGGTTCAACGAGAGGGTATAGTCGGACACCCTGTGGTATCACAATGAACCACATTTGGTCTAAGTGAGTCAGTTTGCAACTGATTGCCACTCCTACCTAACCTAACCTAGTAGAACAATGCAAAAAATTACTTATCAGGCTAGGACAATTTGACAATTATCATGTGAATCCTTCACGTGGTCTTTGTGAAAATGCTATTTTAAAAATATTTTTGTATAAGGGTCACCCTAAATATGCATCCCAAATAAATGTTTTATAGTCTAAGCTATGCCACTTGATATAAAAGCTACGTGGTGTAAATTTCATGTGAATGTGAAAATGTTATTTTAAAAATATTTTTGTATGAGAACCACCCTAAATATGAACCCCAAATTAAAGTTTTATAGTCTTAGCTATGCCACTTGATATAAAAGACACGTGGTGTAAATTTCATGTGAATCGCTCACGTGGTCTTTGTGAATATGCTATTTTGAAAATATTTTTGTATGAGAACCATGGTCTTTGGGAAAATGCTATTTTAAAAATATTTTTGTATGAGAACCACCCTAAATATGCACCCCAAATAAAAGTTTTATAGCCTAAGCTATGCCACTTGATATAAAAGTTACGTGGTGTAAATTCGGTGTGAATCGATTACGAGGTCTTTGTGAAAATGCTATTTTAAAAATATGTTTGTATAAGGGCTACCCTAAATATGCATTTTAGATAAAAGTTTTATGACCTATGTCATTCTCGGGGCGGAGACAAATCCAAAAAACTAGAGATCATCAAAATCTGCCCAGCCGTTCTTGAGATATACAGAGTGTAACTAACCCGACTTTGTTTCATATAATATAGATATATACATCAATATCTTAAAAACTAGAGCCAATCCAGAACTTTCACGAACATATTCGTAATCTGCGTACCTGATGTTATAAAAATCCGTAGAGACATCGAGGGCAACAAAAAAAAAGTTAATTTTGTTGAGCTGTGTTATCAATGACCTTTCGAAAGATTTTGGCTCCTCGCAAATAATAATAGTTGCTACATGAGTTGAAGCTGAGTTGCTGCGCAGGCGATCAGCAATTCTGCTATTGTTGTTGTCTTTCTAATTGTTGCCGATAGCGTCATGAAAAACGTCATTCTCCACTACTTTAACATCATCACATTCTTCATCTGGCGCATCTTCTTCATCATACTTAATATTGTGCTCTTCATACAGAGAGTTGAGAGTTCTTCGCTTGCAAATTATTTTTCGAATTGTTTATTTTAATGGTTGCTGTTTCCGGTAAAAACTGAATATCGCAAGAAATTTCAATCTTTCGTTGATCTGGATTCCATACTCTTAGAGCCTTTCTGTTATCAGCATAACCTACGAAAATACCTTTCCATGATTTCGCATCTAGCTTGCGCCGCTTTTCTTTTGGAATGTGCACGTAAATCTTTTCACCAAAACTTCGAAGATGATTAATCTTTGCTTACTGTCCATGCCATAGCTGGTATGGTGTACACTGCTCCACCGTGCTAGTACCCGTAAACTGCCGTGTTGACAGCCTGTGTCCAAAAATTCAAGTTCATGTGTCGTGCATACAGTATTGTGCGCGCCAGCTCCATCACTGTGCGCATTTCGCTTTCTGCGCCTCCGTCTTGCTGCGGGGTGTACGGCACTGTGCGTTCATGTGTAACTTCAAACTCATTAAAACTTTTTGCTAGCTCTGCATTTACGAATTCAAGACCATTATCCGTACGCATTCGCTTTATTACATGTTGATCAATTCTCTCGAACTGCATCAAGAAACTTTTGATGACACTTGGAGCTTCACTTTTTTCTTTCATAAAATATACAAAACGAAAATGAGAATAGTCATCTTTAACTAATAAAAAATATCTGGCGCCTCCTATGGATTTTTCTTGAATCGGCCCGCACACATCTGAAAAACACAGTTCACCACAGCTCGAAGACCTCACATCACGTGATTTGAAACTGCTTCTGTGCTGCTTACATAATATGCATCCTTCACATGTAAATTCCTCCTCAATAAAATCCATATTGATGCTCTTGAAAAGTTTTCTAACATGTGGCGTATTCTGATTACCCATTCGATTATGCCATATCCGCAAAGATAATTTTTCACTCACTGCAACGTTTGCAGACTTGAGCTCTGGAACTTTAACCAGCATATGGAACAATTTTCCACGGCGTACTCCTACTGCAACTGAGCTGCCATCTCCTCTGACAAATTTGCAGTTGTTGTTGTCAGAATAAAAGTTATAACCACGATCAAGTGGTTTTGCTTGGGAAAACAAGTTGTATTGAATGCCAGGAATATAATGTACATCCTTCATTTCTTTCTGCACAACAACTATGTCACCTTTTCCCGCTGCTTTAATCACACGCCCATCACCAACTCTGACGACGTCATCATAGTTTTCAAAAGTGACAAACCAATCGCGTCTATGGCACATATGGTCTGTTGTAACTGAGTCAAGAACCCAAGCATACTGCTTGCCACTGACTTTTGCACCACAAACCAAGGCTTCATATTTCTTAAACTGAGTCTCATTCTTAGTTGCCTTTTTTGACTGTGGACAATTCCTTTTAAAGTGCTCCTTTTCTCCACACTTGAAACAGCTGCCATAATTTTTTGTTGTTGTTGCTTTGCTCCCTTTGTTTTGTTGTTTAACTAAAAATGGCCGTTGCTGACGTTTGGCAACAAAATCTTCCACTTTTACCTTTTCTTGAGCACCTAAACGAATTTCCTCAGCCATAATCCGCTCTCGCAAAGTATTAGGATTCTGATCTTCTGGCCGAACCGACTCCCATGCACTATGGAAATGTGTAATCGCACTAACGATTGGTGCCTGGATCGCGGACAATGTGCACATGCGGTAGCATGAGCTGGTTTGCCTCACTAGCAGTTTCGGGAGATGTTGTGGGTTCGCTGCTGTCCACATTATACCTGCACCGTACTAATTTGTACTCGTGCTAAAGGGGTTTGCTGAACTCTGCACCCAAAAGAAAATCAAAAATCTAACAAAAATCTACGAATTTATCGAATTCTCAAAAGAAATATAGGGCTCCCTAATCTCTTTACCTGGTTGATCCTCCGATCATGATGTTGTTCTCGGGCCCTACTTAACCCACCCTGCCATGTGGACCACTGGGCAATTTTATGGTCCACCCTAATTTGAGTTCGGGTTCTACATAGGATTTACCGTATAAAGCTTAAGCTGACATACTAAATATCTCTTTCCTTCTTTTTTAAATAAAAATAAACTTATTTACATTTTTAATTTTTCAGTTCAGTTTTTGTTTTCGTTTGTTTTTTTTTTTATTTATGTTTTAGGTGAAATAAAATAAATTTATATAATTTTAGAAATTATTATTACAGGAGTGCAATTGTTATTGTTTGCAATTCACTATTTTTTAAACAATATTAAAGAATGAATCAAAGCAAACTTAACTAAACTTAAGGTGAAACTTGTATGTGGAGGTTTATGTGTTAACTGATATGATTTAGTATTATATACTAACGAATAAAATTATTCCCAAATATATATTTTTTTTATATACGAATTAGTTCGCTACCAAAATTTGTGACAATTTAAGAGATTCGATCAGTTAATTCACAAAACTCGTTTTCTGATTAAAATTTTTGAATCTTAGCTTATGTTTTTAATTTTATAATGTAGTGTGTAATATAATTTAATTTTGTAATTTGGAAAATTCAATTCCCTGTCATGAAATATTCAACTAGCTAATGAAATAGTGCTTTTATCGTCATATAAATGCTACCTAACTATAAGCTGGTTGAAAAGTCATGCAACAATAGCCAGTAAAACATTCTGGGGGCATATCGTATGTGACACATTTTTTGTTTGTTTTGATTTTTGAATAGAAATTGCTTTTTGACTTAAGTCAAATAAAAAAATTCAATTAAATTAATAGTAAATACAAATATTGACGGCATCCATGGAAAGCAACGTCTTAAGGGCTTTTACAAAGTATAATATGAAGCGTTAATGAGTAGGTACATAAGAATAAAAACTTAAAAGTGCATTTCTAATTATAATATTTTATTTTATTTTACACAGACGCAATTGGAGCAGTATGTGATTGCGATGCAGATAAAGATGCTCAAAGAAGCCCTCGAAATATTAAAAAAAGCGTAATTTCCATAATGTACAAAAAATAATAAATGTTCTATAAATAAAAAATAATGTATGTATTGCCAAAAAAATAATAAATATAATATAAATAAAAAGATCTCATCATTTGGTAGCTTTTATGAACCACACTATAATGTGAGTAAAACAAAACCAATAAGTAGTTGGATGCAAAATAGTTGGGATAAAGTCAGTACTTTTTTGGCTCACTATTACCTAACTTGTGAGAAGTTAGCTAGTAGTTAGTTGAAAACACATGCAGATATAGGGACTACTCACTACTTTTGCGGACATCCCCATGTTAAAATAGTCAGCAAAACAATTTAAAAATAAACTAGTTGTGCTTATAAACAAGTCAATGACAAGTTAGCTAATAGTGATATCAATTCCCTGCAGGGTTATAATTGTTTTCGTTGGTAATTGTATTTTCGTTTTGCTTTATGTTTTTTTTTTTTTAAAAGTAATTCAATTCTAGTAAGTGACGTAGCGTCATGGAAACTAGTATAAGCAGCTCGTTGCCCATTTGTTCCTTTTATGCATTTTGCGTTTGTAATTTTTTTGTTTTATTTTTTGCACTAAAACTACTGAACAAACAGCTCTGTAAAATATATATTGAATTTTACATTGTTCCAAAAACACAAATAAGGAAATTACTTCTCGGTGAGCAAACCGATATTTACATATAGCACTTGCAACTTCGTTCGTATCGCCAGAAAAGCTTTCAACGGAGCGCTCGTCAAGAAATGTGTAATATCAAAAGAGCTACAAAAGCAATTGCTTGTGAAGGAGGAAAGAATGTGTGTGTGCACTGTGTTTTATGTTTTGCTATGATTCTCAACTAGTCAATGCAGAAAATAAAATATAGTGTGCTTACAGAATATTAAACGTCGGCTAACAAAGCTTACTGATGAAGTGACGTAGCGTCATGGAAACTAGTATAAGCAGTAGGGTGTTTCATTCTTTTTAAAGGTTCTTCAAATTCAAACCTTAAACCGAAATTCGATTTATTATAAAAAAAAGTAATTCAAGAATTTTTTCAGATTTTTTTGAAGCCATTTACCACTCGCCAATTGCCATTTTAATAAAAAAAAACTCGCATAATACATTTTTTCCTTTACAATTTTTTTTCATGATTTCTAAACTAAATTGTTTCTTGTTTAAATATTAAAAAATAATAATATCTTTGGGTTAGGTATCGAAAAAAAAGTTTTTACCTATCTTCTTAGTGTGAAAATTGGAAGAAATGAACAAAAAATTGCCTAATATTTACTTTTTTTGCTTTTTTACTTAAAAATATTAGGCAATAAGCAGCTCGTTGCCCATTTTTTGTTCCTTTTATGCATTTTGCGATTGTAATTTTTTGCACTAAAACTACTGAACAAACAGCTCTGTAAAATACATATTAAATTTTACATTGTTCCAAAAACACAAATAATTAAATTGTTGTTATTTTCCATATATCTGGTGTTGTGTAGAGGTATATTTGTGTAGCATTGTAAATTGTGGTTATTTTATATATTTGTATTTTTTTTAAATGTCATTTTTTTCTTTTTTTTTGTGTTTTTTATCTCTTGGCTATTGTTGCTTAATTTTTCGTCTTTTTTTCTCACTGTTTCTTTTATTGTTGTCATTAACTGTCACTTTTTCTTATTTTTATATATTTCAAATTTTATATTCGGTTTAAATGTCAGCATTCGAGATTGGTATGTCTTTAAATGTCTTAGTTTTTTTATTTATTTTTATTGTCTTTTTTGAATGTCATATTCTTTTTTTTTTCTTCTCTCTCTTTTTACTACGTCTGGTCCAGGGTCACACATTTTTTTTTTGTTTTAAAAAATAATCTTTCTGTTCCTGTCGAACGCTATGTCTTTATTTTCACTTTTTTTTTTCTTGTGTATTTTTGTTTTTTTTATATATATATATTATACACGTATGCAGTGTGGAGCGTTAGCGCTTCCGCGAATCTTAGGTTAGGGGAATATCAGTGCAAAAGAGTTATTTATTTCATGTCTAAAAAAACTTTACATTACAAGTCCAATATACATATGTATTTTTGCCGTAAAACGAACTTTTTATATTAAATTTTTATATTTTATTTTTAGTTTTGCACTCCTCATTTTTTTTCTTTATTCATTTTGTTTTTATAGTGGTTGCACATAATATCAAGTTCGTATAAATGCGATGAAAAACCGTTCGCTAACATTTCGGCGTATTTTGTAGAGGAATCAAATAGATTTTTTTAGACAAAATTTTACGTCGCTATTATATGACCGCACAAAAAAAAGACGTTCAACAAAAAAAATCTCCCGTTGCTCAATCCGCAGAAAATAATCGCATGACCGCACCTTCTGAATGCCAAAAACCAACTGACTCTATCCCTTTTTCGAATTTTTGTCGCCAAGCAAAAACCAAACAAAAATTCGAAACGACGCGCGGTTCAGCCATTTTTGGTTGATCAGAACGCACGTAACCAAATTTCGAACGAAAGACGAATGACATGTCAGTCTGACATTTTTGGTATGAATTTTTTTGCAAAGGCTAGTTTTATATTGTAAATTTCCATTCTAATTGCCAACATAGGACTTGTGCCGTTACAAATGGTTATAGACCGCTGGCAATGACATTAAGACTTGTCATAATCATTGAATCTGAAATTTTCTCATTTTGATTGTGAAGATGCTGAAAAATTTCCATTAATTTTGCCAAAAACCTTGCAATATCGTCATCGGGATCTTTCGTATAATTGTAGTACTTTTGCTGCAAAAACAAAACGTTTGACCTTGAAATTTGTTCCTATACACTTTTAAGTGCATCCCACATGCCTTTTGCAGAAGTACGGTCAAGAATTTGCATTAGCGGATGTTTTCCCAATTATGTGCTTATTGTACGACGAGCTTTTGCATCAATTTTTCGCCAATTAGCTTTTTTCTCCACTTCTTTTTCACCTGGCATTACCTCTTCTCTAGACATTCTTCAGACATTTCTCCAGCTTCCAAAATCTGCACCATTTGAAATTTCCAAGTTAGCCACTGCGAGCTGACCTGCAGTTTTTCAACTTTAATTTTGCTTTCCGATGCTATGATTTTAATCAAAATATTTTTTATTTATGTAAATTAATTTTCAGTTTTTGCAAACAAAAAAGCAGTTTTACAACTTTAATTTTGCTTTCCGATGCTATGATTTTAATCAAAATATTTTTTTTTATGTAAATTAATTTTCAGTCTTTGCAAACAAAAAAGCGCGTAGCCGAACCGAACGCTGCTGACAATCAATACAAAAAAAAACTTCTACTGCATGTACAATGCTTCTGCAAAGCAAATTTTTTGTTTTCTTTATTGCTTACACACTGCGCAAAGGGCACGCTCTGCGCCCATAACCTGTTCAAGATGAAACGCGATAAAATCAAAAGTAAATACAAAAGAATTTGTTTTATTTAAACTAGATTGACAAAATTAAGAGCTTATAATGTGTTTAAGCCAAAATATACCTTGTTATATTAGAGTTTTTAAAAGCACTATAATAAGATATCTCTAGCGATATGTATTACTGCTGTCGAGTAATAAACTACCAAGCTTTAAAATTTTGAATGAGCTACTAAAACTTAATTATGACGACAGGTTAATTTCAACCATTTGCATATTTGCAACTTCCTCTTTTGTTCTGGAACTTGAAACGCATTACACGTAAGAAATTGATTTTTAAATAAATATTCCTACTTTTGGGAAATGATACCATATTTTTCGTTTAATTTTCTTTACATTCAATTCGCTTAATCTTGGAGTTTTTCATCCTACACCAGAGTTTTAGCACAAACATTTTGGTCCATTCGAGCCGTGTCTGAAGCTTTCATCTCTTTCATTAAGCAGAAGCCAAATTACGGAATTCCTAGCATATATCTTACCTAGTGTTCTTCACCTTCGCGAGAGCACTTTTTTTGTGGAAAGAACAAAAAATAATTTTTGGACGGACATCAGTCTTACTGCAGTTTCATCTGAAAAAGGTGCGTGATTTTTTGAAATTCGTATAAAGGTATTTTAAATGAGCAACGCGTAATAGAATACTTAAAAAGGAAAAAATGAAAGGTTTTGAAAAAAAAATTAAAAAGTGTTAATACTCGAAAGAAAAAAAAATTATATTAAAAGATAGATTGAAATAGTGAAAATTAAAAAGGGTGATTCTAAGAAAAAAATTTGGTAGAGAAGAAGCAAAAGTGAAAAGGAAAAAAGTCTAAATAAAATTTTGTGTAAACCAAATTAAAAATCATTAAAAAGCAAAAAAGAGGTTACAGGCATTTGGCGCCAAAAAACTTTAATAAAGTGAGTCACATACTTTTAATTCTTTACTTTTTGTAATTTGTTTTTTTTTTCAAGGTTATTGGTTGCACACAAAAACAGGAAGCTTACATTGTAGAAAAAAAATTCTGTTTTGTGTCTGTTTAACAGTCGAAAGCTCAAATATTTGACTGAGTACTTTAAAATCACCACTACAAGCTTTGCTTAATTTTTCGTCAAAACTCTCGCGAAGTCGTTGACTTATTTGCTGCACTTGAGTTTTCACTCACAGCATCAAAGTTATTTTTGTACTTATCGAAGATCTTTTGCGTGATCATTTGCTTAGTTGCTGAACTGAGTTTTCGCTCAGAGCAAAAAAAGCTTTTTTATTTTTGGTTTTAAGTTGCACTTTGTTTTTCTTTCGATCAAAGTGTATGCTTTATGCTCAGCTTATGTACTTGGCGTTTTTGAGTTCAACAACAATATAATTAAAAGAACATATTCACCTCTATCATGAATAAACATTCCTTCGAAATGTTTCTCCAATTCCCTGTTTTGTAATCGTGGAAATTTTTGGGGAATGAGAAAAAATTCCCTAGAAAATTAGCTATCGGCAATAATATTTGAGGGAGAATTTTTGACGTTTTTCGCAAGTTTTTTTTCTCCAACTTTGTAGTAAGGAACTGCATGAGGAAAAAAGCAATGTAAGCAATGTTTTGTAATTTTATTTGATAAAAAGATTTTTTTAACATATATACAAGATCTAACAACACAAATAAAGAGCAATTATAGATATTGGTCCAATTCGAATATCGCCAAATGCTTCACAAAAAGAATAGATCGCAAACTATGTAGCTATTCTATTCTATATTCTATTTTAGGTTATTTTTTTTGGTATTGTTAATAAAATTTCACAATTTTTCTGCACAAATTTTTTGTAATTATTTGAATTTATTCTTTGCATTTCATTTTTATTTATAAACTTGTTCAGCTGACAGATAAGCTAATGTCAAATGCGAAATTACAGATAAGCTAATGTCAAATATGCAAAATCACTATTGCATTACTGGCTGATTGGAAGTAATTGGAAATATTTTGGCAACACTGACTGGATATGAAGTTTTCCATTCCGAAATTATTCATGATTGCAAAAGTTTGCTCTCAGGAAAAAAAAAATCCGAAAGAACAGAGTTCCTTCGGACATTCATGATAGGGGTGATTGCAACTTTATTTTGCATATTGTTTTTTATTTGTTTTTTATATACATATACTCTTTTTTTTTTTTTGAAGTTTAATAACTATATAAAGAACTTTTTTTGTTTTGATTCTTGGTTCTTTATAAGTTTAGAATTTTCGCATACACATACAAGTTAACTACCGCGCAAATGAAACTCGTTTGAATTGCTGTCAAAACTGAACTTAAAATATTTTCATTGATAATTTCTTTTTATATTATAAAAGTGCTTATTCTGCTTTACAATTTCAGCTTAATTTTAATAAAGGTAAAATATGGAAAACATGCTGACTTATTTCCTATTGCTTAATTTTAAAATAAAAGAATAATTATAGCCTAAGCAACTCTTCGGGTTATTGAATTAAGGTTATTGAATTTAGAGTTATTGAATTATTGCTTTGTTATTGCGCAATAAGCAGCCTGTTGTTGTTAGTGTTTTTAATTATGATATGTGTTAACTAGGTTCTTATGTAGTAAGCAGGTTGTTGTTAGTGTTGTGTGTGTTCTTAGTCGCTATGTGCTAAGTTACATACACACATACATAAATACATTAATTTTTTTTTCTGGTTGTTTGTAACTTAATGAAAACTGCTGCTTCAATTTTGGAAATCTTAAGATAAATTTTTATTTCCAAATTGTTATTAATTGAATGCATTTTTTATTATTTTTTTTGAAATATTGATTACTTTTGAATATTTTCTCAAAATTGAAAACTTATTAAAAATGTAAAATTGGTATTTTATTTGCTGCTAAATTTCGTTGGAAAAAGAAAATATGTAGAATCGGAAAACGATTTTGATTATTGTTTTATTTCTTTTTGGTGAAACGATTTCATTTTCATTTTTTTTAAGTGAAACATTTTATCGTTTTTCATTTTGGCGTGAAGCTTTTTCTTAAGATATTTGAGAATCGAGTACTCTGCTAGGAAGATTTTTTTTGAAAGCCAAAGGAAAATATTCCTCAATTTTCAAAGCATACGTTTCGTGCTTGTCGAAAATAAATGAGAGGATACAGTTACTACGCATATCTGCTGCAACTAATACAAACATTCAATCTAATAATGAGTCAGCATCCAATAATCGTAAACTGCCTGTCATGGCCATCGTTCCGAGACATGTTTTCGGCGGTATATATAAATAATTCTAGATTAAGTGATGTTGAGCGGCTGTATCATCTCATTCACAAGACAAGCGGAAATGCAAAGGAGATCGTCAAAGGTGATTTGTCTGACGAATAGTGGATTCGCCTTAGCAAAATTTAAAAGAAACTTATGAAAACAAGCGCATTTTGGTCAACAGTCAATTAAAACTACTATTTGATTTCCAAACGGTACATTCGGAAAATAGCTCTGATTTAAAAAAACCTTCAAAAAGGTATACCAGGTGTATAACTAAGTAATGTCGTATTTTTTTTTTAAAAAAACACGTTTAATTCAAGAGTTGAAGGAAGAATCGTTTGAGTGCTTCCAACGTATCGCGAACCGGTCTTCGATGCAATAACGACTTTCTTTTGAACCGTGCGAGCAAAATTTCACATTTGTTTTGGCGCCTTTCCATCTGCCATGTCTCGTAAACGTTTTGAAACGGCAGACTGGCTCACATTCAACTGCTCTGCGAGTTCTTTTTGCGTTTGGGAATCGTATTCGTCCAATAACGCTTGCATTTCGGCGTCTTCGTACCTTTTCGGAGCTCCAGAGCGTTCTTTGTCCTTGACATCGAAATCACCACTTTTGAATCTTTAAAACCATCTTTCACACGTTTTAACAGTTGCCACTTGTTCACCGAAGGCTTCAAACAAAAAAAAAAACATAGAATTAGTGTTGGCGCAAGTATTGCTTCTGCCCTTTTTGAAGTAGTTAGCATCACTTGTATTTTTTGTACTCTTCTTTTTTTGTAGTAAGTTAGTAATAAAGAACGATTGTCAAAACGAACACGCGCCTAATAATTTTGTATTAAAACATAGTGGTTAATTTCATTTAATCTGGTCGGAATTCGCTTTTTACGCTGCCAGCACGGCATCATTTTGGTCCTTCAACCCGGAGAATCGTTTTTTATTACTCCAAATATTTCAAGTTTTTTCGCTTTTGTTGGTTCAAACCACTTTGTCTTCGTTTTTAACCTCAATTTTTGTCAATTGTATTACGCATCTCCGCGAATCTCCGCGAAATCAAATAGCCAGCACCTTTGTTGAGTGCTTTTCATATAAGAGTTTAATTGATTTCCCCTCGCAAAAAATACTTAAATTATGACAAATTGTGTCAAAACGCGCGACTCTGCTCGGAACTCAATAAAAAGATATTTAAATGCAAGCAAACTTGAAAAAGATTTATCGTCTGATAGTAACCTTGTTCAGAGCTATTTAAAGCTTTTAAATGAACAGTGGGTGCGTTTCAACGAAGCACAAGACGAGGTGGAGGTTTCTTGCGGTCAAGAGACACAGGGTAGCGAGGAGCAGGAACGCGTACAAGCAGAAACATGGTACATAGAAGCGTTAGCTAATTTAAATCGTTTTGCTAATAGTTTTCCGCAACCACCGACACACAACAACAACACGCAAGTCCATTCAACTTCCTAAAATGCAGTTGCCACTATTTGAGGGTGACCCAACAGAATGGATTTCATTTCATGATGCTTTTGTATCATTGGTCGACGGAAATAACACTTTGTCAGGTGCACAAAAAATGCATTACCTTCGTTGCAGTCTGCGGGGTGAAGCCCTGCATGTTATAAACAGTTTCAAGGTTAGCGATGCAAATTATGCTGAGGCATGGGGCCTCCTTAAGTCCCGTTACAAAGCGATGCGAGTCATAGTAGAGCATCATTTTCGTTCAATTTATGGGATAGGCCAAGCGTCTAGTGACTCTGCTTATGACATAAAACATGTTTTGGATACAATTTTGAAACATGTTAGAGCGTTAAAGGCATTGAATCGTCCAGTGCAGTTTTGGGATGATTGGCTGGTGCACGTGGTGGTATCAAAATTAGCATTTGAGACTAGAAAACAATGGGAACTATCGCTAACAGATGACGGCTTGCCAACTTTTGAGCAGTTGCAAACATTTTTAAAGACACGCTGTCGCTCTCTATGTATGTTGTCGTCCATTCCTTCCGCTCAATCTAGTATAAAATCCACGCCTAGAAAAGTTCCAAAAGCCTCAAATGTTTTACATGCTAATGCAACGTCCACGCACGTCTTTAACAACATACGCGATCATGAACAATGCTTGTTCTGCAACGATAACCACAAAATTTACGCTTGCAATAAATTTATTAAACTTGACGCATTCGCTAAGGTAAAATTTATTAAGCAAAAAAACGCATGCTTAAATTGTCTTAGCAAAATACATCCCGCATCAAAGTGTCGTAGCGCTTCCACATGTCGAATATGTCGAATGCGCCATCACACTATGTTACACAACGCATTTTCCAACGCAACATCAAACGGTCACTCTCCAAACGCTTCTCTTGAATCTCTGCCGAACAATTCGAATAACGCACCCTTGGCTTCCTCAAACGCAATTATTCCTACGCCCTCAGCGCTACCTGCTTCAGCAATCGCAATAATTCCAGCTTGCCACGCATTGCCCGCAACAACCGCTGAAATTAATGGGAGGGTGTCTTCGCCAAGCACCACTGCCGAAAGCGCTATATTACTAGCCACCGCTTTAGCACGCATTCAAGATGCAGCAAGGCACTGGCAACCCGTACGCGTCTTATTTGACAATGGTTCACACGCTACATTTGTGACTGAATCCTGTGTTCAACGTCTCCGCTTGCCCCGCTCCTCTTCATCGATGCACATCTCTGGAATTGGATCTTCAACAGGACTTAAAACTCGTGGCGAAGTTACTCTAAATATTTCTTCACGCTACGCAGAGCGTTGCCAACCACTAAGTTACAAAAATTCGAATGGCCGCACATAGAAGATTTGCCGCTGGCTGACCCACATTTTGACGCACCTGGTCTTATCGAAATTCTTCTTGGCATGGACGAAATGGAAAAGTTTATCTCAACAAACATACGAAAAGGTACGCCTGGTACACCTATAGCGCAAGAGACTACATTAGGTTGGGTCTTGTTCGGCCGCGCCGGCCATGTAGATAAGACTTCTAGTGTGCAAGTCTTGCATTGCGATATAAAGTTAGTACAATTACTAAGTAAATTTTGGGAGCTCGAGGAGCTGCCACCAAAGAAGCATTTGACCGCTGAAGAGTCTTATTGTGAGGACCTTTTCAACAGAACGCACAAACGCGCTCCTGATGGTCGTTTTATTGTCCGACTCCCTATTAAGAATGTGACTCTAGGCGAAACAAGGAGTGCCGCGGTACGCAGTCTTCTACGCATGGAAAAGCGACTTGCAGCTGATGATGATTTACGCTCCCAATACAACGCATTTATGAACGAATTAATTGATATGCGTCACATCGAGTCAGTATCAAATGTTCCTGAACGCCACTTTTATATGCCCCATCATGCTGTTGTGAAAGAAACGAGCACTACTACAAAGTTGAGGGTAGCATTCAACGCGTCCGCTAAGTCTTCAACAGGAAACTCTCTCAACGACGCATTGATGGTAGGCCCACAGTTGCAACGTGATCTTTTTTCTGTACTTATGCGCTTTAGATCGCATCGATATGCAATGACTGCTGACGTGCAAAAAATGTATCGGCAAGTGTATGTAGCCTCGGATCAAGTCGACTATCAGCGCATTGTATGGCGTGCAAATCCATCTCATCCTGTTCAAGATTACCGAATGCTACGCGTCACTTATGGCGTAGCTTCAGCTTCGCATCTCGCCGTAAAATCATTACAACAAACCGCGTTCACGGATGATGAAACATCAAAAGACGCTGCTTCAGCCATTTTAAATGGTTTTTACATGGACGACTTACTGAGTGGTGCATCATCAAAGTCTTTACTCAGTGATCTCCAAAGTAAAATTAACACGCTTTTATCCGGTGGCGGGTTCGAGCTCAGAAAGTGGGCTACAAATTGCAAACAACTTTATGCTAGCCTGCCACACCGCTCGCAAAATATTTCGCAGTTTCTAGCTGCTGATGAAGAAGTTCGTGCATTGGGACTCCTTTGGAATACGGAGCTCGACTATTTAACATTCACGGTATGTATTGAACCTTCACCTACAGTTTTGACAAAAAGAGCGTTCCTGTCAGAAGCCAGTAAGCTGTTTGATCCGCTGGGTTTTATAGCCCCGTGTACCATAAAATCGAAAATTTGGTTCCAACAAATCTGGCGTACAAATATTGACTTGGACGAAGCTGTACCGCACAACATAGCCAGTGAATGGCTCGCACATCGTGAAGATTTAAAATCGCTGTCTTCTTTGAGGCTCAACCGTTGGCTTGGTATTGGGCAAAAATGTTCGCATGCTGAACTTCATGTCTTCGCCGGCGCCTCTGAGCGCGCTTACGCAGCAGTCATCTATGCTCGCACTTTTGATTCGGCTGAAAACGTAAATGTTGCCTTCGTCACTGCAAAGACAAAGGTAGCACCGCTTAAAACAACTTCGCTACCTCGACTTGAGCTATGCGCCGCTCATCTCGCCGCAAAACTCATAAGATCCGTTATTTCTTGTCTAGATAATTCCGCCTTTCAGCTCTACGCTTGGTCCGACTCAACGGTCACTCTTGCCTGGTTGCAGAGCCACCCAAGTCGTTGGTCAACATTTGTCGCTAATCGCGTAGCCGACATCCAAGAAGTGCTACCCGCTGAGTGTTGGAATCACGTTCGCTCTGAGAATAACCCTGCGGATTGTGCATCACGAGGTACGTCTCCTACACAGCTGCTACAACATCAATTATGGTGGCAAGGGCCGAAATGGCTGAGTGACGCTGCCATAGTTTTCAAAAATAACAACTTCAAGCATGTAACCGATTTAGAGCTATCCTCGAAGAATGTGAAAGTTCATGTCGCACGCACTGAAGAATGCTGGGAGCTGTTGCAACGATATTCCTCTTACGGAAAGTTGAAAAGAGTCACTGCTTATCTGTTGCGTTTTATTGACAACATACGTGCAAAGCTCTCAAAAACACCCACCAAAGTTACATCGCTAAATTTTGAGGAGCTATCAGCTGCTGAAATTTCTTTAGTTAAGTATATGCAAAACTTTTCTTTTTCTAATGAAATTACACTTTGCGAACAAGAAGTAGTTTACTTCGTCTGCAGCCTTTTTTGGATGAGCACCAGCTGCTCCGCGTGGGTGGTCGCATATCACGCTCTAAGATGTCCATTGACCGAAAACACCCCCTGTTGTTGCCAAAAAATTCACCGCTTGCTAGAATAATCATTTCCGAAATTCATCGCATCACTTTGCACGGAGGGCCTCAAGTCATGCAATCTGTACTACAACGGCGGTTTTGGGTCTTAAGTTCTAGAAATCTTGTGAGAAAGATATATCGCAATTGCGTCAAGTGTAAGCTACTAAATCGCACACCATGTCAACAAAATATGGCCGACTTGCCATTGAACCGCACTGTTTATGCTCGATGTTTTTTGCGAAGTGCTGTTGATTTCGCCGGACCGTATGCTTTTAAATTTTCTCCTGGCCACTTCATCATGGGCGAACCGTTAAAATCGCTCCTTGAGTTTGAAATCAAAGAATTCGAGGGTAATCTACATCAGCGCTGGCAAACTACACTCCACCGACAAAATGGAAACTGGCTCGCGTGCTTAAGTGTCATCCTGGCAGTGATGGTCGCGTGTGGGTGGTGACATTAAAAACAGCTGAGGCTCAATACCTACGTCCTATAAGTAAACTGTGTCGTTTGCCAACCAAACAAGATCTATGTATCTAAGTAAATCTTCGCAAATTATTATTTTTCTTATTATTTACATTAGAATAAAATTAATATATAATAATTCTGTATTCCTTGTGAATTACGCTATTTATTTGTATGTATAGAATTCACTTATATTCTTTATATGTTACGCATATTCTTGAATGATAATACATGAATTTAAGTTTACAGTCTCACAGTATACTACATTTTTCGTACTATTTACCTGCAAATAATATATGTATCTTTTTCTGTACTGTTTTGAACCTTGTCACCCGGTTCAAGCCGGGCGGTATGTTGGCGCAAGTATTGCTTCTGCCCTTTTTGAAGTAGTTAGCATCACTTGTATTTTTTGTAATCTTCTTTTTTTGTAGTAAGTTAGTAATAAAGAACGATTGTCAAAACGAACACGCGCCTAATAATTTTGTATTAAAACATAGTGGTTAATTTAATTTAATCTGGTCGGAATTCGCTTTTTACGCTGCCAGCACGGCATCAATTAGCATTGTCCGCGATTGCTCATTATTCAGCACGAAAGCCGACTTGTTGACTGCGCTGAAAGTGGCACGATAATGACGCTCGATTGGCGCGAAACTTTGGTGGTATGATAGTTAAGGTTGACGCTTCACATTGTCAAAGTTTCATGACATTCGATAAATATTCAGGCTTGGGCGACATCTAAATGTTCGAACCGACATTACTTAGTTATACACCTGGTAAATAACTGCTTGTCTGCACTCCAGTTACATTCTATATATACTTCAAATTGGCACCTTATTTTAATTTATCATTGCTGTCAAAGGCTTCCTAACACAACTCTATTCTTGTGGGAACAAAGTCTAACAGATAAGACTGTAATTCCAAAGTGGAAGTCTTTAGATAATTTTTAACCGAAAGGTATAAAACCCTTGAAGCCATTCTTTATATTAAAGGAAACTTACAAAAAATAGTGACAAAGAAACCCCCTGCTGCTCAAAAACAACAAAAAAGGTTGAACACTTATCACGCCAACTTGTCGGTGAATTCTTGTGTTCTTTGTTCCAAGAACAACACTCTTTAAGAACTCGTCCCAAGTTCTTAAACCTCACTGTTGCAGATACGTTTTCAGTGGTGAAAAAATTCTCTTGCTCCATAAATTGTTTAACTAAGAATCATTCGGATAAGGAATGTCGTAGTACATATAATTGCTCGGTATGCAAAAAGATGCATAATACGCTTTTGCACAAAAATATTACTACAGAAAGTTGTTGCATGACAGAAACACAACCGTCTGATGATATTCCCTCCGGGTCAGGCTTACAATCTTCTACATCCAAAAATATTTCGCAAACTTTTCACAATTCGGTACAGTCCACTTCAACTACAGTACAAAGCCAGAATATACGTTCAGTTTTGTACAATAATGTTCTATTAGGTACTGCTAGACTACTTACAGCTATGTAACGCTACAGTATCGTAAATATTATTAGCAAAGAACAAAAGTTTCGTTTTTTGCAAAGATATATCCTTCATATTTAATAATAATACGAACTTCAGGTATAATCCATTAAAAAAAAAAAAAAATTAACAAAATGTAAAAAAACCGATGAAATGAGCGGGACACATAAATGGCACAATCTGGAGAAACAGAGAAAATATCGTGTTAAAATTGCATTTGTTGATTTTTTGGTATGCAAAAACAATTATATCATTAAGATCTTGTGCTGTAGTCTTTGTTTTTGATGACAGATTCACACGTGCGACCCACACTCTCCACACTTTTTTGCATTTTGTTTTGGATATGACATACTAATCTTTCTGTGCGGCAGACCAAATATCGTCCACATTTGTTTAATTTTTTTTTACGATTTCAACCTTGACTTCGTTCTAAAGGTTCTCTATTGAATTTAAGTCAGGGCTCCGCGAGTTACATGTACGAAAATTCCAAGCGGCGTGAAATTGGGGAGAGCGTTGAACTCGAGGAGTCGAATATCATCACTACTGCCACCAAGCCAAAACCTATGGCTTGGTGAGAATATAAAGTAAAGTAAGAGATAAGCAAATGAATTCCCACTGTTAACTTAAGTTACAACAGCGTATCTAGTGGGAAAATGCAACGATTGCAAAAGTTACATTAGGATAAGTATATAAGTATACATATATGATATGAATAAGAAAGAATTGTAAAGTCAGTTGCGTTATGGCAACGGCATATGACTGTATTTAAAAAAGAATTTAATAAAAATTAAACTGAAATAAATAAAAATTTAACTCGCGCTGGCCAATCCAAATCGTCGTTCCGAAACAACTTCCGCACAAAGCTATTGTAAAGCTCACTGCTCTATACAATGTATCAATCCGGTTCAAACACACAGCTAGTCACTGGAAAGTAGCAGAAGTGATTATGGTTCTAAAGCCAGGAAAAAACATGCACGAAGTATCTTCGTACAGTCCTATTTCGCTTCTACCGATCATGTCAAAGCTGTTCGAAATGCTTCTTTTAAATCGATTGAAACCAATTATTGAAAGTAATAACTTGATACCTGCCCATCAGTTTGGTTTCCGAACGAAGCACTCGACACTAGATCAAGTTCATAGAATAACTGATTTTGTAGAAAAGTCTCTAGAAGAAAAAACGTTTGTTCCTCTATCTTCCTTGATGTCGCACAAGCTTTTGACAAAGTTTGGCATGAGGGACTTATGTTTAAATTAGAGTCTTCACTCCCAAAAAGTTACATTCTAATTTTAGAGTCCTATCTTAAGCAGCGCTACTTCAGAATCAAGCAGGATGATGCGTTTTCAAACATAAGAGATTAAAGCTGGCGTTCCTCAAGGAAGTATCTTAGGACCCATGCTTTATCTAATTTATACCAGTGATATCCCAAACCCTACAAATTGTATGATAGGTACATTTGCAGACGATACGGTGATCCTTGCCACTGGAAAAAGTGCTCAAGAGTCAACTCAAAAACTTCAATCTGCTGTTCGTAAATTAGCCCTTTGGACCCAGAAATGGCGCATAAAATTAAACAGTTCAAAATCAGTTCATATAGACTTTACAAACAAAACTATTCCATACTATCCAATTGAAATTTTGAATAATCGAATTCCATATTACTGCGAAGCAGTTAGGTATGACCCTAGATGCCAAATTACGTTGGAAAGTGCACGTCAAAAAGAAAAAAGAAGAACTTGATATTAAATATCGAAACATGAACTGGCTCCTCGGAAGAAACTCAGCGCTCTCCATTCATAACAAATTGTTATTATATAACCAAGTTCTAAAACCGGTTTGGAAATATAGAATACAGATATGGGGGTGTGCCGCATCAACTCATATTGAAAAAATTCAACGTTTTCAAAATAAAGTTCTTCGGTGCATAGTAAATGCACCTTGGTACATCAGATCAAAAGATATTCATCGTGACTTGAATGTTGACACGGTAACCAGCACCATTAAAGAAGTCGCATTAGCCCACCAGCAGCTACTAAGCCAGCACGTAAATGAAGAAGCGTCGGAACTTATTCATACGACTGAAACGAGAAGACTTAAGCGCAGAAAACCTTTCGAACTTGTTGGGACCAGACAGTAGCTAGGACGTCCAAGGGGAAGCACCTAGCAATTATCATAAATTAAAATTAGACTCAAACTGCTCGTTAGTCATTAGACTATTACAAAGGTATTAATCAAATCAAAATTCCTAGGTGGGTTCAATATACAGAATATGCTAAGGTACAAATTCATGCTTTTTCTGACGCCTCAGAAAAGGCATACGCTGGGGCTATCTATGTACGAATAGATGCTAATTCGAATACTTTTTCACATTTCTTAATGGCCAAAACAAAAGTGGCGCTCGTAAAAACTATTTCTTTGCCACGCTTGGAGCCTTGTGGGGCAGTTTTGGTGACTGAAATGCTAAATTCTCTTTTAGCAGAAATCAAGATCAAGGTAGATGAAGTATTCTGTTGGACCGATTCAACGATCGTCCTTTCATGGTTATTAAACCACCATGTTCTTGGACTTGTTTTGTAACAAATCGTGTGGCAAAAATCCAGGAATGTTCTGAGAATCGAAAATGGAATCACGTTTACACCATATACAACCCTGCTGACCTAGGTAGCAGAGGTAGCAGCCTACAAGAACTATGCAATAGCGAGTTGTGGTGGCAGGGTCCGATTTGGCTAAGATCAGAACCGTTTCTTTGGCCAATTTATCAACATTTCGTAAAAGAAACAACCTTAGAGGCCAAAGCAGTCAAAACTTTTACAACATTTTTGCATCCGTTCGAAGATATATTGGATAGGTTTTCCTCGCTTACACGATCCTTCCGTGTAATAGCATATGTTTTTCGATTCTTTCACCGCACATATCAAGGCGGAAAAAACCAGAAACAAAATTTTACAAATTTATTGGCTTCGGGTGGTGGAATTTCAAATGTAAGATCTCGATTAATTACCATAATTCAAAAAGTGATTTTTTCTGAGGACTAACAAAATCTTCTGGAAAAGCTACCTCTAGCAGCAAAAAGCAGTTTGCTTAGTTTTAACCCTTATTTAGATGCAAAAGGTATTTTGCGAGCTAACGGTCGTTTAACGAATTCCCCAATGTTGTCTTTTGATGAGATATATCCGATTTTGTTGCCATATGCCTCCAGACACTCCCACTTGCTTATAAAATTTATTCATGAAAATTCTCTACATGGCGGCAATCAGCTAGTTTCACGTCTACTTCGACAAAAATATTGGATACCCAAAGCCAAGAATCTGGTTAAATCGGTAATCAATAAATGCAAAATATGCGTCTTACCGAAGAAAAAGCAGCGAACTCAACTTTCCTTGGAACAAACAGTTCTTTCTCGACCTTTTGAAGTCGCGCATGTCGTTTAACGAAAGGATATGTTTGCGTTGTTATTTGTTTTTCAACAAGAGCCATGCACTTAGATGCACTACAAGTGATTTGTCAGCAACAACGTTTCTTGCAGCGTTTGCGAGATTTGCTACAAGAAGAAGTTACCTCCGTAAAGTTTTCTCTGAAAACGGCATCAGCTTTGTTGGAACTTCCAAACAATTGAAGGATGAATTTCAAAAGTTCATTAGATCATCGCAGGAAAAAGTATGCTTTACATACAGTAATCCAGATATTGATTGGAATTTTATCCCTGCTGGGACACCTCATATGGATGGTTTGTGGAAAGCTGGTGTTAAAAGTTTTAAAACACTCTTTCGCAAAATGGCTGCAAATTAAAAATATACTTCCGAAGAACTTACGACACTTTTATGTCGTATAGAGGCTTGCCTTAATTCAAGACCTCTTAGTTCAAAGTCCAGCAATGTTGCAGATCACGCTGCACGTACGCTAGGTCATTTTTTGATTGGTACTCTATTACTGTCACCTGTTGAAATTAGCAAAGAAAATCCTCTAAGTCTAATTAATCGATGGCAAAGGCTTAAAGCATTTGCCCAACAGCTCAGCCTCCGTTGGAAAGAAAAATATCTAAAGGAACTTCAGAAAAGATATAAGTGGCGGTATCCCATCAGAGATATAGCTATTGACGACCTGGTTGTAGTGCGACAGGAAAATCTGCCTACAACAGAATGGGAAATCAGGGAAATGATAAAAGAGTCCGTGTCGCCGACATAAAAACGAAAAAAAGGGTAATAACTCACCCACTTGTAAAACTGATTGTACTACCAAATTAGTTCATGTTTTTATATTCTTTGTCTCTATATGTATCAATTTTTTTTTTTGCTATTGTTATTTTTTGTTTTTATTTAGATAATATGGAATCATCACAATCGAAATCAGAAAACTCTAATAGAGGCCCATTTTCGTGCAGGATGTGCAAAAGAAAACATCCGTTAAGATTTTGCCACAAATTTCTTGCAATGAACTGCGAAAAACATCTAAGGGCCATATTAAGTCATCGCTATTGCGCTAGATGCCTTGCACATTCGCATCAAGCGAAAGACTGCAGAAGTTATTCATTCTGTACCTACTGTGGCAAGAATCAAATCCTGGCTTATCTTTGGCCCAAAACACCCATTTTGGTTGGGTCCTTTCTGGCCCGTGTGTCCTTTAAGACACTTTATTAAGGGGGCCCTTTATGACCCGTGTGTTTTTTCACATACATAAATTAAAAACAAAAGAAAAATAAAACCAATATTTTTGTTTTGAAACTTGAACTTTAATTTATTTTTGAATATGCTCATCAAAGCATACTTTTTGAATATCAAAACATCACGTTTCTTTATTTTATAGAGCTTATTAAGTATCATATCTACATACATATATAAATATTTTTAGCTATTTCTTGTTTGCAGTTGTATACTGCAAGGTGGTCGGCAATGTTTAAGCCAAACTATACCTTGTTATGTTAAAGTTTTTAAAAGCACTCTAATAAGATGTCTCTAGCGATATGTATTACTGCTGTAGACTTATGAACTACTACCAACATTTAAAATGAGCTACTAAAACTTAATTATGACGATAGGTTAATTTCAACCATTTGCATATTTTTAACTTCCCCTTTTGTTCTGGAACTTCAAACGCATTCACATAAGAAATTGATTTTTAAATAAATATTCCTACTTTTGGAAATTGATACCATATTTTTCGTTCTCATTTTCTTTACATTGAATTCGCTTAGTCTTGGAGTTATTCATCCTACACCAGAGTTTTAGCACAAACATAATGTGTAAGTAATAAAGTTAGAAAGAAGACTGACTAGCAGAGTATGTGAGCAAAAATTATAACTGATTTTACTGATGCTTAAACAATGTTTTTGCAATGTTGCCATGTAACTAAAATTACCCTTTTTTAACAATAACACTGTGTAAAAGTGTCCCACTCACTATTTCTTTTTTTTTGTACAATCATTCCACTAAATACTTGTAACATTACTGTATTATTTTCCTCCAAAGCCACATATTCTGTTACTTCTTCAACTAAATGTTTTATTTATTTATTTCAACTTTAGTCTATGAACAAAAATTTCTTACAGACTTCTTACAAACTAGAATAATTAATTATATACAAATACTGTTTAAAATGGATTTCAAAGAATTTTTTGAAATGGAAAAATCTAATGAAACTCTTATATTAATGTCGTTATACAATTTTAGAGCTCTAAAAATGGGAGCATTTGCTGCGTAGTTAGTGCGCACAGTATCCAAGTGAAAAGTAGTATGATTTCGAAGAGCTCTTGATGGAACATTGAATTGTAACAAGCCCAGTAACATTGGGCAGTCAACTTCGCCCGAAACGATTATGCAAAAAAAGTAAAGAAGAAATATCTCTTCTACTTTCTAAAGATTTTAAGCCCAATAGAAGACAACGGGCATTATATACTGGAAGTTGACCATCAAAATTTATAGCGCGCAGAGCAAACCTAGTAAATGATTTCTGTACTCTTTCAAGCCTCAACTTATGTAATTCATAAAAAGGATTCCATATAATTGCTGCATATTCTAATCTCGACCTAACAAGGCTAGTGAACAAAATTTTAAGCGTATAAGGATCACGAAATGAAGAACTATTACGCCTAATGAAAGCCAACATAGAATAAGCTTTTGGAGTAATAAAATCCAGATGGGCACGAAAGGAAAAATTAGAGTCAAACACAACACCTAGGTCTTTAAATTCTGAGACAGATAGGAGTGGAGTGCTAGAAATAAAATAAGAGGAAATATGAATATAATACGATTTAGAAAAAGAGGTAAAAACACATTTTTGAAGATTTAAAAAAAGAAAATTTGTGCTGCACCATGCAAAAAGTTTATTTATTTCACTCTGTAGCAGAATTGTATCGGCCTCATTTCTAATTTTCATGAATAACTTAAGGTCATCAGCGTAAAGCAAGCATTTACAATGAACAAACAAAGACGGAAGATCATTAATAAAAATAACAAACAGTAATGGACCCAGAATGCTCCCTTAAGGGACCCCAGAAGTTGCACAAAAAATGAAAGATTTAACACAGTCAAAGGATACAACACAATGACGGTTATATAAGTATGATTTTAACCATTTTAAAAAGCTTGAGTGAAAACCCAAAACTTGACATTTTTTTAATAATAGGGTGTGAGATAATTTATCGAACGCTTTTGAAAAGTCTGTATAGATGACATCAACCTGACACCCTTGCACAAACCCTGATACACAATATTCACTAAATAACATTAAATTGGTAATAGTTGAGCGTCCTGACACAAAACCATGCTGGCAAGGAGAAATTATGTTTTTGACTGCAAAGAAAAGTTTATCTTTAACAATGGCCTCAAACATTTTTGAAATAACAGAGAGTTTGGATATAGGCCTATAATTAGCAATGCTATTCTTGCAACCAGACTTATATATGGGTGTAATATGAGCAACTTTCCAACTATCGACAAAAATACACGATGACAAAGACTTATTGAAAATAACCATCGAAGGGTACGATAAATTATTCGCAAAATTTTTCAAAAAAAAATGAGCATAGGCCATGAGCATCGATACTAGTCGAAGTTTTAAGACCATTAATGCCTGCTAAAATATCATTCAGACTCAAAGACCAAAAGATCCAAAATCTAATGATGGAGTCAAAGTATCAAAAACTTCAGAACAACTATCACTTTGTGGTTCAAAATTTGACCGGAAAAACTCAGCAAAAAGATTAGCAATTCCTGAAGCGTCATTAGAAGTTACTTCACCCAAAAACATCGAGGAAGGTATAGTTGAGCAACCTTTTTTAGAATTAACAAATCGCCAAAAAGACTTGGGATATGATTTAATGTTAATTTCAAACTTATGAATATATTGCTTATAAAGATATTTATCAAGGAAATTAAATTCCCTCATATAATAAATAAAAATTTCGACTGGTAATCAGAAACTTTTTATAAAACTTTGAGCGAAGGTTTTTTAATTTCTTTAACCCTCTAGTGTACCATGGAAATTTATAAATAGTTCCCCTAACCTTGGGAATGAAATCATTAGAAATTCTGGAAATTACGTTTAAAAAAGCTTCAAAACAACCCGCAATGTCTAATCGACCAAATTCAATGTTCCAATCAATATTACTAATAGCATTGTTCACAGAATGAAAATTACAAAGCTTGAAATTAAAATGAAATTTTTTAGAGTCAATAGGAATTGAAAAATATTTATAAAAAGACATTTCAATTTCAATAGGAACGTGATGCACACTAATCGCAGATAAAGGAAAAAGAGATTCATGAATTTTATAGTTAATGTTATAAGAAATAAAAACTAAATCCAATAATCTATTTAGAGAATTAAAACAATTATTAATTTGACCAAGCCCAATATCCAGAAAATTATCAGCAACATACATTTCAATATTATTATTAACATTTGATGGAGAAAGATAGTGATCAGCACCATTTCGCTGAGTCCAAGAAACTGCAGAGAGATTAAAATCACCAAAAAGCAACAGTTGATTAGTTTCTGTATTAACTTCAGCAGCTAATGACGATATATTATCCACGTGCATTTTATATAAACTTAGTGAGCTATTAGGTGGCACATAAGAAACAGCGATGTACAAAGATGCAGATAAGCCTTTAATAACCACGCAAAGCTGATCAATGACAGCATCAGTAGATTTCATCAAAACACTCGAAGAAAATAGGGAACGGTTAACTGCAATTAATACGCCTCCACCACGACAGCATCCAATCGCAACAGCGTCTCTATCCTTTCGAAAAATATTATAAACATTAGGATCGAAAAATTCCTCATTATAAAATTTGCTATTCAGCCATGTCTCAGTGAAAAAAAAACACATAATAATCACACTGTGCAGTTGCAACATAAATAGAATTCGATTTTGTCCTTATTTCAGATACATTTTGATAGTAAATCTTCAGATCATTATTACCCAGTGGCAAAGACGGCGACGGGGGCGGACCAGCATGAGAAGAAGATGTTGAGTAATTTAATTGCTGGCAAAAATTTTTTAAATTTAAGTTGTTTAGGGGATCGGCTGTTGGTTTCCTTGTTTTTGAAAAAACTGAAAAGGACGCACATTTACATTGGCAGGCCACAGATCTGGAATTAACACCTTATAGTAAACCTTGTCAGATACACCCAATTTGAAATTAATTCTTTTTAAAGAGTCTAAAGGGACATCCTTCTTAACCAATTTGTAGCACGAGAGAAGATTTTTATCAATACCAGCATGATTTGATACATAATCTATAATATTATCAGCCGTAACAGACGACGCAAAAGATGACAAGTGTAACCATTTCTTCTTATCTGCAACAACAAGTTCCGAATTACGAGTAGCATTAGTACCAACAACTACTATTTGATTTTTATTATTGTTTTTTTGCAAACTATTAAAGTGCACATTAGGTTGAGATGGAGAGACAGCAACATTAGAAGCACCATACAATGAGGAATTAGCAGCGACAGCAGCAGCATATGAAATGGGTGGTTGCGTTGAACTAGACGCATGCGAATGAGTAGAAACAGCAGGAGCTTGCGTAATTACAGCAGCGACCGCAGCAGCAGTAGCCGCATGTGATGTGGTAGCAGTTGAAACATCTGTACCAACAACAGTATCATCTGAACGAAGATCAACTAAAAAAGGTGACGGCGATCTTGTGTTAAGAGTACGAGAATGATTATTTTTCGAGAGCGTATTATTATCTTTTGTTTTATGGCTGTTCACGGCAACACCAGAATTGTTTTTTAAGAGAGTAACATCTTGTGATGAAAGAGACAATACAGAAGTAAGATCATTTTTGCATAGTTGAGCTTTTAACGAATGTAACTCTGTTTGCATGTCATTTATTTTTTACACAAGCTCTTCTTTATTTTCTTGTAGAGAGGAAATCATAGACAAAGCGCGCGAATTTTCGGCTCTAAGAGCAACTATTTCATCAAACACTAATTGTAAGGTCATTTCTTTCTCATTAGAGCTATACTGTTGTAAAACAGGTTTTGAGTGTAGTTCTTTTTGTACTTGTTGAACATTAGATGACGACATCATAGAATCCGAGTTCTCACGATTTTTTGGAGTTCCGAATGTTATAGGCGAACGAATTGAATTTCGGCGCACGGCCGAGAAATTCTTGCAATGATAACCATTGTTGGTTTTTTGAAGATATTCGAGATCTGCTGGCAAGATATTTACGCAAACCAGGTGAAAAAGATTATTGCACTTGATACACTGCGTCGATGATTGACCCCGATCAACCTTTAGACCACATACACATGGCATAGCAAAAGAAAAATTAGGCGAAAGTATAAGTCTACTAGAAAAAATACACGGAGATAACTAAAAGCACGTCCGCACCGTACGAAAGCTTGAAATTTTTTATCTTAGTGTCTAAATCTTCGATACTGCTTACCCTTAAAGATCCAATATTCCTAGTTATTGTCATCTGATCCTTTCGTGGCCCAAAATGCTCCTTAAGTTGGTTTTTACAATCTTGCCATGTAGCAGAAATTTCGGCTTTCAGGTAGTTTTTAGCCTTCCCATGTATCTTCGTGTTATAAATTATGCGAAATGCCTCATTTACATGTTGTGGATGATCCCCGAATGCTCTTGCTGTTGTTGTTGTGGAACTATATTTGTTAGTGCAACAACACATTGTTCTAATGGATTCGCCATAGTTGATACTTATGTATTTTATTATTTCTCTTTTGTTTTACTTTTTGTTTGTGTTTCTGCGTTAATTCCTAAATTTTCCTTGTATCAACTTCGTTTCACTTTTTACCGAAAAAAATTTGTTTTTTATTTAAAAAAAAACCCGGTTTGCGTTTTGCGACTGTGCCAGAAATAAAAAATAAAATTCAAAGTTTTATTTTTTTATATATTTTATTTGCTGCTTCTTTTGAATGCTAGCTTAAGACTAACAAAAAATGAATTTTGTTCTATCAGCAAAGGCAGCTCATTTCGTTTAGCTACATATCTCCTATTATATAGGGTGTTTTTTTTAGAGGTATAGAACTTTAAAATGGAATAAAACAAAGATGAATTTTTTAAATAGACATGAAATTTACTTTATTCGAAAGATAATCTTCTGGCATTATAATTTAAATATGACTTCTGGCATATGAACGCCACGGCTAGCTCGGACGTAGTCTAAAATGGAGGTCCAATTTTCAAGGTATATCGCGAATTACGCGAGTAATGTTGGCTTCGAAGTATTGAATCGTAGCTGGCTTATCGACGCATACTTTTGGCTTCACATAACCCCAAAAAAAAAAATTAAGGTGTGATATCACAAGATCTAGGCGGCCTTCTTGACTTCATAATTGCAAAAATCATGTGAATTTTGAGTGAAAATAAAGTTGAAATTTTAGTGACTATAATAAATTTGCACAATTTGGACGCGTTGTTCATGCGTCAACCTGTTCATGATGAAATGGCAAACCAAACTGAATATAAATGACATTAGAGTTGCCAGATTTGACCACAAAATCCCAGTTTTATCTCTATTCGAAAAACAAACCTCTAAAAAAAACACCCTTTATTAAACGAGCAATAATTGTATGTATATATAAATATATAAATAAATATATACATATATGGCTGAACCTTATTTCGAAAACTGCTGCAGCGATTTTGATAAAACTTAGGGATTAGGTGCACATGTAAACAAAATTAAGATCGTGGTAGGTTTTAATTTTTTAAGAACTATAACAGGGGCGTGGCACAGCCCTAAACTTTATTTTTTATAACGTCATATCTCTCAAGCCATTCAAGATATTGTAATGAAATTTGGTATACAGATGCAGATCATAAATATCTTAAATTCTGCCAAAAGTGGGAGTGGCGCTTTTCAATAATTGAAAATTTTGATTCAATATTGCTCAAAAACAGCACTGACGATTTTCATAAAAATTTTATAGATAACACCACTAAAAGCAGTCATCATAACATGCTATGTCACTATATGGCAAAACTCGTTGAAGGGCGTGGCACAGCCGACAATATTTATAAACGTTATAATAAGAGAACTACCAATGCGGTTGTTATAGAATTTAACATGGTGGATGTACTCGCTATAAGGTATCTTATGCCCAAAAATGGACGCATTAGAACCTGTGGGCGTGACACCTCCCTTACAAACAAAAAACGTTAAAAGTTATATTTAGTGTTCTATGAGAGTAATCTTTTTAAATTTGGTGTTAAGATGTCGGTTTCTATAAGCTTTGAAATTAAATATATTTCGACGGGATTGCATTAGTGACTTGCACTTCCCATACAAACCAAAAACGTTTTGTGCTATATATAGTGTACTATAAGAGTAGTTTTCTTTAAATTTGTTGTAGAGGTGTCGATTACTATAAGCTTTGAAATTATATGGATTTCAACGGGATGGCGTAAGTGGGCGCGGCAGTGGGGTAGTGTTAATATTGAAGTGGTAATTTTTAATATTTGACCACTAAGTGCGTCCTGAGCGATTTGGGAATTTTGTTGCTGTAAGGATATTTTCCTTGTTTATTGGAATATTCTGGAGGTAGTCACTCCATAAGTGACAACTCATCGAGGCGGTGAACCCGAGTCACTTGGAGTCATTTTGTGGTTTGCATGCGATTTCTGTAGAATTGCAATATAACACCTATAGGCACCGTTTGGTACAAAAACTTATCGCAGCTAATTATGTTTGGCGGTGCGCGCGATTTTTTGGATTTTATTGCTTTTAGGATATTTTCCTCGTTATTTGGAGTATCCCGGATGTAGTCTCTCCATAAGTGACTACTCGTCGAGGCGGTTCACTCCGAATCACTTGGAATCACCGAGGTGAGAGATTTTTACAGAATAGCACTATAACACCTATAGGCCACGTAGATGCAAAAACTTATCGGACCTAATTACATTTTGCGGTGCGTGTGCTTTTTGGATTTTTGCGGATTTGCTTAAAATTAAGTATGTCGTCGTCCTCTTACGACAGGAAGCAGTGTAACGAAATCCGCAAACATCTAAAAAAAACGAACGCACCGCAAAACGTAAGTTTTTTGCGATAAGTATTTCCACCAACGTGGCCAACGAACATTTGGCAAAATTTAAATAGTAGGAGTGGTACTTCGCATTATAGCAAAAAATTTATATATTACCATTCATAGAGTGTTTCCCAACGAAATGTCATGAAAAAGTATAAAACTTATAAATAAAGCTAGGCACGGTGGTCTTTAAAAAATTTTAATTTTTCGAAATACCACCCGCGATTTTTTTCAGGGATAATGTTGGCGGACCCTTTCAGTGTCAAATTCCTCGAACCGCGAAATCCAACGTCCAGCCGTTTTTTTTTGACATTTTCATTTTTTAACGATTTTTTGAGTATATCTCGGTGTTTATATACATTAGAGCGGTTCAAAATAAAAACTTTTTGATATTTTTCACGATGTGTCAGTGGATTACAATAGCCCTATATGTCTAGAATAAACAACCCATAAGGATTTTCATCAATTTTGAAAACTGGAATGCCGCCGCCTGTTTTAAGTTACCTACCCATTTTCAAATATATCGATTTGAAAAATGGTGCAAGCTAAAGAGGTTATCACATTTTGCAACAAAGTGGGTATGCTTTTCGAACTATTATCGATCGAAGAATTTGATTCCGTGATCAGTTTTCTTCTTCTTTTTTTCTTATAAAAAAATTGAAAATTGCCCGGACAAAAATTAAAAAATTCCGATTTTCTACTTTCAAGTTGCAAAATCTTGATATAATATTTTACCGCCGATCTAGTGGTACATTATTTTCAATGTACCTTTATTTGCTTAAGAGAAAACCGTAAACTGCATATCCATATCATCTTTCAATACCAAGATATCTGCATTTTTCTAAATTAATAGACCTGAAATTTTTCGATTCGGCGTTGACATATGTATATACATATTAGGCAGATTCAAAATTTTTTTTGTTCCAAACAGCTATTATCGATCGAGGAACTTGAATCTGTGATTAGTTTTTCTTCTTCTTCTTTTTTTCTTGTTTTTATGTTGGTGTTTTCAATCAAAAACTATAATATTATTTTTCACTTTTTATATTAATTTCATTAGTACTTACCTTCAACTTTGAAGTTCATTAAAAAAAAATTTTCTTTAATATTGACAAATAGCAAAATTAATATTTTTCCACGACTACTCACAAGTTTTCAGAAATTTAAAATAGAACAAAACAACTTCTTTCACTTCAACCGTCTGAAACTGCTTTCCTAGCTTTTAGAGTATTTGTTGTAAAACTATACCGTTATTTTCTTTAAACGGGAGATTCACTTTTGTCCAGCTAGCATACACTAGACGCAACACTGTGTAGCGTGTTTGTGTATATCGATCACAAATTGTTTGATATAGCACGTATTTGGTTTTTCTTTTATGTATAACAGACGTCTTGATTTTTGTGGACGCAACTTTTGGTAATTCAAATGAGATTGAACTACGTAGGTTTGGCCTGATCAAAAATAAAATTTAAAATAATGATAAGTGCGGCTGGCAGTACCGTTATAGTAATCTCATAAATTGAGCCAAAAGCGTTAACGTAAACTGCTTAGTATATAAAGATTATAAATTTTGTCAAATTTGCGTGGATAATAGCCACATACATATATAAAACCATCCGATTCAATCCTTAGTTTTCCAAGTTGTAGAGAAATTTAAAATCAATTAAAACTACAAAATATTGGGTTTAATTAAAAATCCACCTGTGCAGGTTTATTTATTTGTAACATTTCGGTCGCGAAAGTTGATTAGTTTTTTTTTTGGTGATCAATTTGTTAATTTACCATCTGAACAACATCCTCCCCCATAACGAATCTGGTACCACGTTCTGTATAGGGATAGGTATATCATTTTACTTTATGTAGAAGAAAAATGGAAAGCGACACCCAGTAGGGAAAATTTGATGCGGTAAATGAACCTATTTAAATAAAAATATATATAAAAAAAATAGAACAGGCAGTAATAGAATCTGGCCTTTAAATATGTTCAATTTTTACCCATTAACCGCCAATTTTTTCTCCGCCGGTCAATTTTCTTGATTTTTTCAGGAAAGTCTTATTTTGGTACCGAGATGAAGATAACGACATTAGAAAATTTTCTGATTTCCCGTTTTCCCGGAAAATGGTGTTGCTTTAAAGCAACAGTATTGAATCGTAGCTGGCTTATCGACGCATACTTTTGGCTTCACATAACCCCAAAAAAAAAAATTAAGGTGTGATATCACAAGATCTAGGCGGCCTTCTTGACTTCATAATTGCAAAAATCATGTGAATTTTGAGTGAAAATAAAGTTGAAATTTTAGTGACTATAATAAATTTGCACAATTTGGACGCGTTGTTCATGCGTCAACCTGTTCATGATGAAATGGCAAACCAAACTGAATATAAATGACATTAGAGTTGCCAGATTTGACCACAAAATCCCAGTTTTATCTCTATTCGAAAAACAAACCTCTAAAAAAAACACCCTTTATTAAACGAGCAATAATTGTATGTATATATAAATATATAAATAAATATATACATATATGGCTGAACCTTATTTCGAAAACTGCTGCAGCGATTTTGATAAAACTTAGGGATTAGGTGCACATGTAAACAAAATTAAGATCGTGGTAGGTTTTAATTTTTTAAGAACTATAACAGGGGCGTGGCACAGCCCTAAACTTTATTTTTTATAACGTCATATCTCTCAAGCCATTCAAGATATTGTAATGAAATTTGGTATACAGATGCAGATCATAAATATCTTAAATTCTGCCAAAAGTGGGAGTGGCGCTTTTCAATAATTGAAAATTTTGATTCAATATTGCTCAAAAACAGCACTGACGATTTTCATAAAAATTTTATAGATAACACCACTAAAAGCAGTCATCATAACATGCTATGTCACTATATGGCAAAACTCGTTGAAGGGCGTGGCACAGCCGACAATATTTATAAACGTTATAATAAGAGAACTACCAATGCGGTTGTTATAGAATTTAACATGGTGGATGTACTCGCTATAAGGTATCTTATGCCCAAAAATGGACGCATTAGAACCTGTGGGCGTGACACCTCCCTTACAAACAAAAAACGTTAAAAGTTATATTTAGTGTTCTATGAGAGTAATCTTTTTAAATTTGGTGTTAAGATGTCGGTTTCTATAAGCTTTGAAATTAAATATATTTCGACGGGATTGCATTAGTGACTTGCACTTCCCATACAAACCAAAAACGTTTTGTGCTATATATAGTGTACTATAAGAGTAGTTTTCTTTAAATTTGTTGTAGAGGTGTCGATTACTATAAGCTTTGAAATTATATGGATTTCAACTGGATGGCGTAAGTGGGCGCGGCAGTGGGGTAGTGTTAATATTGAAGTGGTAATTTTTAATATTTGACCACTAAGTGCGTCCTGAGCGATTTGGGAATTTTGTTGCTGTAAGGATATTTTCCTTGTTTATTGGAATATTCTGGAGGTAGTCACTCCATAAGTGACAACTCATCGAGGCGGTGAACCCGAGTCACTTGGAGTCATTTTGTGGTTTGCATGCGATTTCTGTAGAATTGCAATATAACACCTATAGGCACCGTTTGGTACAAAAACTTATCGCAGCTAATTATGTTTGGCGGTGCGCGCGATTTTTTGGATTTTATTGCTTTTAGGATATTTTCCTCGTTATTTGGAGTATCCCGGATGTAGTCTCTCCATAAGTGACTACTCGTCGAGGCGGTTCACTCCGAATCACTTGGAATCACCGAGGTGAGAGATTTTTACAGAATAGCACTATAACACCTATAGGCCACGTAGATGCAAAAACTTATCGGACCTAATTACATTTTGCGGTGCGTGTGCTTTTTGGATTTTTGCGGATTTGCTTAAAATTAAGTATGTCGTCGTCCTCTTACGACAGGAAGCAGTGTAACGAAATCCGCAAACATCTAAAAAAAACGAACGCACCGCAAAACGTAAGTTTTTTGCGATAAGTATTTCCACCAACGTGGCCAACGAACATTTGGCAAAATTTAAATAGTAGGAGTGGTACTTCGCATTATAGCAAAAAATTTATATATTACCATTCATAGAGTGTTTCCCAACGAAATGTCATGAAAAAGTATAAAACTTATAAATAAAGCTAGGCACGGTGGTCTTTAAAAAATTTTAATTTTTCGAAATACCACCCGCGATTTTTTTCAGGGATAATGTTGGCGGACCCTTTCAGTGTCAAATTCCTCGAACCGCGAAATCCAACGTCCAGCCGTTTTTTTTTGACATTTTCATTTTTTAACGATTTTTTGAGTATATCTCGGTGTTTATATACATTAGAGCGGTTCAAAATAAAAACTTTTTGATATTTTTCACGATGTGTCAGTGGATTACAATAGCCCTATATGTCTAGAATAAACAACCCATAAGGATTTTCATCAATTTTGAAAACTGGAATGCCGCCGCCTGTTTTAAGTTACCTACCCATTTTCAAATATATCGATTTGAAAAATGGTGCAAGCTAAAGAGGTTATCACATTTTGCAACAAAGTGGGTATGCTTTTCGAACTATTATCGATCGAAGAATTTGATTCCGTGATCAGTTTTCTTCTTCTTTTTTTCTTATAAAAAAATTGAAAATTGCCCGGACAAAAATTAAAAAATTCCGATTTTCTACTTTCAAGTTGCAAAATCTTGATATAATATTTTACCGCCGATCTAGTGGTACATTATTTTCAATGTACCTTTATTTGCTTAAGAGAAAACCGTAAACTGCATATCCATATCATCTTTCAATACCAAGATATCTGCATTTTTCTAAATTAATAGACCTGAAATTTTTCGATTCGGCGTTGACATATGTATATACATATTAGGCAGATTCAAAATTTTTTTTGTTCCAAACAGCTATTATCGATCGAGGAACTTGAATCTGTGATTAGTTTTTCTTCTTCTTCTTTTTTTCTTGTTTTTATGTTGGTGTTTTCAATCAAAAACTATAATATTATTTTTCACTTTTTATATTAATTTCATTAGTACTTACCTTCAACTTTGAAGTTCATTAAAAAAAAATTTTCTTTAATATTGACAAATAGCAAAATTAATATTTTTCCACGACTACTCACAAGTTTTCAGAAATTTAAAATAGAACAAAACAACTTCTTTCACTTCAACCGTCTGAAACTGCTTTCCTAGCTTTTAGAGTATTTGTTGTAAAACTATACCGTTATTTTCTTTAAACGGGAGATTCACTTTTGTCCAGCTAGCATACACTAGACGCAACACTGTGTAGCGTGTTTGTGTATATCGATCACAAATTGTTTGATATAGCACGTATTTGGTTTTTCTTTTATGTATAACAGACGTCTTGATTTTTGTGGACGCAACTTTTGGTAATTCAAATGAGATTGAACTACGTAGGTTTGGCCTGATCAAAAATAAAATTTAAAATAATGATAAGTGCGGCTGGCAGTACCGTTATAGTAATCTCATAAATTGAGCCAAAAGCGTTAACGTAAACTGCTTAGTATATAAAGATTATAAATTTTGTCAAATTTGCGTGGATAATAGCCACATACATATATAAAACCATCCGATTCAATCCTTAGTTTTCCAAGTTGTAGAGAAATTTAAAATCAATTAAAACTACAAAATATTGGGTTTAATTAAAAATCCACCTGTGCAGGTTTATTTATTTGTAACATTTCGGTCGCGAAAGTTGATTAGTTTTTTTTTTGGTGATCAATTTGTTAATTTACCATCTGAACAACATCCTCCCCCATAACGAATCTGGTACCACGTTCTGTATAGGGATAGGTATATCATTTTACTTTATGTAGAAGAAAAATGGAAAGCGACACCCAGTAGGGAAAATTTGATGCGGTAAATGAACCTATTTAAATAAAAATATATATAAAAAAAATAGAACAGGCAGTAATAGAATCTGGCCTTTAAATATGTTCAATTTTTACCCATTAACCGCCAATTTTTTCTCCGCCGGTCAATTTTCTTGATTTTTTCAGGAAAGTCTTATTTTGGTACCGAGATGAAGATAACGACATTAGAAAATTTTCTGATTTCCCGTTTTCCCGGAAAATGGTGTTGCTTTAAAGCAACAGCGGCGGAATGTGTTATCTTTACAATATGCTTTTTCTCTTTATGCAATTATTTTTTTCGCGCTTTTCACGAGCGTTTTCGCGCCTTTTTCTTTATTGTTTTTTTCTTTTTGTTTGACATTTTGTTTTGTATTGTGTAATTGAAAATTCACCCAATTTGGTATCTTCGCTGAGGATTTATCCATCAATGAACAAATGGTGCCATATTTTGGTAAACATTCAAGCAAAATGTTTATTAGGGACAAACCCGTTCGCTTTGGCTTTAAGAATTGGTGTCTTTGTTCATCGAATGGATATTTATTCGCATCACTTATGATAAGCAAATTGGACTAGATGCACATATTGTGCTGAAACTTCTGCAAAACGTCACACAACCAGAACTTCATTCAATAGTCTTTGATAACTTCTTCACATCATATAACTTTCTCTGCTTATTACGGGAAAGAAAATTTTACGCAACAGGAACAATTCGATCCAATCGCTTACGAGGTGGTGAAGAATATCTGAAAACTCGTCGAAACTAGCCAAAAGGTTCTTATGACCATTGCTTCGATCGTACAAATAAAATTTTACTTGTTCGCTGGCAAGATAATGCGGAAGTCACCTTAGCTTCGAATTACAATGAAATTGAACCTGAAAATAAAACCACCCGGTGGAATAAACTCACAAAACAAAAAGAAGCAATCATGCAACCAAAACTGATCAACACTTATAATCACGGAATGGGTGGCGTTGATTTACACGACATGCTGTTGCGAACTACCGGGTAAGAATTAGAGGAAAAAAATGGTGGTGGCCCATGTGGGTGAACTTTTTGGGATCAGCATTAGCAAACGCGTGGAAATTACATAGCATGATTCGAAAGTATGACCAATCCCAATAGCGTCCATTGACCCAACATGATTTTCGGTCGTTTGTTGCCAGATCGCTGCTTACCTTTATAGTAGAGTATTCAGGTATCGAAAAAGAAGAAGATTATCGAGAATTCCGTTGTACTATTTGCAGATGGGAAACGGCTACGTTGCAAAATTTGTCACAAGAATTCGCGATTTCAGTGCAAGAAATGCAATGTCACCTTACACCTAAAAAATTGTTTTGAAGAATATCATCGTCGTTTTTAATAAAAATTAAACATGCCTTGTTTGGGGACGTCCATTAATTACGTGAGCTAAAATAGGAGCGAGGGGATACGGCAAAATCTCACCAAGAAGGGAGGGGTCAAGGAAAACCTCACGTCAACGTTTTAATGCATAGAATTAACAATAAAAATTATAATTTAAATCTCTTGGGAGGGGGGGTGTCCCGCCAGATCTCACCAAGAGGAGGGGGGGGGGTCCGAATTTTCAAAAAACCACCTCAAGTAATTAATGGACGTCCGCTTATTTGAAAAAAAATAAGTTTTTATTTTAGTTTGGTAGATGAAAAATGTACTGAAATTTTTTTTTCAATGATATCATATCCCACCACTGTTGCTTTAAAGCAACACCTTATTTCAATCACTCCTAGGAAGTTCAAACAATAATTGAAAATAATTTATTTATAGTAGGAGTCTAGATTGATCTTTCGGCAGTAGTTCTGCATCATTGAAGTAAAAAAAAAAAATCGGTCTTTAATTTTTTCAGATTTTTAAAAACAGGTCGAAAAAAGATGTTTTTTTGACCTCTGTGGCAGACACTATAAATAAAGACAAAAATAAAAAAGTAGTGAAAGAAATCGAAAGGTATTTGATTAAGCTATATAATGATTTAATAGCGTTTTGATATCACGGTTGGCTGGAAAAAGTTTCAACCCTCAAGTTGCATCCTTCCGAAAATTCATGGTGCTTCATATTTGAGGTACCTCACTGATAATTTTTCTGCAAAAAAAAAAAATCCCCCGGGCGCTTCTTTTTTAAACCTAATTTTTGTGTTTTTCACCTCAAATTCTTAAAAAGCTTGATTTCAATGATTACACTAGTTTACACTCAAAATGTTCCATCGATAAGAAGTTACTTTTCTTATATACTTTTTCCTGCTGAATTCGGAAATGAAAATAACACAGTTTTCGAGATATTGTGGTTTTTTCATTTTTCCGACATTCTTTCACTTTGAAATTCATATCTTGAACTATAAATGTCCAATTTCATCGTATTCAGAAAATTTTTATTTTCATTTCCAAATTCAGCAGGAAAAAGTACATAAGAAAAGTAACTTCTTATCAATGGAACATTTTGAGTGTAAACTAGTGTAATCATTGAAATCAAGCTTTTTAAGAATTTGAGACGAAAAACACAAAAATTAGGTTTAAAAAAAAAGCGCCCGGTGATTTTTTTTATTTTGCAGAAAAATGATCAGTGAGGTACCTCAAATATGGAGCACCATGAATTTTCGGAAGGATGCAACTTGAGGGTTAAAAATTTTCCAGCCAACCGTGATATCTTTGCGCGTTTATTTTTGGCAATTTTTCATACTTGGTGTTGCTTTAAAACAACGGCGGCGGTTGATGGGTTAAGTAAATGAATTTAGGATGGATAGGAAATAATTGTTAACAAAGAAAAAATTTGTTAGTAGCTTTAAGTGGAAATTAAATAAAAAGAAAACTGAATTAAACCGATTGAAAGAAAAAAAAAATATTGTAGCACCTTCTAAGCGAATAAACCGCACACTTTTATGGTCCAACTTCAACTAACTCTTTATTTCAAATTTCTCAAACAGTTTGATCTTAGGGTTGGTTTCTTATAACTAGTTACACATGTTAGAAAGAGATAACTGATATATAATAAACTGTTTAATCTTAATGCTAGCATCTTACGATTGACTACATATGTTAGAAACAGATAACTGATATAAAAGTAATTTGAGATAGAAATATGTAATAAAATAATACACAACATACAGTGTATACACATACATGGTGGCTCACTTAACAAAGATTGAATACTGCTTACACGTATACAGGATGTTGCACTTGACAAGCATTGAATACTTCTACAATATGGAGGTTTAAATTTTGACCTGAAGGTGTAGGTAGCGGAAAGGTAGGTAAATGTACGCAATAGGGGTGACCTTAGAATCGGGCACGGAGTCCCCAAGGACAGCTGGTGTGAACCAGCCGAGGGTGGGCAGCCCAAGACCGATGCCCAACATCAAACATCGGTCCGTCAAGAGAACGCCATGATTCACTAGTGCCGAATGTGAACGAGGGGGAAATGAGATTGGAAGGAGAGAGAGAGAGGTGAGTTTTCTTTGCGCCGAAATAAATGGTTAGTTAATTTGTTTAAAGATCGAAAGTAAGTAACGTCGTATAGTTTATGAAGATTCCGTAAGTCTGGTACACATTTTTTTTGTCTGTCGTTACGAAGAGTTTAGTTTTCCTGTCAAGAACCACGACATCCGACGAGCTAAAGCTGCGCTGTCCTCAAGTGTACCAGCACTGTCAGAGAACTAAACTTGGTGCATTTCCATTACGCACGACAGGTCATTGCCAGATAGCAGTAACATCTGCGCGATGTGGTAATGTCTTGAAACTTGTAGTAATGCAAGGTACGACAATACATAGCTCGCCCTATTTTTTGATTTTTATTGCTGTAAGGATATTTTCCATGTTCTTTGGAGTATCCCGGAGGTAGTCACTCCATCAGTGACTACTCACTCCGAGTCACTTGGAGTCACCAAGGTGAATGAAAATTGCAATTTTGTGGTTTGTGTGCGATTTTTAAAGAATTTCACCATAACACCTATTGGACACGTTGATGCAAGAACTTATCGCACCTAATTATGTATTGCGGTGCGTGCGGTTTTTGGTTTTTTGCGGATTTGCTTACAATTAAGTATGTCATCGTTCTCTGACGACAGAAAGCCATATCTTATCAACAACTTTTTTCATAGTTTTTAAATATTTCAACTTATTCAACTTATTTCAACAAATTTCATATTTTTTCAACCTCAAAACGAAAAACCGAACAATGGTCGGTCTCCTGGTACTAAATGTTTAAAAACCACAAAGTTTTAAAAAAATAACTTACTTTATATTTGTGTCCCTATTATTTCACACAGGCTAAGCTGAGCTCACTTCACAATACGATCAACAACTTCGAGACGAAAAATATTTTTACTTTGATAACGGTTAACGGTGCATTTATATCCCAGCAAGTACTGTAATATTTTATCTCAATTTATTCAAATAGAAGCAGAGGTGTGTTTGAAATATTTTAATGTATGTAAGTGTCTCTATTATTTTTCACATGACTGTATGTCAACTTTTTTTAACCTACTTTAACTTTTTTCGACTTCTTCAACCATGATCAAATTTTTTCGATTTTTTACACTTTTTCTGCTATTTTCAACTTTTTCCAGGATCTATCAACAATTTTCAACTCTATTTTGGACTTTTTCAAATTTCTTGACTTATTTGGACTTGTTCAACATTTTTCAACTTTCACAATCTATTATTTTTTCGAACTCTTTCAACTTTTTTTTTAAATTTTCATCATCTTTCAATTTTTTCAACTCTTACAACCTTAATCATATTTAATATTTACCAACTTTTTCAATATACTTCGAATTTTTCAACTTATTTCGACTTTTTCACCTTGTTCAACACTTACAACTTTTTCTACCTATATGTATCATTTTTTTCTAACCTTTGCAACTTATTTCTTTTTATTACATACAACCTTTTTCACTTTTTACATTTATTCAGCTTTTCTAGACTTTAATCGATTTTTTTTTATTTCGACCTATTCTTGCAACTCTTGCAACCTATTTCGATTTATTAATCTTTTTTCGACCCTGTAAATTTTTTTATTCCTCAATTTTTTTCAAATTTTTCAATTGTTTTTAACTTTTTCCAATCTTTTTCAACCATTTAATCTTTTGCCTTTCTTCCAACCTTTTTCAACGATTATCTAATTTTCAAACTTTTCGACTAATTAAACTTTTTTTGAATTTTTTAAGTCTTATCGATACTACAGCCTTTTGCGACCGTCTCAACTGATTTACCTGCTCAACGTTCACCTTAGAATGCTTACCTGGACATCTTCAGTACTCTGTATGTATGTAAGTACCAGTATATACAAAAAATCGATAACTTTTGCATTGGAGTATGTGAAGTGAGAATTTTAGAAGCACGATTTTAGCCATAGTATATGTAGTGTTTTGATTTTTTTATTTATTTACTAGCTGTCCCGGCAGACGTTGTCAAGCCCTTCCCGGTAGTTGTTCCGGATGTTATATGAACTCATGCGATGTAATGTATAAGCGAAACAGCCCATTTTTCCAGTGAAACTTATTTTGCCAGGACTTTTTATATCAAGTCCCATTCATCTGCGTCCAGTACACTATGAGATATGATTAATTTGATTTTGGAGGGTATGTCACTGCCCATTTTTCTAAATTAAACTTAGCAAAAACCTTCCGTAGACCATTAGAAACATTTAAGAAATAATTATGAAATCTTCGTAAAAATTTTATTTAAAAAAGATTTTTGTATGTGGGCCACTCTAAGTATGTGCCTCTAAATATAACAGCCACGTGGTGTAAATTCCATGAGAATCGATTAAGAGGTTTTCGAAAATATTATATTTTAAAAATATGCTTGTATGAGGGCCATCCTAACTATGCACCCTACATATAAAAGGCGTGTGGTGTAAATTCGATGTGAATCAATTGACCGGTCTTCATGAAAATAATAGTTTATATACATACATATATGCTTCTATGAGGGCCATCCTAATAAAAGTTTCATTCTTACGATTAATATAGAAGCTAAGTGGTGTAAGTTACATGTGAATCAAGTAAGTGGTCTTTGTGAAAATGCTATTTTAAAAATATGTTTGTATGAGGGCCACCCTAAATTAAAATTTTGTAGCCTTAACTTTGCCTTTTAATATGAAAGAGCTACATGGTGTGAATCGCTTGGCCGTTCTTCGTGAAAATTATATTTTAACAATATTTTTGTATGAGGACCACCCTAAATATGTACCCTAAGCAAAATTTTTGTAGCCTAAGCTATGACTCTTAATATAAAAGACACGTGGGGTCAATTCCAAATTAATCGATATGGTCTTTGTGATAATGCTATTTTAAAATTATGTTTGTATGAGGCCCACCCTAAATATGCATCATAAATAAAACTTTTATAGCCTTAGCTATTCCACTTAATATAAAAGACACGTGGTGTAAATTCCATGTGAATCGATTAAGTGGTCTTTGTGAAAATGCTATTTTAAAAATATGTTTGTATTACGGCCACCCTAAATAAAAGTCTTATAACCTAAGCCATGCCTCGTAACATAAAAGATACGTGGTGTACATTCCATGTGAATCGATTGATCGGTCTTTGTGAAAATGCTATTTTAAAAATATGTTTTTTATGAGGGCCACCTGAAGTTTTATAACTTAAGTTATGCTTCTCACTATAAAAGCCACGTGGTGTACATTCCATGTGAATCAATTATGTGGTCTTTGTGAAAATGCTATTTTTAAAATATGTTATGTATGAGGGCTACCCTAAATATGCACCCTGCATAAAAAAGCTTAAAATAGAAGACACCTGGTGTAAATTCCATGTGAATCGATTAAGTGGTCTTTGCGAAAAGGCTATTTTAAAAATATTTTTGTATAAGGGCCACCCTAAATAAAAGTCTTATAACCTAAGCCATGCCTCAATATAAAAGATACGTGCTGTACATTCTATGTGAATCGATTTACCGGTCTTTGTGAAATTGCTATTTTAAAAATATGTTTGTATGAGGGCCACCTTAAATATCCACCCTAAGCAAAAGTTCTGCAATTTAAAATATGTCTCTTACTATAAAAGCCACGAGGTGTAAATTCCATGTGAATCAATTAAGTGGTCTTTGTGAAAATGCCATTTTTAAAATATTTGTGTATGAGAGGAGGAGTTTGGAGTCTAACACTGTGACACGAGAATTTTATATACATATTAGATTTGTTTATCTGTAATGAAAACTGAATATGTAATTAAAAAACAAATCTTATAGTGACAATTTTTATTTAATTTTTTTGCTTATTTTATAACTTTAACCAACTTTAATTCAGGAATTTTTTTCGCGATTTTTTCGGGCTTCGTCCTTAGTTTTACACCAGTTAGAAATGTTTTTAATCCATCTTCATTATGCTAAAAATATAAAAACTTAATTATGAAAAGGCAATTTTATAGATTTTGTAGATTTTTTTTCCCTATAGCCTGATTAATAATTACAATAGAAATCAATACCACTGTAGAAAATAAAAAAAAAATGTTGTACAGAGCTAAGACAAACATTCCATCACATACCGAACACTTTCTGACAGGGTTTCGAACCCGAACCCGTGAACCCGCTCCGGTTCAATGATTTTTGTTACATTATGTGAACCTGAACCCGAACCCAAATCCAATAAAAAATTCGGTTCAGGTTCAAGTTTTATAGCCAATTATTATTTAAGTGTTAATATATGGAATCGGAAGACCCGAAATAATGTTTGTGCACCAGAAATGAAAAGCGTGGACTACTTTAACTTAATCGGAAATGAAGTAGTTATACGTAGGCCATTATATTTATTAACCAGTGATACCGTGATATTTCAGCAGGATAATGAAGCATTCATTCAGCAAAAATAGTAAAAGAGTTTTTCCGGTACAACAAGTAGAGAATAAAGGAGGATCCACCCCAGTTAGAACGAATTTAAGTTACAAAAATTTTGTGCTATCGTTTTGTCGCACCTTAAAATTAAGGTTTTTGGTTTGATTCAAAAATGCATTAATTTCTTTAACAAATTCTTTACACGTTATTTAGTTCCTTAGCTTTAAGAGCATATACCATGAAAATAAATTTTTAATAATTGTTGTAAATCCTGTAAAATACCGAAAAACTAGTTGTGCTATCGTTTTGTCGCGGACTGTACATATCAAAAGTCAGTCTACATGTAGAAATTTTTTTCAAAAATAACCAAAATAACATTCTAAAATAAATGTAACTGCTTAAGTTTTATTTTTTCGGAAAGAAATTGAACCCGAACGAGAACCCGAACCGAACCCGAACCCGAACCCACTAAATTTCAAGGTATTGAACCTGAAGCCGTATCCGCCCCAAAATTTACAGGGTTCGAAACCCTGCTTTCTGACCGACACATTTTTATATCGCTCCAAATTTTTTTTTTGCATATTCAAGACATTATATGAGGAGTGAACACTTGCATCGGAAATTTTTTTATTATCGAAGACATCGAGAGATATCGAGTTGTGAAGTTTGAACGTTTTACTTTTTATGGTTATATTCAAATTGTCATATCTCTGGAAAATTTTAACGGAAAAGTATTTTGTTTAATACCGTTTTAAAACTAAAAAGATCAGCTTTCTTGTTAAATTTTTGTAAATGGCATCATATATCGGCTCTAAATTGCATCCCAAATAATCCCCAATTAAAACGTTTGTAGTAACTCCCACTTTTATTAAAAGTTGGTTAAAGCACACCGTGAATATGTTGAATTATTCATTTTCATTTAAATAAAAATTATTTGTTTTGTCTTTGTGATAAAATAATTTTTTAAATATGTAAGTTTCACTAAAATATTTTTTTGTGATTGTTTCATAATTGTAATGTAAAATAATTGTATTTTTAGTCCCTGATGATGACTTCCAATGGAAGTCGAAGTATCGGAAATAATTTAAAATAAAATTTTAAAAAACAGGAAACGTTTTTTAATTTACTGACCTTCAGCCCGCCAAAATTTTTACCTACGTAAAAATTATTTTCAAATTTTTAAATTTCACACTTACGGTGTCGCACGGGAGCAACTTTATATAAGTACCAAGATCGCAAATCTTCTTATTTTTCAGCAAGTTTTTTTTATAAGTTTTTATTGTATAAAAATTCTCTGTATGTACACCCATCCCTCGATTTACGCGGTACTTCTTTTGCGTGGTTTTAAAATAACGCGGTTTCAAAATATTATATGACTTAATTTTTTTTTCAGCTAAATGCACGTGTAAGACATTTTTTTCAGTTAAAAACACTTGGACATAAATAATATGACGAAGTTTCGTATATATGTAGTAAACATCATGGTGTAAAGACAAAGGTGGAGTCATGGTGTAATAACAAAGGTGGAGTAATTATGACACTTCTCTCATCATTTTCTGGATATTGGCCAGTAATAGACTCACATTGACATTTATCACCAATTCGACTTTATTGTGTTTCGTTTATTTTTGACATATAGTTGTTTTTCATTATTGGTCCCGTTTAGCAACTCCTACATTTTCGAAGCGTTTGAAGCAACTTTTTACTAAGTGGTTATTGTGTTAGGTTTTTCAGAATACTATTGCGAATAAATAATTATGCTAAATCGTGCATCGGGTTTCAATCTGACACTAATAAGTCTTTTCTAATATTGAATAACAACAACAGCGACCAAATTTGTCACAATTAAAGTATTTGGCGCAACATTAGCAGCTTATCGTTCAGAAAGTTTTCTAGAACTTTATGCTTAAGCTCTGCAATTTATCAAAGCGCATAAATTTGTTGAAGGGGCAATTGAAATGTTATAATGTCAAAGTTAAAGCAAGTCAGCGAATACTCTCACGCTCTTAAAATGGCTTCAACACTTATGGCTGTCCTTAATTACTTCACCTTTGTTATTACACACCATATTTTTTGGAAAAATTTTGGTTTTACTTTCATGTTACTTTTTTATTTAATTTTCTTACTTTTTATAATTAATACTTTCACCTTTGTTATTACACACCATATTTTTTGGAAATATTTTGGTTTTACTTTCATGTTACTTTTTTATTTAATTTTCTTACTTTTTATAATTAATACTTTGATTGAATTTAAAAAATAAAAATTAATTCCCTAAAATCTAATTATTTTATTTAATTATTATTTTTTATATAATCTTGAATTTTTCATTAGGTAGGTACGTACATATGTACATTATGGGTTCAGTTTACGCGGATTTTTTTTTACAAATTATGCTATTTTCTTTGAGTTCTATTGCTCGATTTACGCGATTTTTAAATTCTGAAAACCAATCCACTCAATTTGTATGGACTTCTTGTCTCGATTTACGCGGTTTTGAATTACGCGGTTTTTTCAAAAACCTATCTACCGCGTAAATCGAGGGATGTACTCGATATTTAATAAGCTTTCTGCGTGTACTTTCGACGCACTGATAACAAATGTTGTTTTTTTCAAGTTGCACATGATTTCGAAATATGCGATAATGCAAAGCAAAAATTTACAATTATTTACAATGGCATAGTTTCTTATGCATTCTTTTTTGAATCTTTATAGCCTCAGAAAGGTTTAAGAGAGCAAAAGTCTATGTATAGTCTCTTTTTAAGATCTTTTATCAAAACAAAACGTGCAATAGAAATATCCAAATAAGAAAAGTTTCGCTTGCGCGACTTTGCAACCGAATACAGTTATTGTTTCCCTATGAAAATATGATAAAACAAAATGTTTTCAAGAACTTTTAAATTCTTTGCCATTTATATGCCCATATATATTTTTTTTCTCCTTTTTTTCGCTCTTCTTATATATATATTAATTAAGCAAAATTTTATTTTCATTCAAAGATGTACTATAAAAGACTAGGTCTAACTGTGCAACCCTAATTAATTAAATAAATAAAAAATAAAATAAAATAAATGAACCTAAGCATAAGTCAGGATTTGTGCAGTCCTGGCTAATTTGGAAATGTCCACACTTGTTGGTTCCGCAATTGAATATTTTTAGCTACGGCCGTTCTAACACTTGAGCTACTGAGCAACTGCCCTTGAGGTGTACAGAGTGCGCATATTACATTTGCTATCTTTTGTCACTTTCTCGCTTGTTGTCCATAGCCGTTAGATAGTCTGCCTAAAGTCATGCTATGATTTATTTTTCGAAAATTGTGGTGTTGCCAGCCACATATTTTTAATGTAATATGCGCACTCTGTACACCTCAAGGGCAGTTCCTCAGTAGCTCAAGTGTTAGAGCGGCCGTCGCTAAAAGTATTCAATTGCAATGCATGAACGGTCAGGGGTTCGAGTCCATGTACAGAGTTAACCAAACTGGTCTGATGGGGCTATTGGTAATAGCCAAAACATGTCACCAATTACCAGGTTAAAATTGTTTCATTTGTTATGTTTGTCATATTTGTTGAATAAAAAATAGCATGTGATCAATATGTAAACATTTACAATATTGTTCTTTGCTAAAATTTGACTGTAAGAGTTCGATTAAATTAATGTTTAATTATAAAATAACCAGTCGCAAAAATCAACTTTCTTAAAATATTGTAGCGAAATTTGGTTTATGCCAGAAAATTCTCGTAATAAAAATTAAACGATATTAGCTAGCATCACTGACCGTAGAAAAATACTTGCATCACTGACCGTAGCAAAATACGTGCATCACTGACCGTAGAAAAATACTTGCATCACTGACCGTAGAAAAATAACACCATCTAGCGACATTTAGCATGTTTTCTGTACTATAAATGATAAAGTGGTACAACATTATCAACGTCGATAATCGCTATCTAGAAGGCACTGGAAACGACATTCTGGATAATGGCGGATGGTACGACATTATCAACGTCGATAATCGCCATATAGAAAGTACCGGAAACGTCATTCTAGACAACGGCAGAAAATGATGACTTTAGTATAAAAGGCTGTCATATGAGCAGCAGAGACACAGTTGATATTGAACAGTGGAACACAGTGGATCTTAAGTGAGAACATATGAATTTAAGTACTAAAGTGATATAGTGGATTTTAAGTAATAAAGTATAACGTTTGTGTATACAATTTGAATGTAAAGATTAAATAAACAATTGTACTGTGTAAAAACTACCGTTTTTGATTTAAATAAACCATTTTATAATTAAATCGAATAATAATTAAATCGAACTCAGAAAAGATTAAGAGATTGAAATTACTGTCAAAGGGACAGGAAATTTCGTAACAATTGGTGTCAGAAGTGGGATTGTGTAATAGAATTAACAATCAAATAAAAAAAATGGTTAAGTTTGACGAACTAAAAGTGGATCAACTAAAGAAGGAGTTGCAGCAGCTGAATCTGCAATCATGTGGCGGAAAGTTGGAGTTACAGAAACACTTACGGCAGGCTCTTGAGGCTCAAGGGGTAGACCTGGAAGAGCATGAATTTTATAGTGATGTCTCAGAATCAACAGCGAAAATGGAGGAAGCTTCTGGAATGGCTGCAAGTGGTGACGTTGTAGATATGTCAAAGTTCGAGAAAATGTTAATGGCGATAACGCAGACAATAAATCAAGATGCACTACAAATAGACCTGAAATTAAGTCAGAATGCGCTACAGATGAATAACAATATCCAGGAGGTTCGGAAAGAAATTGACCAGAGCTTAAGTCAGAACGCGACGCAGATCCACGAGGCTGTTCGAACGGAGGTTGCCAAAATGGTAAATGGCCTCGATGCAAAAGTGATTGAGTTACGAGACGACGTTGAATCATTTAAGGAAAAAGCCCAAGATAAGTTTGTAAAAGTTCAAAATAACTATGAAGACGTTAATAAAAGGATTCAACAGTTGGAAATAAGCGGACCAACCACTCAAGTAATAAGAGAAATCAGCGCAGAGAGGCTTAAGGCACCCATGTACGATGGAACAACGCCATTTAGTGTTTTCAAGCTCCAGTTCGAAACAACATCTGCTCATAATCGCTGGGATTACGATAGCGCAGCAGCAGCGCTAATTGTGGCATTAAAAGGCGCAGCTGCAGAAGTATTGCAAACGGTTCCAGTGGCAGAGCAAATGAATTACAAGGCGGTGATGGATGCCTTACAGCGAAAATATGGCAGTGACCACATGAAGCAGAGCCACAGACTGGAGTTGAAAAGTCGTATCCAAAAGTCTGGTGAGTCCTTGCAGGAGTATGCTGCGGATATTGAACGATTGACACACCTTTCATATCCTGACGAGTTAAGTGTTGTAGCTGAAAAATTCAAAATAGAGGCGTTTATTGACGGCATACGTGACTCAGAGACAAAACGCGAGACAATGAGGAACCCGAAGACTACATTTAATGAAACAGTCACGGTTGCTCTCACTCAAGAGACAATTGCGTTAACATCCCGCCCATCATTGAAAACTCGTCGGATGGAGGTGGAGGCTGAGAAGAAAAATTCATCGTTCGCCACCAGTAGCTTCAACGGAAATTGCTATAACTGTGGCAAGCAGGGACACATGGCACGTGACTGCAAATCACGTCGTAAACGATCCGCATCAAGTTCACCAAGAAGAAAAATGGGAAATAGGGTGAACGATGGCAAAATGGTAGCGAAGAGCAGTCGTTAAACTAAAGAGAGTCAGTACAGCGGGGCGTGAGCTGACTCTCACTTATGATTGCCCCACAGTCTTAGTTTCGAAGCTCTGCCGAAATTCCAACAGCCTTACCATCGGTGGAAAAATCAACGAAAGACCATGTGAGCTAACTTTGGATACAGGCGCATCGCATTCAATTGTGAGGACAGATTTATTTAATAGACGACGAGTAATGCCATTAAATGAGAACAGCGACAGAAGAAATTGCGCAAATAGTAGGAAAAGTTACAGCAAGTGTTCTTATCGGCAACAAAACTGTGGAACATGATTTTATTGTTGCAAACATCACCGATAAGGTTATCATTGGCGTAGACTTCATGATTCGACACGGGTTCACTTTGGATCATAAGGATAAGACGTTAAGATATGCCAATGTAGAGTTGCCTTTAGACATTGGCTGTAGACAAAAATTAACAATTGCAAGAGTCTACATAAGTGAGCGCTGTCGAATTGAACCCAAAACCGAAGAAATTATTTGGGCTACAACAAGTGAAGACTGTGGGACAAGCCATCTGTGGGTAGTGGAAGCAAATAGGAAAAATTTTAAGAAAGACCTGATTATTGGAAAGACCCTAGTAAAAACAAGAGCAGACAGCAAAATACCGGTACGAATTTTGGATCCAACAAATAAGCCAAAATGGATGCAAAAAGGTGAACTAATAGCGCAATGTGAGAAAGTTACGGCTGTTATAAATTGTGAAAATGACCAGTAGGACACAAAAGGTACAGCTTTAACAAAATCATCGGCTTTGGAAGTATTGACGAAAGAATGGACGAAGGATTTGTCTGCCCAGAACAAAAATAAAGCAAAAAGGTTTCTGCAGAAGAATTGGCGGATATTCGCGTTCAAAGGAGAAAATAATGGCCGCATTGGTCGCATTGATACAGGTGATTTTCGCCCAATTCGTCAACCTCCAAGGAGACTAGCACTCGCTAAGAGAGAGGAAGTAACGGGCCTTATAGAGGATATGGCGCGAGAAAAGGTCATTGCACCATCAGAAAGCCCGTAGAGTTCACCGGTCGTGCTTGTCAAAAAAAGGACGAAAGTATGCGACTCTGTGTGGATTACAGAAAATTAAATGACGTCACCAAAACAGACAGCTACCCGTTACCCAGAATCGATGATACGTTATCTGTAGCAACATAGTTTTCCACCTTGGACTTACAAAGTGGATATTGGCAGGTGGAAATAGATGAAAAAGACAAAGAAAAAACTGCTTTTAGTATTGGGAATGGTCTATGGCAGTTTAACGTCATGCCGTTTGGTCTTTGTAACGCTCCAGCTACGTTTGAGCGGTTAATGGAACGAGTGCTCAAAGGACTACATTGGAAGACCTGTTTAGTGTATCTTGATGACATAATCATTATGGGAAAAAATTTTGATGACCACTTGAAAAATCTGGAGGAAGTGTTTGAGCGTTTGGAGGCAGCTGGACTAAAATTAAGTGCGAAAAAGTGCTCACTTTTCCAGTGTGAAGTCAAATATATAGGGCACAAGGTTACTTCAGAAGGAATACACACAGATGAGGATAAAATAAAAGCTGTGAAAAATGGGCCACGACCATCTAATCTTCATGAGTTGCGAAGTTTTCTGGACCTATGCACTTACTACAGACGTTTTGTTCCTGGTTTCGCAAATGTCGTAGGTAGTCTGCATGAGCTGACACAGAAAAATCGGAAATTCGAATGGAGTGGTGCACAGGAAACTGCATTCCAAAAGCTGAAAGAATTATTGTCTACAGCGCCTATACTCGCGTACCCAATACCCAGCGAAAAATTTGTATTGGACACCGATGCGAGTGGCCATGGTATTGGAGGAGTTTTGTCCCAAGTCATCAATAGACAAGAAAAAGTCGTCGCATATTTCAGCAAAATTCTGTCGAAACCTGAGAGGAATTATTGTGTAACTCGGAGAGAGTTACTGGCAGTAATGGAATGCGTGAAGCACTTCCATAAGTACTTATATGGACAGAATTTTCTCCTGAGGACAGACCATGCGGCATTAAGGTGGCTACTTCAATTCAAGGATCCTGAAGGTCAAATCGCACTGTAGATAGAACGCTTGCAGAGCTATGATTTCACCATAGAACATCGCAAAGGAAGCCAGCATGGAAATGCGGATGCACTTTCCCGTCGTCCATGTAAAATTGAATGCGGTCATTGTTCACGAACGGAAAGTAAAGCTGGAACAATTGATGTGCGCCTTTTGAACGTTTTACCTGAAGAAAAGTGGACAAAAGAGGAGGTACAACGGGACCAGCGCAGTGATACAGATTTGGCAACTATAATTAAGTATAAGGAGCTGAGTAGGAAACCGGCTTGGCAAGAAATATCAAGTGAAAGCCAAATCTATAAAGACTGCTGGTTATTCCAAAGGAAAAATTAAGGAAATAATCAAGGATTATCACAATGGATCGAGTGGTGGACATCTGGGCGTAACAAAAACCACAGAGAAAATAAAGAAACGGTTTTATTGGGTTGGATGCCAAGAAACAGTTGCTGACTGGATCCGCCGTTGTGAGCAATGTGCAATTGCTAAAGGACCAAGGCAACGCACTCGGGGAAAAATGCATCAGTATAACGTTGGAGCTCCCTTCGAGAGGATAGCCATGGACATAGCGGGACCTTTTCCAATCAGCAATGCCGGAAATAAATACATCCTTGTGGTAATTGATTACTTTAGTAAGTGGCCAGAAGTATATCCCATACCCAATCAAGAAGCAAAAACAGTGGCAGACATTTTCATCAAAAATTGGATTTGCCGATATGGAGCTCCACTTGAGTTGCATTCTGACCAAGGACGAAATTTTGAGTCGGCACTTTTTAAAGAGGTTTGTGACATGCTTGGAATACAGAAGACACGTACCACAACATTGCATCCTCAGTCCGATGGCATGGTCGAAAGGTTCAACCGTACTCTAGAGGAGCATCTGAAAAAGGTTGTTGACAAAGAACAAAAAGATTGGGATGAACATCTACCAATGTTTCTGATGGCTTATCGTTCGTCAATACACGATACCACTACAGTCACGCCAGCAAAAGCAATTTTTGGCACTTAAGGACTTAAGGCTTCCAGCAGATTTGAAGTACGGAGTAAGCGCTGTCCCAGAAACGACCAATGATGACGATTACATATCGCAGAAAAGAGAAGAATTAGCAGATATACACGAGCTCATCAGGCGACGTACTCAATTGGCTAGCGACAAGATGAAAGCTCGGTATGATCTGCGAGCAAATACTGAAGGGTTCAAAGAAGGTCAATTAGTGCTGCTACACAACCCACAACGAAAACGAGGCTTGTCTCCTAAATTACAGACTCATTGGGAGGGACCTTATCGGATCGTCACAAGGATTAATGATGTTGTGTATCGAATCCAAAAATACCCCGGCAACAAAGGTAAATTAAAGGTAGTCCACATCGAAAGGCTGGCACCTTATACTAGAGATGGAGAGACTCTTGTTCGGGACGAACAAATTTAAGCAGAGAGCAGTGTAGCGAAATTTGGTTTATGCCAGAAAATTCTCGTAATAAAAATTAAACGATATTAGCTAGCATCACTGACCGTAGAAAAATACTTGCATCACTGACCGTAGCAAAATACGTGCATCACTGACCGTAGAAAAATACTTGCATCACTGACCGTAGAAAAATAACACCATCTAGCGACATTTAGCATGTTTTCTGTACTATAAATGATAAAGTGGTACAACATTATCAACGTCGATAATCGCTGTCTAGAAGGCACTGGAAACGACATTCTGGATAATGGCGGATGGTACGACATTATCAACGTCGATAATCGCCATATAGAAAGTACCGGAAACGTCATTCTAGACAACGGCAGATGGTTCTAGAAAATGATGACTTTAGTATAAAAGGCTGTCATATGAGCAGCAGAGACACAGTTGATATTGAACAGTGGAACACAGTGGATCTTAAGTGAGAACATTTGAATTTAAGTACTAAAGTGATATAGTGGATTTTAAGTAATAAAGTATAACGTTTGTGTATACAATTTGAATGTAAAGATTAAATAAACAATTGTACTGTGTAAAAACTACCGTTTGTGATTTAAATAAACCATTTTATAATTAAATAAAGATTGCGTTTTTCTTGATTATTACACAATCCAGTGATCGAACTCAAAAAAGGGTAAGAGATTGAAATTACTGTCAAAGGGACAGGAAATTTCGTAACAATATATAAATCATTAAAATTGCGCTGAAAATATTTCCATAAAAGAGAAGAGAAAAGCTTCAGTAGAAAATTGGACTACGTATAAGCGTGCTCGTAATGCTGCTGTTTCCATTGTTAGGCAGGCCAAAAAGAAATTTTATTGCACCAAGCTTAACTCAATGCTTCCTGCACAGAAGTTGTGGAGTAATTTAAAACAGCTTGGTGTATATAAAAAAGACAAATTTGATTGCTTTGTTGAACCAAATGTATTAAACAATTATTTTATTGAAAGTAATACGATTAAAACTTATGAGTTTTTTTTAAGTAATTTATATGCATTTGCGAACAGATTTGAATTTCATGTAGTTGATGAATATGATGTCTACAAAAGCGTTATGAAAGTCAGATGTAATGCGGTAGGTGAAGATGGGATTTCCAAAAAGTTCCTAAAGTTAATTTTTCCGTACGTGCTAAGGCCCATAACACACATAATAAACCACTGCATTACTACTTCCTGTTTTCCTAGCATGTGAAAGGTAGCCATTGTTGTTCCGGTTCCAAAGAAATAAGCTCCATCTGCTCCTTCAGATTTCAAGCCTATTAGTATCTTGTCATCCTTGTCCAAGGTATGTGAGGCTCTTTTAGCTGATCAAACCATACAACCATAATTTAAACTCTAGCTTAACATGTTGTGATCACATCAACCAGGTATTTTGTAAAATATACTATACACTGCGTAGTTTACGTTTGTCTGCTGAGTCTACACCTATTGAGACGAAGCGAAGGCTAGTAATTCAACTAATAGTTCCTTTTTTAAATTATTTTGAAGTTGTTTTTAGTAGGTTGGACCCAGCATCTTTACACAAGTTACAAGTAGCCTTCAACAATGCTACTCGCTATGTGTTTGGGCTCAAAAGATTTGTTCATGTATCTTCCTGGAATAAAAAGATTTTTGGCTGTTCCTTAGAACATTATCACATGGCTAGGAACTGCATATTTTTGCATAAGTTAATTTATTCTAAAACGCCATCATATCTTTCTGAGAAACTGTGTTTCAGCATATCTGGTAGGTGCCACAACCTGAATGTCCCTAAGTTCAAATACCTCAATTCAACCATATTATTCTTTATCGACACTATTCGAATATGGAATTCACTGCCAATTGGTATTAAAACCACTGTAAATTTCAACAACTTTAAGCATTTGATATTTCAACATTTTGTGTCTTCCTAGCTAATAAAACTATTAAATATTAAGAAAGTTGATTTTTATTATAATTGAACATTATTTAATCGAACTTACAGTCATTCAGCAAAGACCAATATTGTAAATATTTACTTATTGATCAATGCTATTCAACAAACATGACAAAGATAACAAATGAAACAATTTTAACCTGGTAATTGGTGACATGTTTCGGCTATTACCAATACCCTCATCAGACCAGTTTGGTTAATGCTGTACATGGACTCGAACCCCTGACCGTTCATGCATTGCAATTGCATATTTTGCGACGGCCGCTCTAACACTTGAGCTACTGAGGAACTGCCCTTGAGGTGTACAGAATGCATATATTACATTTGTTATCTTTTGTCACTTTCTCGCTTGTTGCCATAGCCGTTAGACCGTCGGCCTAAAGTCATGCTATGATTTATTTTTCGAAATTTTGGTGTTGCCAGCCACATATATTTGAAATTGGCGTGTTCTCCATATGGTTAAGAAAGTTGATTTTACATATTCTACATATTCACTCTCTCCGTGTCGAGCTGCGTATAAATTCGTTCCGCGTTTTAATCCGATTTTTATAGTGTAAACGCTAAATTAAGTTTCAATAAATTGCGATAGGGACGCACTAGTGGGTTTTGAACCAAATTTAATTGTCAGTCGGCAGATTTTGTGCCCTTAGTGGCAAAAAAAAAAAAATCAAAAATTAATTGTTTATTGCATATAATAAACAAGTGAAAAGAAATGCCGGTTGAGCGCTCACCACCAACCGAAAAAAAAACTCATCTGTCAGTCTAAATAGTGAGAACGAAATAAATAAAAAAAGTGGCACCCAAGAACCAGCTGCATCTAATCAAGCGGATCCTCTCACTGCTACTTCACCATGGAGTGTACAATGCAGCTCTCATTTGATACCCCAGCAGGAAAATATGTCAACTATGACAAATTTAACTCCCCATCAGGAAAATGATGCGAAAACCGCAAGTATAAAATTTCCTAAAATTTCTAATACTTTTAACCAAAAAAGAACCTATAACACCGATACTAACACCAAGGTGGAAACTTCAGCAATCCAGACTGGAATGGAGCGCTATATTAAAATCAAGCGAAGTCTAAGATGTATAAAGTAAGTGAATGCGAGCATATTTCTAACAACCCACTTGGCGAAAATCGTTATGCTTTGCTTGATAACGACCCACCCGTAATCAATAACGACAACATGAGTGAATCAAGCAATAAAACACTTAAACCTCCCTCCATATACTTGCGTGAACGCAGTTCAAATTCACTTGTCTGCAACTTGGTTTCACTTATTGGAACAGATGTCTTTCATATAATTCCTCTAACGAAAGGCAATGCTTCCGAAACCAAAATACAAATTTAAAAAGAAAAAATTATAGAACAATTGCGACTTACCATAATAAAAATCAAAAAAGTTTCTACACCTACCAACTTAAAAGTAGCAAAGGTCTAACAGTCATATTAAAGGGCATAGAACCCGACGTGGAACATAATGAAATAAAAGAAGCTCTTACTCATGCCGGATTTAATCCTAAATCAATTTTCAACATAAGGAACAAAAATAAAGTCCCACAGCCGCTTTTTCGTGTAGAACTTGAACCAGATGCCCGAAAATTGCAAAAAAAATGAGGTACATCCTATTTATAATTTGCGCTACCTAATTAATCGCAGAATATCCGTTGAGGAACCCCATAAGCAGTGCACAAGCTGCCAGGAGTTTAGCCACACCAAATCATATTGTACTCTTCGTACAATTTGTGTTGCTTGTGGCGACTTTCACTCTTCGTCCGCATGTTCTACCGACAAAAAAGACGCTAATACAAAAAAATGCAATAACTGCGGCGGAAACCATACAGCTAACTTCAGGGGGTGCCCAGTATACGCTGAATTAAAAAACAAAATGCGCTTACGTAGGGAAATAGTTCGAAGTCCACCTACCCAAATCATGCAGACTTTCACAAATAACATTGTACCTACCAACTTGCCCAATATATCGGCCCAGACCTATGCTAACGTGCTTAAATCTAGCCAGGATAAACCTGCAAATACCACAAGTAACTCTCAAAATTTTGAAACCATGCTTATGACGCTCACTCAATGCATGACTCAGTTCATGAGAACAATGCAGACAATGATGCACGAAATGATGAACAATCAAAATCAACTTATGAAAGTTTTGATTGGAAACAAATGAACACTCTTAAAATCTGTCATTGGAATGCGAACGGCGTAAGCCAACACAAATTAGAAATTAAAAACTTTCTTTACAACGAAATTGATATTTTACTTATTTCTGAAACACATCTTACCCTCATGCACAATTTTAAAATTGAAGAGTATAGATTCTACAAAACCTGTCACCCTGATGGTAAAGCGCGAGGAGGTACAGGAATACTCATTAAAAACCGAATTAAGCACTACGCATTTGAGCAGTATAAGAGGGACTACCTACAAGCTACTTCGATTTGCTTACATTGTTGGGGCGACATAATAACAGTCTAAGCTGTATATTGTCCGCCAAGATATAAGATCACGACCACCCAGTTTGACCACTTTTTAATACACTAGGATCAAAATTCATAGCTGCTGGCGAAGCATAATCACTGGGGCTCTCGACTTGTCAACCCAAAAGGTAAAGCACTATGGCTTTCATTAACCAATCGCCGCAATGGGCTGGATTATGTATCCACTGGTCAGCCAACTTATTGGCCGTCAGACCCACAAAAGATTCCAGATCTTATGGACGTCGTAATTACAAAAGGAATTAATAAGAGGCAAATTTCAGCAGATTCATGTTTTGACTTGAGCTCTGACCATTCCCCTGTAATTATGAAACTGCATAAATGTGTAGAGCTGCTGCAGTCACCCAATGGGCTTACAACAAATGAAACAAATTGGCTCAAATACAAAAAATATGTCACTAGCCATCTTTCTGATAACGTAAGCCTTAAAGATTCCGAGGAGCTGGAATCGGCCATACAGCTATTTAACAGCATGCTAGTATCAGCTGCTCTTCATGCAACTCCTGTGCACTCAGTAACATCCCATAAAAGGTAACGCCTCAACTCTTCTCACATAGAACGTTTAGTGATGGAAAAAAGACGACTCAGGCGTCAATGGCAAGAGGTTAGGTCACACTTCAACATAAATTGACACTAGCCAAAATTGAATTAAAAAAGGCTCTACGAGAAGAATCTGAAAGAGGTATAGACACATATATTAAAAAGCTGAGCCCTTTACAATCATCCAACTACTCCTTATGGAAGGCCATCAGAGGTATGAAAAAACTTAGATTCCCCTATAAGACTAAGCAATGGTCACGGGCTAAAAGCAATGAAGAAAAAGGCCAAGCTTTTGCTCACCACCTTAAGCATGCATTTCAGCCAAATCCTCCGAGCAACAGCTTCAAAATACCGCAAGAATCTCAAAATATGAGACAAATTCGGTTGCGCTTCACAACTAAAAACGTTGAATCTTTAATACAAACGCAACTTAACAAGAAGAAAGCACCTGGTCATGACCTAATAACTGCTAATATGCTTATTGAATTACCTTGCTGTGCAGTAAGACATTTAACCATACTTTTCAATGGTATTACACGATTGGGCCACTACCCAAATGAGCATAATACCCCAACACCAATTTGGCTTCCGCAAAAAAAATGGAACTATCGAGCAAGTTCACAGGATAGTAGCACAAATTAGAAAGACATACGAAGATAAAAAATTTGCTCTGCAGTGTTCCTTGATGTAGCGCAAGCTTTTGACAAGGTGTGGCACGAAGGACTTTTACACAAAATAAAAAAATTACTCCCTAAAAATACCTTACAGGGCGAAAGTTCCGTGTAAAATGTAAAAATTGCATTTCAGATGATGTGGAAATTTTTGCTGGCGTGCCGCAAGGTAGTGTCCTTGGCCCAATTCTTTACCTTTTATACACTTATGACTTGCCAACAAACAACTCTATGCTTACATCTACTTTTGCTGATGACACTGCAATTTTGTCTTGTCACGCAGACCCTAATAGTGCGTCACACACATACCCTCGATGAACATATGCGCCTAGTTGAAACATGGCTTTTAAACTGGCGAATAAATGTAAACGAGCAAAAAAGCAAAAATGTAACTTTTACACTTAATAAAAAGACTTGCCCCACAGTTCACCTAAACAACACGGGAATACCTCAGAGCACTGAAGTTAAATACTTATGTAGGTATGCACCTCGATAGATGGCTTACTTGTGTAAGGAACTTTTCAGCCGGGGTAAACTCGCCGGATGTCCAGGCGTCCGTAAAATTGAGAACTACTTTATTTCTGTGAAATTTAAATTTTTATTTTTTTATTTAATCAGGTTTTCTCCTTACAAATTATTTATTTGATTTCAGGAACTCTATCAAACTTAATTTCGTCCTTACAAATTATTTATTTGATTTCAGGAACTCTATCAAACTTCGTTTCGACGTTGCAGCCTTCGGGTGTGCTCGGATACCTTCGGGTGTTCCTCTGGACCTTCGGATAAAGCTGTCAATCACGCTACTGGGCTTGAGATTTCCGCACTGGACTCAAAACAACTTCGTTTTGAACTCGTTGTCTTCGGATGTACTCGGGAACCTTCGGATGTTTTCCTTAACCCTTTTTATAACTCCGCGAATCACGATGCTGGGCTTAGGATTTCCGTGCTGGACACCGGACGTCTTCGTTTTGGGATTTTCGTCTTCGGGTGCACTCGGGAACCTTCAGGTGTTTCTCTTAAATCTTTTGATAATTCTGTAAATCACGCTGCTGGGCTTAATATTTCCGTCTGGGACTCTGGACGACTTCGTTTTGGGTTTTCGCCTTCGGGTGTACTCGGGAACCTTAGGGTTCTTGTCTGAGTCTTTCGCTAACTCTGTGAATTACGCTGCTGGGCTTGATATTTCCGTGTGGGACGCTGGACGACTTCGTTTTGGGTTTTTCGCCTTCGGGTGTACTCGGGAACCTTCGGGTGCTTATCTGAGTCTTTCGCTAACTCTGTGAATTACGCTGCTGGGATTGATATTTCTGTGTGGGACGCTGGACGACTTCGTTTTGGGTTTTTCGCCTTCGGGTGTACTCGGGAACCTTCGGGTGCTTATCTGAGTCTTTCGTTAACTCTGTGAATCACGCTGCTGGGCTTGATATTTCCGTGTGGGACGCTGGACGACTTCCTTTTGGGTTTTTCGCCGTCGGATGTACTCGGGAACCTTCGGGTGCTTATCTGAGTCTTTCGCTAACTCTGTAAATCACGCTGCTGGGCTTGATATTTCCGTGTGTTACGCTGGACGACTTCGTTTTGGGTTTTTCTCCTTCGGGTGTACTCGGGGACCTTTGGATGTTTATCTGAATTTCCCGATAACTCTGGGAATCACGCTACTGGGTTTAATATTTCCGTGTGGGACGCTGGACGACTTCGTTTTGAGTTTTTCACCCTCGGGTATGCTCGGAAACCTTCGGTTTTAGTCTTGGGGACCTCTACTTGTCCGCACCTTTGGCTAGGGATTTTCCTATCCCCACCAAAGATCCGGATAGTGGGTAATTACGGCACTTACAGGCTCGTTCAACTCCTATTCCGGCCAATAAAAATCGGCACAGGCTAGCTTTGGAATAAAGTTAATAGATGTAGGGGTGACACAGAAAATTAACAGAATTCCAAAAACTCTCCTGGTGGTTTTATTCATTGAACGAAGAAGTAGGCTTCAAGACCCTCGGACGAGCACTTGAAGTCTAACTCTTATCCTAGTAAGCACTGTGTTTACCTGTATCCCAACTCCTGGTGGTTCCTGGTCCAATCTTTCGCCGTTCGGTTTGGCTTTGTAGAGGCTCCGATACTTGCTGCTGCTTTGCCTGCCAGGTTATACTCTTCTGCTCTTGCCTTTTCTTCACTTCACGTAACTTCACTTTGAAATATTTTTTACTTGTTGACTCACTGCTGGTTCCCAACTGACTGTCCTCCTGCTCTGCTTACAACCTCTCTTTATACACGTTCCGCACAGCTGAACATACGGCAGAGCCGGTTTGGGTTGCGTTCGTACCATCAAACATGTTGTTTGTATGATCATGCATGGGGCCTGTTGTTTTCGAACTAATGTTGTTTACTAACTATTTCTGTTGTTTTCGAACTATTGTTGTTTACTAATTTGGCTATTGCTGTGTTTTGTGGTGGCTGTACTTAGTGGCAAGACTATGTGAGATTAAATTTTGTGTGACAAATATTTTGTCCTCACACTTGAAAAGCTCATATTGAAAAGAAACGAATTCAAATGAAGTTGAAAGCATCAAGCATTAATTGGCTTTTATATAAACATTCAAAACTTAGCCTTGAATATAAAGTTCTTTTGTACAAAGCTATTATTATACCTATATGGTCATACGGAATCCAACTGTGGGGCAACGCAAGCTTATCAAATATAGAACTATTGCAGAGGTCTCAGTCAAAAATACTTCGAACTATTTCCGGCGCACCTTGGCATGTCAAAAATATAAACATACACCAAGACCTTGGTATACCTTTCATTAAGCAGATACAGGAAATCAAAAAGCAATTATATCAACAAAAACTGCAGCAACATCCTAACACACTGGCTAGGAACCTACTCCTAACATCGAATTCATCTCGACTGAAGAGACAAGATTTACCACCCCTGTAGCCACTATGTACACGAATACTGGCAACTCCTTCAACAACTCAAGACTGAGTTAGATATGAAAATAAAAAAAAACAACATTTCTAAGCAATGGCTTAGAAAAGTTCAACGTTATTTTAGTTTCTTAAGATTTATACAGTTATTGTTAGTCTCCAAGCGAGTTGGTACAATAAATAAATAAAAAGTTAAAAAAAAAAAAAAAAATGTTTGTTGAATAGCATTGATTAATAAGTAAAAATTTACAATATTGGTCTCTGCTGAATGATTAAATAATGTTTAATTATTAACTATTAAACTTTATATTTTGATCGGTATAAAACCTCTAAATTTTTCAAGTATTAAAACATATTTTTTTTATAATTTTTTTTTTTTAAATTAATTTATTTGTTCTTTTCTTATCTTCTTTCCTATTTCTTTGTTATAAATGAATTTACATATATCAATAAAAATTGAACTAAATAATTAGGTAATTTGTTTGTAATTGACTTAAATTTAATCCATTGACCATTATTAAGATTATTGTACAACAAAAGAATGTTATTTTTTATTATACTAATATTTAAAATTTTGTAAATAAATAAAAAACATTTCTAGTTTCGAAGATATAGTGATTTGAACTTTGAAAAAGGTATGGTATCAAATAGGCTGTGACCCACTGTACATTAGAGCACCAATGTGTGCAAAAGTGTTATTTGTTTCGCTCCACAAGCTTTTTCTAATAGAATGAGAATAAAAAATAAGATCTGCAAAAAAATTTTGTGTTTCTATAGGAAATTGGTCAGTCGCATTTGATCCAAAGCCTGAAAAATTAACTTAAAATGAGTTTTATTATTTATCGAACTACAACTATAAAATGAACGATTTTTAGTGATAATGACCTTGGAAATTTTGATGTAAAATTAAATGGTTAATACATCTTTCATACACTAGTTTGATCTATCTAGTTTGCATTCGTGGTCTTAAATGATGTTAAACTAGAATTTTAAGAAAAATTTCCACATATTTTTTTTTAAATGGTTTTCATTATTTATTCAAGGAAGGTAAAATTGTTCCCGTTGCACTGTTTAATAGAGACTATAATTTAGTTTAAGCAAAAATTTTTTTTTATTTGAATATTAAGTTTTGGTGCCAAAAAAGCTCTTAAAATTAATTAAAAACGGGTTTTTTGAGTTATCGACCTATAATTCTTAAAACGACGGTCTTAGGTGGTATGAGATAAGACCAAATTTATACAATACAAATTGATAAATGTCTTTCTCATATAAAACCGTTTATGGTATAAGAAGATGTTAAGCTCAAATTCAGAACAAAAATTAAAAATTTTTAACTGCACTTGTTAGTCTTGCATTGAACGTGAAATTATTTACCATTAGGTTTGATTTAAATAATTTTTTGGTTTTGGCGCCTTAAATGCTTTGCAAAAGATCGTTTTATTTGTCTACAAACTTTTTTCGTTAATATGATTTTATTTATCACAAATTAAATTTTATTCGCTACGTATAGAATTTAATTAATGATTCTTCAGTTATTTGTTTAAGGCCACCCGGTGGTCTAGAATTTTAGACATATCGATTTTATTTTTTTTAATATTTCGAAAGTACTATCTTTTGAGAATACAGTGCAGTCGCAGTAACATGACAACCGTCTAACGTGAACGAAATCAATTTTGCATTGATTACCTTGTAGCAACCATGCAATACGCAAATGGCTGTTTATGTATTTTTATTTTTTTTAGTTTTTGTTGTTACAAATGATATAAGCAATAAAAATTTATGCAAAAGCGACTGCGCTGTATAAGTTTTGGTTTAAATTTGCATATTCACTAACATGAACAATTTCGCTACCGTGAACTGCCTTGGCTTTAATTAGTTCACGTTACCGCGACTGCACCGTATACTGCTAAATTTTTGTAATGATATTGACAGTATTTTAGGTTATACAGCTTTTATAGCAGGTAGTGAACGTTGGCCCGCGTACAAAAATAATCATACGTAAAACTTTTTTCTGCTCGGCGGGATAAAAATATAAAAAAAAACCATTCATTCAATTCATCTCAAATTTGAATATGTTATTCAGAACTTCAGTGGCTGTGGCCGGTGCCTCCAAAAATTTTTTAAATTAATAACTTCTTATTTTTTACGTAAAAAAACTACTGAAAAAAGGTCTGTTTTCGATATTTAAATTTCAAGAACGCGCCATTTTGTCAAAAGCTTTTTTCTTTCAGTTCTGGAGGCAGGGGCCATAGCCACACTCATATAGATTAATAATTTCCTTACCTAATATTTTACCAGCCGCACGGGTACCTTCAGTGCCCATTTTTATATAGTTAAAATTAATATTGTTTTTTGATTATTATAAAAATATTGTTGCATGCTCCTTGAGTTTTATTATCGTTGTTCATTATCTTCACCTTCAAAAAAATTTTTGAAAATGCCTTAAATTTACGGGTGCCAGACCACCGGGTGGCCTTAAATTAAATACTTTGCAAAATCATTCACTGAATCCGTCCATTAACTTATAACTAGAGTTCGCCCATTGGTTGAAATTCAACCATCTTTTTGGTTTTTAATATTAAAAAACTGATATAAGAGAGAGCAATTCGATGTAAACGCTTCCAAAAATGAAAATGATGGTATCATATTGCTTTATCCTTGTCTCATCCTTAAATAATTCCATACCAAATTTCATCAAAATCAGTGGATTAGTTTAGCTAACAAAACATATTTTCCTGTTAAGAGCGTAACGCCACTCACTTCAAACTAAATACCTTTCTAAAGGTTCAAACTATCTCTATAATAAATTTTATCAAAGCGGTCCATCAGTTTAGCAAGTTTCATCAAAATCGGTGTAGCAGATCAGCCGTGTCGTGGCACCGCTTACTATTGGAAAAAATAACATTTTGCACTGCTTCTCCTCACAGCCTCTCCACCTTTCCTTAGGATTCAATCTAAGGCTGTACCGAATTCCATCAAAATCAGCCCTTTAGTTTAGCAAGGAAAATATTTTTCTTGTTATAGGCGTGGCAACATCCACTCAAAACAAATATCTTTACTCAGGATTCAATCTACCTGCATAGCAAATTTAATCAAAATCAAAGAAGCGGCTCAGCCGGTAATGCGTTTTTCCATATTGAGGGTAGTGCCACGCCCTCTTAAAGAAATCAAAGTTCTTTCTTTGTGTTCAATCTATCTCCACACCAAATTTTATTACAATCGGTCCATTAGTTTAGCCGTGAAAATGTTTTTTCCCATTAGGGGCGTAACACCGCACCGCCCACTTAACACAAATATATTTACTCAGGATTCAATCTATCTTTTTACCGAATTTCATTAATATTGGTCCATTAGTTTAGCCGTGAAAACTCTTTTTTCTATTAGAGGTGCTGCGACGCCTACTTAAAAAAACTTGAATTTTTAGAAATCTTTTTTAAGGTTCAATCTATATCATAACAAAATTTCATCAAAATCGGTTCGTAAGTTTAGCAATAACGACGTATTTTCCTGTAAGAGGCGTGGCACTGCCCACTAAAAAAAATTAATATTTACTCAACAACCAATCTATCTCCATACCAAATTTCATCAAAATCGATGGAGCGACTCAACCGAGACAGCGTTTTTTCACATTCAGGATGGTGCCACGCCAGCTATGGAGAGAATTTTGATTTGAATGCACATTCATTCTTAGGATTGATTGAAAATAACATTACAAAAAAAAAAAACAAAAATTTTATGTCGAAAAAACATGGTGTGCGTCATAAGTAAAAAATTCGTAGTTTCTAAAGTTATGGCGGAAATTTCGATATGAAAGCACATGCGTTCTTAGGATTGATTGAGAAATAACATATAAAAAAATCAAAAAAAAAACAAAAGGTGTTATATTGAAAACATTTTGAGAACAATTTTTTTAATTAAAAAAATTAATGTTTAAACAAATTTATTTAATTTTTTTTATAAAGTTATAGGCGCATATTCATAGTCGTTTTTCTAAGCTGAAATCAACTAAACTCTAACCAAATTTGGTTATGACTAAAAAATTGTTTTCTATTCATAGTCGACTTTTTAGTATTGACTAACTGGCATAAGCTAAGTTGAATAATTCGAGCGAGAAGAGCGCAATTGTTCTCAAAAAGATAAAAAAGTGTCAAAAACGAAAATTAAATTATTACGATTTTCAAAATAAGTTTTAATCCGCTACAAACTTTTTATTTTGATTAGGCTTAGCAATTTTATGTTTCTATTTAAACAATATAGATATCAGTTGGTAAGAAATTTACTAAGCTATAATATTAGTGGGAAAAAATTTCAAATCGGTCCATTTATAAACAAGAGGAATGATTTAAAATTAGTCCAAAAAAATTATTTTTTAACAAATAAAATTTTTTTTATTTAATTTTTTTGATTGACAACTAACAGCTAAACATATTTTTATTTGAATTTTTTTTAAATTGCAGTCAAAATTTTTTACTAACATTTGTTTTTTTGTGCGATAGAAGCAAAGGCAAAGGTAAAATTAAGCAAATGCAGACTTTTTTACATAACTAGCTGATCCAGCGGCTTTGCCCGCTCCCTCACTGTTTTACAACCTCGCTTACATTTTACGCAGTGCTTGCACCCAATTTCACAACTTGGTATAAGTACCAAGAATAGTAATTTAAGTGTTTTTGTTGTACGGGAAGTGCCACGCCCCAATTTTCAATCCCGTTTACATTTTGCGAGTAGCTTGGCAAAAACAATATGTCAATTTTCACAACTGTAACTGTTATAGATGCCCAGATATAGCATTTCAAGTACTTTTGTTATATTGAAGGTGCCACGCTACGTTGTCGAAACCCGTCCATATTTTAAAAGATCCTTAATATAGACAATATATATCTTAACACTAAATTTAAAAACTCTTACTATAAAAGGAGCCAAGATATGGCATATTTAATGTTTTTATTTCATGGAATGTGCCACGCCCTTCGTTTTTATCAAAATAAATTACAGCCTATATTACTCAGGGATAGTGTAACTTTCTAATAGTAAAAAATTTTAGAATCGGCTTAGTAGTTCCCTCTACATACAAACAAACAAACTTCAACTCTTTATATAGTAGTATAGATATCAATGGTTTTATTTTTTAGAGGGAACGAGGAGCAATTGGACTCAGGACGAAAAAAAATTTCGGGAGTTCATTTCAATAATGTGGCGGTACTAGACAGTACGCAAAACGACATAAGCATTTTTGATAAGAGAAGGAAACTTGAAGCAATATTAATGGTTTGCAAATTGAAACAGCAATGGGCACCTTTGTACCTTATCTGTTAAAGGATTTCGTATAGGTATTAACATAATTGGAGAAGCCAGGTATCCGCCATCGCCAAGTAATACACCCGTACGATGGTGTTTTGTTGCTTCTGTCATTATGTATGGAACCATGACTTCTTGCAATAATATTTAAAATTTTACAATCCGCATCGCAAACAATCTAATGTAATGCACACCACATTCATACATGTATTTATTAAAATTTGCATTTCGATTTTTTAACGTTTTTAAAAAACGTACCTATACATTTAAAGAATAATATCCCTTCCTGTTTCTAAAGTGACCCGCCATTTATTGTCCTACATTCCCGGCTGGACATTTTATGCGAATGTGTGTGCAGTCAATAGCGTCTAAAGCAATAGTAAAGTTTTAATGGCAAAAATAAAATAGTCTTCCTCTTTAACATAAAATCGATCAAAACCTTCAAAACTATCAAAATCACGTTGATTTTTTTCTTTTTTTGACTTTTTGATATCGACTTAAAAACAACTTTAGCTGAAACTAAATTTTTAGTTATAACTAAGCAGAAAAGTCGATACCAAATCGACTATGAATGAGTTAGTTATTTCTAAAATAAAGTTCTTGCTTAAGCCGATACCAAATATGACTATGAATATGCGCCATAGTATTTCTAAACAAAAATTATTGAATGGTTTTTCATCCTATCTCCCATAGTTTTTGAGATATTTGGTTTCGAAAAATGTCCAAAAACGTCAAAAAAACAAAGTGTGCGTTTATTAAAAGAATGAACGACATAGATATTAAACAGCTTAAAACTTATATCGCAGCTAAAAGCACCATTTTTACGATAAGTTGAAATTTGAATGGTCAATAGATCTTGGTTTTGATATTGCCAGCGACGTTAGTGACGGTGAAAATTAACAATATTTTCGGACTTAAGAAGTGGATTGAATTAGTTCAAACTCATAAAATGAAAATAGAATTGCAGACTAAAAATTAAATTATACATAAAAAACTAAAACTGTAAAAATTGCTTGTAATTCTAGTAAATTTTCCAGCTTTTTTCAGTAATTGTCTGCTTCGTGCATGAAACTCAGTAAATTGTACTAAACCATCTGTAATTTTTACTGAATTTATATTCATTTTTACACAGCTTTCAGTAATTTATATTGTGACACACATTATAAATTACTGAAATACTGAAAGTAAAATTCCATGTGGATTACAGTATAATTTCATGCACATCCGATGAAAAATTACTGAGAATTCAGTAAAAATTACTGAGATTTTCTTTTTATTTTGTTTTTAATGCAATGAATTCTAATTAACACTATAAAATATTTTTGTTTGGTATTGTTTTTATAAAAAAATATACAATTAAAACTCATTTATAAAAGTAATGAGAAAATTCGTATTATTTTCTGGTAATTAATAACCCACCATCATTGCTCATAATTCCTGCATGACAAAGCATCATCACGATCAAACAACTTGCAAGCATTCATGCTGTACATGCAACCCTTTCCAATGACTTCATCTACTCCTTTAACGTTCGCTTACAACCATCGCACAGTGTAACAGGTGCGGCCATAAATGGTAAAAATGAAAATAATTTTTTGACTTAAATTTTTATGCAGATTAAAAGAACATACTTCAAATAAGAAAATCCCAAAATTTTATTAAAATGCTTTAACTACTTAAAAAGTTATGCTTTATTAAATATACAGTATCAAATTCAACTTTTCCTCTGTATGTTGGCTTGTTTTCTATCCCACACTTTTGTACCCTTTCTGAAGAAGATTTCATGAGCAAATATGGACATGTCATATATGAAAAAAAAATATAGACTTTTTCCAATCTAGAAATATTAATAAAATTGCTTACACTGTAAACAAATGTAAAATTCTGCTATATTAAAATAGTTAGGTTTACTCAAAAAATCGCAAGATCATTAAAAACTTTAGAAGAAGAAAATTAAAATACACCTAAAACCACTTTTGAGGTTCCAGCGTTAAATAACGTATAAAGCTATGTAAAATCATAATCAAAATAATTTTCTTGCGTTAGGGTGCGCCAAAATAACTTTTTTTCAACATTTTTCACAGTGTATCTTCATAGTAACAGCGCCCAAAATAGTAAACGTTCTTCAATTGTAATGAAATTTTGTATATGATGTTTTTTTGGCATTATTAAGAAAATTTTGAAAAATCACAAAGATCTGGTCATTGACACGCCCACCTCCCATATAAAATTAACCTTTTAATTGCATTAAGTTCTTTATTTTTGACACTAGAATGATTAAATTTGGTGTTTGATGTTTTTTTTGGCATAATTTATAAACAATTAGAAAAATCATAAAAATCTGGCTATTGCCACGTCCACCTCCCATATGAAATAAACCTTTTAATTGCTTAAAGTTCGTTATTTTTTTGGAGGAAGATTCCATGATCAAATATAGGCATGTTATATATTAAATAAATTTAATAAAGTTTTCAAATCTGGCAGTACTAAGTACATTGTTTTCATTGTAAACAAATGTTAAATTCCGTTATATTGGAATAACTAGCATTGCTCAAAACATCATAACATCATTAAAAATCATTTATTTACAAAAACTCTTTCAATTTGTGCAATATTCCTGTGCAATATTTATGTTTTTGTTTTGTCCACCGTTTTTGTTAGTTTTAAGTGATTATTTATTTTTAAAGTAAATATTTATTTGAAGCTGATATACGTAAGTTATTATTTGTGTTGTTTATTGTTTATATTATTCTAATTGTTGTAAAATATATTTTTCGAACAGATTACCCTGAAGATGACTACCAAAGGTAGTCGAAATATTGGTAATAAAAATTATATATGATCAACAGATAAAATTTTTTCATTAAATTGGACCTTGAACCTACTACTACCTAATAATTTCATTAAAAAGTTTACAAGAAAATTAAAATACACCTAAACCACTTTTAAAGTTTTTGCTTTAATTAAAGTTTAAAAGTAAGTTTAATCATATTCCAAGTGTTTTTTTGTTTAGTGTTCGTCAAATTAACTTTTTTTCAAAATTTCTAGTGGCATCTGCTATCAAAGTGAGGGAATTTTTTGATGTATGGCGAAAAGGTGAAGCCAAAATAGGTTAATTTGATATGGAAGGAGAGCGTGGCAATGGCCAGATTTTTGTGATTTTTCTAAGTTTTGTTAATTATGCCAAAAAAACATCACATACCAAATTTAATCTTTCTAGTGTCAAAAATAACGAACTTTAAGCAAATAAAAGGTTAATTTTATATGGGAGGTGGGCGTGGTAATGGCCAGATTTTAATGATTTTTTAAATTAGGCCAAAAAAAAAACATCAAACACCAAATTTAATCTTTCTAGTTTCAAAAACAAAGAACTTAAAGCAATTAAAAGGTTAATTTTATATGGGAGGTGGGCGTGTCAATGGCCCTATTTTTATGATTTTTCTAAGTTTTCTTAATTATGTCAAAAAAACATCACACACCAAATTTAATCTTTCTAGTGTCAAAAATAACGAACTTAAAGCAAATAAATTTTTTTTTTGTATGGGAGGTAGGCGTGTCAATGGGCCGATTTTGATGATTTTTCTATTTTTTCTTAATAATGCTAAAAACACATCATATACTAAATTTCATTACAATTGAACAACGTTTACTATTTTTGGCCGCGGCTACTATGAAAGTGATACACTGTGCATCGGTCGCTTGCAACTCTATTCAACGCGCCGCAACAAATAGCAAGAGAGGTTTTTGCGGTCACACTTTTTCTTTTGGGTTTTTGCTGGCACAAAATATCTTTTTGGTTTTTCGTATAGATAAAGCAAAGTTATCATCGATTGTTTATTTAAAAGTTATAAATAAACGGGAAAATAAAATTATTAAATTTTTTTTATCATGAATAGAAAGCAATCAAATAGCAATCAATTGTTAACATGTGTACCAAATTTTATAATATTTAACAGAAATTAAGTTTTCAATTAAACTAGTCGGCGAAGGGGGAGATGGGGTGTCAAATCAGTCATTTTGTTTAGAAACGTCCAAACTATAGATTAAAAATGGTTTCAGATGTGTGCCCTCAGTTTTAAATTTCCGATATCCGAGCACGTCTAAATCCAGAAAATTTAAAGAATTCCTCATTTTTGCTCATGAAATCTTTTTCCGAAAGGGTACAAAAGTGTGGTATAGAAAACAAGCCAACATACAGAAGGAAAGTTGAATTTGATACTGCATATTTAATAAAGCATTACTTTTGAAGTAGTTAAAGCATTTTAATATAAGTTTGGGATTTTCTTATTTGAAGTATGTTTTATAAATCTGCATAAAAATTTTAGTCAAAAAATTACTTTAATTTTTACCATTTATGGCCGCACCTGTTACACTGTGCGACGTTGGTACCAGCGACGACGATGATCTGATTGATGCTATTGTTGTTGGTGTAAAAATTTATCTTCGGCGAATATTTAGGAAAATAAACTTTGCATTTGACTTAACATAGTTTTATATTAAAGATATCAAATAAATTAATTGATTGAAATTTTGGATCTTAATTGAAAAGTAATTTTGGAACTCAAGTACTAAAATACCTTAAGATTTCAAATTGAAGCACATATTGAAAAATTAATTCAAGATGACTTAAAGATTAAATTAAATTTACGATTGAATTAATTAATTTGTTTCTTTTAATTTATGAAATAAAACAAAACTTATAATTGTGATGATTATAAAATAAAAATGTCTGATAGTAAACATGATATATCCAGTGGATCGAATCAGGTTGAAATTGGTTGAGTCAAGTAAAATTAAATGTCGAATCCGGTGGTATTAAAAGAAGTTCAGTAGCCAAATCCGAGATGCTTGGCAATCTCGTTATAGATGGTCTAAATCGTGAAAAAGAACGTCGTGAAAACTACGTTTCTTAAAAGTTAATTAAAAGCCCTAAGTCAAACGCATTATATAAATAGATATATTCACACGCGATTTAAATAAATTTTAAGTCGAATGTACTTAGTTTACTTTTTCCTTTTTTATGATTAGTATATGCAACTTATTTAAAACGATGTTGAGCTGGTCACAACTGCTTTCAAAATGAAAGAGAAGCTTATTAGGACATTTAGATTTGGTTTTCAAAATGATTTGCATAACGGATATAAAGAGAGCAAATTAAAACGGCATAGTCACGTGTTTGTTATCCCCTAATAGTTGGATCTTTACAATTTGGCCAGCGCTAACGACAACGCAACTTCTTACGCACTATATTGCAAAAATCCTTACTAACATTATCCTACTTTCTTTCTACGTTTTTGTTAATGTCTAATATCAAATCCAATTCGAGGTCCCTTTTCCAACTGGGTTGTTTTGACAACTGTCATGTGTCAAATGGCTTGTCCATATGACGTTTATTTATTTATTTTTTTATTTATTTATTTATTGATCTATTAGAGTAACAAGACAGGTGTCTTATACTTACTACATTAACAATATTATTGAATATATATTTTTATGAATAAAGGTACCAAATTTAATAACAAGTAATACAAACTTAACTTAAACTTATAATTAAAAACAAAATTAAAATTAAAAAAAAAAGAAACAATGTAGATAAAATATTATTGCAACAAGGAAAAGTGAAGAGATAAATATTTCTTAAATTACACATCGTTACTCATAAACCTTAGGTTTATGGGAAGAGCTTTCCAAAGACGAATGGAAAAAATAAAAAATTGTCTTTCAGAAGTTAAACATGAAAACCGAAATTGAAAAATTGTACTTGATCGACTTGATCGCGAAAACGTCAATCTGGAAAACAAGTATGTTGGTTGTTTAGTATAAACAATTTTATGCAATAAAATTAACGTGCGATATTCGAGTAGTTTCTGAAAACTCATGTTATAGATTTTTTTAGCATTTTGCGAAACATGATCTCGGCGTTTCAGGGCAAAAACATATCTTGTAATATTATTAAAAAGTACATTTAGTTTGTGCCTATATAAATAATCACAGTTAGCAAAGATTTCACAACCATATATAAGTTTGGGTACAAGATATGTTTTTGCTAGCAAAATTCTTATATGAATGGGTGTAAAATATTGTGTTTTCCATAAGGCCCTAAGCATACCATAAACTTTTCCAATGCTACTGTTAATATGATTATTCCATGTCAGCGTTTTGTTGAAAGTTATGCCCAAATTTTTCGCAGTTGCAACGTAATCAATTTCACAGCGATTGACGGACAGCTTGGGTATTAAAGAAGTATCGAATATTTTTTTTGCGATCACAATAGCTTTTGATTTTTTTGGATTTAAGCATAATCCATTTTTACAAGCCCATTGACTCATAATATTGAGAGAAGCATTTAGGTTATCAACACATTAAAAAATGTTTTCCCGTTTACAGCTATCATACAACTGTAAGTCATCAGCAAATATATGAAAGTTACAATTATTGAGATACTTCGGAAGGTCATTAACATACAAGGAAAATAGAAGTAGCCCTAAAATAGAGCCTTGTGGAACACCTCTTACCACTGGAAGAAAACTTGAAACTGTATTACAGAAGCTAGCAGCTTGCAACCTATCGGAAAGATACGAAGCTAAAAGTTTGGCTGCAGTAGATGAAAAGTTGTATAAGTTACGTAACTTCGTTTGCAGTATTTCATGCTCCACTGGCCTTGGGATGATCCAAAAGAACCAAAATATTAATTTTGTTTTCATCTAAACTACTTCTTATATCCTCTGTCACATCAATCAATGCAGTTGTTCAACTCCTCTTTGATCTATAGTCAGATTGCTTATCTGTCAGTAACGAGTTGTCTTCAACGAATCTACTTATTTGTCTGTGCATAACGAGTAACGAATTATAATTGAATTAAAAATATGTGTAAGGAATGGGAGCAGCTTAGGAAGCAAAGCATTTAAAAAAGTGGGATGGATTTCATCAAATCCTACTGCGTTTGACTTAATAGCTAGAAAACTTTCAAGAACATCGGCTTGATTTACGCATTTGAAGCTGAAACTTAGGTCATGTTCAGTATTCAATACGACTCAATAATGAATAGACTTATTCCTGAACAACGTTTATTAATTGTGGAGACTTAGAGCCATTTCCAATCGATATACTAGATGAAATTCTGAAATTTCTGAGGTGAATTTGAAAAAGCCCCAGGGGCTAGTGAAAATTTTGACAACCGATACAAATTGCAATAACAATAACAAATTGTAAAGTTACGTCAAACATCTGACGCAGACATTTTTATTTGGACAATTTAAAGTGTCTATTGGCGCATGGATCAAAAAAAATTGTTAGTTCATTGTTTATTTAGAAAATCTTGGTAGAAATTTTACATCTACATATTTCTATTACCCACAGAATTTGTTACCAACAAAGAAAATGTAAGCTTTACACGGGAGGAATATGCTGAATTTCTGCATCTATGCGTATTCCTTTACAGTCAGCAGCCAAATAAAAGAATGTTTATCCTGAAAAGGCTTGTCAGAAATTGACGCGATGTTAAGAAGTCTAATTATTTGCTTGGCATGTCGATGTGGATGTTAACAGAAGAACGTAAGAATGAATTGCTTAAACAACGTGATCAGAAATTAGCTGAACTGGCTACGCTTATGGCAAAAACAATTCACATGTTGTGGTTAGATGAGCTGGAGAAAAAACTTAATGAGGCTGAAGATAAAGAACGCTCGAAGAATTAGGCCTTAATAAGAAGCAGGCAAAGGCTATGAGCGCTAAGGCAAAGGTCTTAGTCGGAACACTGAAGAAGTTGCTCTTAAGGTTGAGAAGGAAAAAGTCGAAAAGAAACCGAAGGAGAGTGATGGTGTTGTTAAGGAAGAGGAAGTGGATGAATTTGATGCTTTAATAGAGTGCGGTGCCAAGGGACCTAAGGGTACACCGCTATCAAAAGCTTCTGGTGGTGAAGTCAAAAAACGTGCAGTAGGTGGTGGACGAAAAAAGAAAGATATTGAAAATGGTAGTATCAAGTGATTCTGATACGCCGCCAGCTAAGAAGACATCACAGTCATAGAATTTACTGTGTACTCTTAAATTAATTAAATCAAAATCAATCAATTTATGTTAACTAGTGGAAATTTTAAAACACCACCTTAGGGGTCGTCCATTAATTACGTGAGTCAAAATAGTGGTGGTCCGGCAAATTCTTACAAGGGGAAATGAGAGGGGGTCAATGAAAATCTCATGGTCATTAGCAAGCGAATCTGATCTTTTAATATACATAGCACGCATTTTTAATAAAATAATTTATTTGAAATTCAAAATTCCACAAATTTATTTTACTTTCAAGATGAAATGTCAAAATTTCATGCTGTCAAAATTTCATCATTTGGGACGGCAAAGTTGGAAATTTTAGTCACCAGAGGGAAAATTTTACTCACCAGGCAAAAAATGGTTTTCACCGCGATTTGCCTAAGTAAAAAGATATAGATTGGGAAAGGCTCTTACTACCAAAATCAGTCATCAGTTAGAGAATGTTATAGAGATCTTCAACATCATTTTGGTCGTTATGAGCGTCCAACTGAGCGCACTATTCGTAACACCATCACCAAATTTCGAACCAATTTTACACTATTGGACATTCATCATTCAACCAGAGTGCATACATACAGCCCGTAATTTTGAGAATATTTCTGCAGTAGCAGAGAGTTTGCGTGAAAGCCATGAACAATCGATTCGTCGCCGATCTCAAGCTTTGGGCATCTCTTATGGATCATTGTGACCAAAAATACAAAATTTAGTTTTTCGTATTGGGGACGCAATATTATCATCGATTGTTTATTTAAAAGTTATAAACAAATATGTTGAGAGTTTTAGCGGCCTTTATTATTAATAAGAGATATTTGACTGGCTCCAGGTAATCAAAATTTAAATAGAACAAAAATGAATTTTTAAAAATTTATGTTTTTGAGTTATGGTTTCAGATGTGTGACCTCAGTTTGAAATTTCCGATATCTGTACACGTCTAAGACCAGAAAATTTAAAGAATTCCTCATATGGAGAACTTCATATGTATTCATAATTTGCACATCGATTAGAAAGTCTAACTTTGACCATGAATACCATAAGTTCCCTATGGTTAATTCAAATAAAATTTTGTGCAGTAAACGCTGTATTATTTTTCTGTCCAACAAATAACAAAAAATCATAGAGATATCTCAATTCGTTCAGAAGTTATGATTTTTGCAACTATAAATGCCAGATCTCGCCACTATGTGGCGTAGGCATCAACCAAAAATGATGATGAGATTTTAAGAATCGAAACAGATGTATGTTTATATTCTAGAGTTGTTGTTTTTTCTTTTGTAAACAAAGTTTGATTAATAAATAAAGCATTGCATCAACTTGTAAAATTTTACTGCTAAATGGCTGAAGTCCAATTATCATTTAATAATTAACAAAAAAACTTGAGTTTTTTCGAACTTTCCCATTGGATGGATGCAGTTAATTTCATTCGGCCTTTTCTCGGTTAGTGCAATAGAAATGTATTTATTCAATGTTTAATACTTTTGTTCTCATAAGATGATAAAGTTTCCTGTTTTAGTACAATACATTTTTTTTTTTCAAGGTGGTGGCATCACTGATGCAATTTGCTGTTGAGTGAAATAAACGACACTTTATTTCTATTTATAAGGTGCAAACACAAATGCAAAACAAATTTAAGCTTACGAAGAACAAAAAAACTTTCTTAAATTGTACCTTACCGAGTACACATCTATGTTTTGTGCTGATATTGCTTTGTGTATTGGATTGCGCATTATAGAAAATAAATAACATTCGTACTTCGGCTCGGTCATGGTGTAATAATAAAGGTGGAGTAATTAGGGAGAGCCATGCGTGCAAAAGTGAATCCATTTTGAGAGCCTGAGATTAAATCGATTTTCAATCGGCTGTCACTCTATTTGCCTTAACTTTGACATTCATAACATTTCAATTGCCTGTTCAGCAAAGTTAGCCGCTTTGATAAATTGCACCGCTTAAGCATGAACTTCTGGAAAATCCTCTGAACGATATGCTACAAATGCTGCGCAAACTACTTTAATTTTGAGAAATGTAGTCTCTGTTGATGTTATTCAATAACAAGAAAGACTTATCGCTGTCAGATTGAATCCCGCTGCACTATTTAGCGTAAATTTTTATTCAGAATTTTGAAACGCTTACCACAAATGCCTCTCAGTAAAAGGTTGTTTAAAGTGCTTCGAAAATGTTGAAGTTGCTGAACGGGTCAAATGATGAAAACACCGATACCTCAAAATAAAATGAAAAACGATAAAAACGATCTGATCATATACACTCGCGCTCACAATTAAGTATACAGTGTTACGCCTGGCAAATATCGCGACGAAAAACTCACATTACTTTCGGCCTCGTCCACCGAAGTCATTCCCGGCTAGGGCGCGGTTCTTCCATTGCCACTTATGGCGCATCATAGCAAAAAAAAAAATGTGAAAATTTAAAAAAAAATATTTCCTAACGGGGAGCAGAAAAACCCCAGGTCCCTTCCCCTAAATTTTTCCCGATGGCATCACGGCTCCACCCACCCCAGCATCTCCCCCAAATTCACTGCCTAGCAATTCTTCATATTTTATTTTATTCTTTAAAATTAAAAAGAAAGTTAATTTTACGTTTAATTCAAACAAAATTTTAATTTTGAACTTCAAGATTTTACATATCTTATTTTTCCTATTTTTAATAGAATACAAATATTTTATTTTTTTAAGCAGAATAATTACAGGAGTATGTATACTGAAAAAAAATTATTTTATCAAATGGCTAAATTTTACTTAAATGCATTTACTGTTTTTTTTCTATTTTATTTTATAAATAGCTCAATCACAAATTTAATTGATTGAATTACTTAATTTTCTTTTTACACAGTAGCCATGCAAGTGAGAAAACTTTAACCATTCTAATCCTAAGGGAATTCAACTTTGTAATTAATATAATGCTTAAAGTTCATAGGGAACACAACAAAATTTAAATTTAGGGTTATTGTTTTTTTTTTTTAAATTATAATGAAATAATATACGTAACTAAAATTAACTTAGCTGGTGTGGTTGTCGACGACTCTGGTGGCTGTTGATGACGTAGCTGGTGTATATGTAGGTATATTTGTTGTTGTTTTCATTTTTAGGTGGTGTCAGTTGTTGTAATTTGTTGTTGTAATTTATTTTTAAGTTATTTTAGATTTTAAAATTTTTTCTTTTTTTCGATTTTTTTTTGAAACGCAGGGGCATCCTTTGAAAAAGGGATGACGGGGTTAGCGATCCCGCGTATCCCAGCGAATCCAGGAAGCGTCTGTACCCACATTGGGCGGCTTCCTGGTCAGCGTCTGTACCCACAGTGGGCGGCTGAAACTTAGCACCGTCCCTTATGGCTGCGGCCATGCCATGTTGGATGGCGTTTCCCGGGCGGGCGGGGTTTCGCACAAGTCCCAGTTTCTGAACATTTTTAAATTCGGTACTGCGTTGCGGTGCGAGGCTCGGCTTGGTCCTCGAGGCTTGGTCCTACCATAACGGTCGGTGAACCAATTAATTTTAGTTTTTGAGAAAAAAAAAAAGGAAGACACTTTTTTTTTTGTATTTTCTTTTTTTTTGGGTGTGCCCCTTGCATCGGCATGGGTGAAGCCTGGAGTATCTAGGTCCTTGAGATGCGATCCCAGAGCCGGCCCATGTTGGTGTAGGGTGGGCGCACGACGGGAGTAGCGGATTTTCTATTTACGGGTCCTCTTTCCTTTTGGCATCGCGGTTTATTCGCGCTGGCATTTCCCCTATTTATTTTTTTTAAAAAAAAAACTCTTATTAATCTTTTTTCCTCTTATTATTTCTAATTAGAATTAATTTTTCACTGATTTAATTATAAATCATGTTTTTTCAATAATTTTTTTTATTTTTTTTTTATTTAAAATTTTTTTTTATGTTTTGCCCGGCTAGCTGTTGGTGGAGCTTGAGACTCTTTTCTCAGGGTTGTGGGTCGAGCCCCACGTTAAACGTAGATACAGTTCATTCAGACGCAATTCTGACAGAAGGTTTCCACTTTAATTTGTTGTTTTTAATATATTTGATTTTGCCCGGCTTTACGTGGGTCGTGCCACACGGTTAATTCTAAATTTTCAATTCGATACACAGTTCCTTTTTTTTTCTCTTTTCAAAATTTTTCTTTACAAACAGTTTGGGATAATTTTTTATTTTGTTTTTTTGAATCCGTTTCCTGTTTGTTCTGTCGTCTAAAAGCCTTATAACAAAGCAGGTTTGTTACGGATTGCCTTTTTGAAAACGTTAGAAGCACGTTAGGAAGTTGTCAACGCAATTGCAATTCGTTAAAAGATACGGAGACATACCTCAATTGAAGTGCAAATGTCAAATTTCAATTTCAGCCACCTGCCGGCTACATTAGAACCTTCAATTGAGATATGAAAATGTTTTAAAATCAGCCATATCTTTGTTACGGATTGCCTTTTTGAAAACGTTAGAAGCACGTTAGGAAGTTGTCAACGCGATTGCAATTCGTTAAAAGATACGGCTGATTTTAAAACATTTTCATATCTCAATTGAAGGTTCTAATGTAGCCGGCAGGTGGCTGAAATTGAAATTTGACATTTGCACTTCAATTGAGGTATGTTGCCGTATCTTTTAACGAATTGCAATCGTGTTGACAACTTCCTAACGTGCTTCTAACGTTTCCAAAAAGGCAATCCGTAACAACAGTTACCATTTTCTAACAAAATTAGGTATATATCAAATTTAAGTAATAAATAAAAGACATTTTTATAATTTTTTTTTGATGCTAAGATGTTCTGTCATATATTCTCAGTCAATTCAACGATTTTTAAAATACATTTTTATACAAATTGAAAAAACATAAAAAAGAAAATGTTCGAAAATAGTTAACTAATTCAGTTTTTTTTTTTTAATTTAGTAATTTGTGGTACCACCTTAAGTATTTATTACCGCCTGCAATCTTTTTAGCATACTTTCCACTAAATTTTTTTGGCATTAACGGGTCAATTTTGTCCCACTCGTTTTGAAGCTACGGAAAGAAAGTTGGTAAATGTTGCCTTTTACTTCTAAGCTCATTGGAACCCAAAATTGTTCAAGATGTTCAATAGGGTTTCAATCAGGATACTGGAACGGACATTCAAGTTTTTCAATGTTTCTCTAGAAAATATTGATTTTCAACAGGTAAGGTGTGCTTGATGTCAATGTCTTGCTGAAAACAAAGTCCCTAAGTCCGAATTTCATCGCAGAAGATTTAAAATTTTTTTTTTAATTTATACGGTGTCCACCCAGTTAATCTCCATTTGATATGGAAACAAATGTTCTACTCCAGCCAGGCCCGTGCCTACCCGACTTTGCTTGGGGGGGCACAAAAAATTTTACTATATATAACGTTTTTTTTGAAAAATTTTGGGTGGAGTTACAAGCGATCAAAGTTCACAAAAAGCTACTTTTTTGGTCTTTTTTAAAAGTCACTAAATTTCAATTACTCCGTTTGAACACAAAAATATTATTTTACAAATATTTGAAGTGTAATTTTGTCCAAGTCGGACGAAATCTGTGAGTGCTATTCTAAAATCAATGAAAATGGGTAATTTCTATATATTCATGCATTCCCGCATATAGGCCATTGACTATGTAATTAAATAAGGAACTAATTCGTAAAAGTTATTTTATTGTCTTATATGTTCAATTGTTCCCTATAAAAGATAAATCCAACAGTGCTGTTAAATTTAGGCTTGGACTTTTAAGACGGTGCATATTTGTTTTTTTTTTTTTTTTAATTGTATATGGGGAGAAATACGCCAAATGTCCTAGCGCGGTGCGCGAGCGCTAATTTCTGTTGTTTTCAACTCGTGCTGGTGGTACATAAATGTACCTAAAAAAATTTTCCGACATATCATTTCGATTTATTTTTTCCTCAGCTTTCCAATGGTTTTGTCAGATTTCCCGAAATTTTCCATTTTCCTTGTGAAAAATCACAAAACGTGTTATATTTCAAAAACGCTATTTTTAATATTTTTGTTAATGCTGTTAATAGAAAGCTGAGGTTTTTTTACATTAAAAAAGTTATTTTTCAAAGAGTGCTTTTGAAGTTTGCTATGAGAAATACAGTGCAAAAAAGTATGCGCATGTATTTTGTTCTTGTGGCTTGAGTAAAGGCAAGAGTTAAACGAGTCGATGCGTTGAAGAAAAAATTACAGGAACAAAATACATGCGCCATACTCTTTCGCGCTGTATTTCTTATAGCAAACTACAAAAGCACTCTTTGGAAAATAACTTTTTTAATGTAAAAAAACCTCAGCTTTCGATTAAAAGCATTAAAAAAAATATTAAAAATACCGTTTTTAAGATATAACACGTTATGTGACTTTTCACCAGGAAAATGGAAAATTTCAGGAAATCTGACAATACCATTGGAAAGCTGAGGAAAAAATGCATCGAAATGATGTGTCGGAAAATTTTAGGTACATTTATGTACCACCAGCACGAGTTGAAAACAACAGAATTTAGCGCTCGCGCACCGCGCTAGGACATTGGACGTATTTCTCCCCATATGTATGTATGTATATACATATTGTAGCGAAATTTGGTTTATGCCAGAAAATGCTCGAAATGAAAATTAAACGATACTAGCTAGCATCACTGCCCGTAGAAAAATACTTGCATCACTGACCGTAGAAAAATAATACCATCTAGCGGCATTTTCGAGTGGTTTCTGTACCAGCTAGCATCACTGACCGAAGAACACCATCTAGCGGCTGGTAGTGTGTTTTCTGTACTATAAAAGATAAAGTGTGAGCGTCAGTGTGGTACGACATTATCAACGTCGATAATCGCAATCTAGAAGGCACTGGAAACGACATTCTGAATAATGGCGGATGGTACGACATTATCAACGTCGATAATCGCCATATAGAAAATCCGGAAACGTCATTCTAGATAACGGCAGATGATTCTAGAAAATGATGACTTTAGTATAAAAGGCTGTCATCTGAGCAACCGGCATACAGTTGATATTGAACAGTTGAACAAAGTGGATCTTAAGTGAGACAGTTGAACTTTTGAATTTAAGTACTAAAGTGATACAGTGGATTTTAAGTAATAAAGTGATACAGTGGATTTTAATCTATATAAGTAAAAACGTTTGTGTATACAATTTGAATGTAAAGAGAAAATAAACAATTGTATCGTTTAAAAATTAACATTTGTGATTTAAATAAACCATTTTATAATTAAATAAAGATTGCGTTTTTCTTGATTATTACACAATCCAGTGATCGAACTCAGAAAAGTGTAAGAGATTGAAATTACTGTCAAAGGGACAGGAAATTTCGTAACAATTGGTGTCAGAAGTGGGATTGTGTAAAAAGAATTAACAATCAAATAAAAAAAATGGTTAAGTTTGACGAACTAAAAGTGGATCAACTAAAGAAGGAATTGCAGCAGCTGAATCTGCACTCATCTGGCGGAAAGTTGGAGTTACAGAAACGCTTACGGCAGGCTCTTGAGGCTCAAGGGGTAGACCTGGAAGAGCATGAATTTTATAGTGATGTGTCAGAATCAACAACGAAAATCGAGGAAGCTTCTGGCCCAGTGGCAAGTGGTGAAGTTGTAGATATGTCGAAGTTCGAGAAAATGTTAATGGCGATGACGTAAACAATAAATCTACAGATGAATAACAATATCCAGGCCGTTCGGGAAGAAATTGGTCAGAGCTTAAATCAAAATGCACTGCAAATAGACCAGAAGTTAAATAAAAATGCACTGCAGATAGACCAGAAGTTAAGTCAGAACGCGCTGCAAATCCAGGAGGTTCGGAAAGAAATTGACCAGAGCTTAAGTCAGAACGCGCTGAAAATCCAGACCGTTCGGGAAGAAATTAGTCAGAACGCGCTACAGATTGATCAGAAGTTGAGTCAGAACGCGACGCAGATCCACGAGACTGTTCGAACGGAGGTTGCCAAAATGGTAAATGGCCTCTATGCAAAAGTGATTGAGTTACGAGACGACGTTGAATCATTCAAGGAAAAAGCCCAAGATAAGTTTGAAAAAGTTCAAAATAATCTTGAAAAAGTTCAAAATAATTTTGAAGACGTTAATAAAAGGATTCAACAGTTGGAAATAAGCGGACCAACCACTCAAGTGATAAGAGAAATCAGTGCAGAGAGGCTTAAGGCACCCATGTACGATGGAACAACGCCATTTAGTGTTTTCAAGCTCCAGTTCGAAACAACATCTGCTCATAATCGTTGGGATTACGATAGCGCAGCAGCAGCGCTAATTGTGGCATTAAAAGGCGCAGCTGCAGAAGTACTGCGAACGGTTCCAGTGGCAGAGCAAAAGAATTACAAGGCGGTGATGGATGCCTTACAGCGAAAATATGGCAGTGACCACATGAAGCAGATTCACAGACTGGAGTTGAAAAGTCGTATCCAGAAATCTGGTGAGTCCTTGCAGGAGTATGCTGCAGATATTGAACGATTGGCACACCTTTCCTATCCTGACGAGTTAAGTGTTGTAGCTGAAAAATTCAAAATAGAGGCGTTTATTGACGGCATACGTGACTCAGAGACAAAACGCCAGACAATGAGGAACCCGAAGACAACGTTTTATGCAACAGTAACGGTTGCCCTCACTGAGGAGGTGATTGCGTTGATATGCCGCCCATCATTGAAAACTCGTCGGATGGAGGTGGAGGCTGAGAACAAAAATTCATCGTTCGCCAGCAGTAGCTTCTGCGGAAAATGCTTTAACTGTGGCAAGCAGGGACACATGGCACGTGACTGCAAATCACGTCGTAAACGATCCGTATCACGTTCACCAAAAAGAAAATTTGAAAATAGGGTAGACGGTGGTGAAAATAGTAGTGAACAGCAGTCGTTAAAGCGAGTCAGTACAGCGGAGCTTGAGCTGACTTCCACTTATGATTGTCCCAAAGTCTTAGTTTCGAAGCTCTGCTGGAATTCCAACTGCCTTACCATCGGTGGAAAAATCAACGAAAGACCATGTGAGCTAACTTTGGATACAGGCGCATCGCGCTCAATTGTGAGGACAGATTTATTTAATAGACGACGAGTAATGCCATTAAATGGGATCCAATTGAGAACAGCGACAGGAGAAATTGCTCATATAGAAGGAAAAGTTACAGCGAGTATTCTTATCGGTAACAAAACTGTGGAACATGATTTTATTATTGCAAACATCACCGATGAGGTTATCATTGGCGTGGACTTCATGATTCGACACGGGTTCACTTTGGATCTAAAGAAAAAGAAGTTAAGGTATGCCAATGTAGAGCTGCCTGCAGACATTGGCTGTGGACAAAAATTAACAACTGCAGGAGTCTACATAAGTGAGCGCTGTCGAATTGAACCCAACACTGAAGAAACAACAAGTGAAGACTGGGGGATAGGCCATCTGTCGGTAGTGGAAGCAGATAAGAAAAATTTAAAGAAAGACCTGATTATTGAAAAGACCCCAGTAAAAACAAGAGCGGACAGCAAAATACCGGTACGAATTTTGAATCCAACAAATGAGCCAAAATGGATGCAAAAAGTTAAACTAATAGCGCAGGGTGAGAAAGTTACGGCTGTTATAAATTGTGAAAATGACCAGCAGGACACAAATGGTACAACTTTAACAAAATCATCGGCCTTATTGACGAAAGAATGGACGAAGGAGTTGTCTGCACAGAACAAAGACAAAGAAAAAAGGTTTCGGCAAAAGAATTGGCTGGTATTTGCGTCCAAAGGAGAAAATAATGGCCAAACATCAGTTGTCAAGCATCGCATTGTTACAGGTAACTTTCAGCCAATTCGTCAACCTCCAAGGAGGCTAGCACTCGCTAAGAGAGAGGAAGTAACGGGCCTTATAGAAGATATGGCGCGAGAAAATGTCATTGCACCATCAGAAAGCCCGTGGAGTTCACCGGTTGTTCTTGTCAGGAAAAAGTACGGAGTAAGCGTTGTTCCAGAAATGACCCAGGATGACGATTACATGTCGCGGGAAAAGAGAAATAACGAAAACGTGAAATTGAGGCAAAAGAAGCGGCTAGAAAAGAATTGGAAAAGGAGGCGCAAGCTGTTGCAGGATCAGCAACGCAAATTAAAGGTAGTCCACATCGAAAGGCTGACACCTTATACTAGAGATGGAGAGACTCTTTTTCGGGACGAACAAGTTTAAGCGGAGGGCAGTGTAGCAAAATTTGGTTTATGCCAAAAAATGCTCGAAATGAAAATTAAACGATACTAGCTAGCATCACTGCCCGTAGAAAAATACTTGCATCACTGACCGTAGAAAAATACGTGCATCACTGACCGTAGAAAAATAACACCATCTAGCGGCATTTTCGAGTAGTTTCTGTACTAGATAGCACCACTGACCGAAGAACACCATCTAGCGGCTGGTAGTGTGTTTTCTGTACTATAAATGATAAAGTGTGAGCGTTAGTGTGGTACGACATTATCAACGTCGATAATCGCAATCTAGAAGGCACTGAAAACGACATTCTGGATAATGGCGGATGGTACATTATCAACGTCGATAATCGCCATATAGAAAGTACCGGAAACGTCATTCTAGACAACGGCAGATGGTTCTAGAAAATGATGACTTTAGTATAAAAGGCTGTCATCTGAGCAACTGGCATACAGCTGATATTGAACAGTTGAACAAAGTGGATCTTAAGTGAGACAGTTGAACTTTTGAATTTAAGTACTAAAGTGATACAGTGGATTTTAAGTAATAAAGTGATACAGTGGATTTTAAGCTATATAAGTAAAAACGTTTGTGTATACAATTTGAATGTAAAGAGGAAATAAACAATTGTATCGTTTAAAAATTAACATTTGTGATTTAAATAAACCATTTTATAATTAAATAAAGATTGCGTTTTTCTTGATTATTACACAATCCAGTGATCGAACTCAGAAAAGTGTAAGAGATTGAAATTACTGTCAAAGGGACAGGAAATTTCGTAACAATATGTATATTTTTTTGTGTATATCTCGAAAACGATTCTTAAGAAGAAAAAAAATGATTAGTATTCTCGGAATTTACCCCCCAAAATACATAGAAAAAAGTATTTGAGAAATAAGATTATTTTTTGTGTAAACTATATGAATATCTAGTGTGCTTAATGCGTACATATTGCGCAATTTTTCCGCCGCCACAAAGTACAACAACATTATGAAGGCCATTCCATTTTGAAATTAATCGAAACTCGTTGGGTTGGCCATTTACGTGCTTCTAAATCCATCTTTGAAAACTATATCCATATTATGAATACTCAAATGGTTGGCGAACGATTCGATGGTGATGACGTAGCAATAGCAGTCGGTTTGTCACACGTGATGGTATCGTTGGAATTTGTCTTCACATTAGTGTTTATGAAGGATTTATTGCAATCGATTGAACCAGTAACGAAAGCGATTCAAGGTCGAGCTATGGGATACAAAGATGCTATGCCACTCAATAAAGCTGTTTTTACAATGCTTGAAAAAATGAGATCGGAATAGGCAGCATTCAAAAGTGCTGAAAGAGTCAGTTGTTGAAGAAACACTGGGTGAACGAAGCGAATCGATCAACATGCTGAAATCAACATTCTACGAAACAATCGATATCGTATTAATTGAAATGACCAATCGCTTTGTTACAAATAATGGCATTCTCACAGCTATCGATACAGCTGATGAAATGGATTTGGAAAAGCTGCACCCATTGGGCGATTTGAGCATCCAGTTACCAAGTGAAATTGAGCTCAAAATTGCCAAAGAATATATAGATAGAATTCGTTCGGAGAATGATCAATTAAACAAAATTAAAAAGCCGGAACAAAAAAAAATTAAGACGGTGGTGTTGACGGAGCTAGCCCCCCCTAGCCCCTATTGTAGGTATAGGCCTGACTCCAGCCCAGCTAAAACATCTCCTCATCATAATTTAGCCGCCTTCATGCTTAACATTGTGTTGCTGAAATTGCTAATGCAGACCTTAATGCGCCTTTCTCCAATCTTTTTTATGTTTTCTTTTTTGCCAATCAATTCAAATTTGTATTCGCCTGACCTAATTACCTTCTTCCAAAATTTCAGAGCCATCGAACCATAGTTTTTGCAAAAGCTAATCGCTTAATTTTATTTTTCTAGCTAATCAGTGGCATTTTCTTCGCCAAATTATTTTGAAACCCAGCATTATTCAAGTGTTGTTTTATTGTGGACGCCGAAAAACTTAATGTTTCCTTAATATCGGCTGCTGTTACTGATGTGTTTTCAACAGCTTCTCGTAATATTCGAGCATCTTCTCTAGGTTATGTGGAACTTTTTCTGCCCTGCCCGGACTGTTGCTTAGCTAAATTTGTTGCAGTAACTTTGTCAAAAATTTTTTGATAAATTATATTTCTCTGCCAGCTCACGGTAGGACATCGCATATTTTCGGTCGGTTCCGATTGCTGATTTTACTAATTCCGATCTATGACACATATTTTTGCACCACCTTGTATAAAACACAGCTTTTATATTAATAAAATATTAAAAACATTCAATTATTTTTGCGTTATACAGTCAAGTACGGATAAGTGCAACACGGATAATTGCAAAAAACGCTTAAGTGCATCGTGTCTTGAGGCCATAAGCCTTTTGTACACTTTTTCATGAAAAAATGCACGGATAATTGCAACACGCATAAATGCAAAACACCCATAAGTGAATCATTTTTTCCACCCTGAAAGTGAATTTTTAGTCGATCTTTGTAAGCATAAATGCACGACCTACACTATTCAAAATTACATTGAATGCACAAATGTAGATTTCGATTTCGACAAACTACACGGAAAAAACACCAACTCAAATTTTATTAAAAATTAATAGGAGATCATAAAAATTAAAATCTGAAAACAAATATTACTTTTTATAGTAATAAATAGAAAATCCTTATTAAAAATTCTATTCTAGTTTGTAAATATTTTCATTTTACATTTTTTAATAAGTGCATATTAAAAATTATTTTCTTCATTTTAATTATCACCTAAAAACTTTGAAATTTTACAAAGAATTTATTAAATTTTAATAAATTGCCAAATTAGAGTTTTTATATATTTCATATTGTAATATATGATTCCCGCTTTATAATTTTTAAAAAGTAGTTATAGAAAAATTAATTCAAGATTATTAATTTTTATTATATTGAATTTTATTTCTCTTTTGTGTTTAATTTGTACTCTGTTTGAGTTCTCAACATGTTCATGCAAAAAAATAAATATATAAGGCTTGCCAAACTCTTACTAATTGGCTTTGAGGTAATGTGTTGAACAGAATTCGGACGGGGTCGGGAAAGCGGCAACGGAAACTCGCTGGCCGTCCCAATTTTGTTCAACACACAAAAAAATTTAAAAATAAATTTCAGTTATTATTATTTCATCATAAAAACTTTTTAAAAAATAGTACAGTCCTTTTAAAATATAATAAATTATTGCAGAAATTTTAAAATCTACTTTGTAAAAATTAAAAACTTGCATTCGCAAGTAATTTTAATTTTTAGTAATTTTTAATAAACACTCGAACCGTTTCTAAATTACTAAATTACCTACTAATTTTTCTTAAATTTTCATTAATATTTACAATAATTTCGAGTTTCGTTTTTTCCGTGTAGAAGAAAAATTGTTTGAGGTAGGAACCAAAAACTTGATTCAAACAAAGATTTCCGGCTTTTTCACCATATACGAGTATTATTTAATCTGAATCAGTTTCTTCACGTTGCTTCTCATCTACTTAATCTTCTCATCCAACTTTTTTTTAATTTCTCTTTTTGTTATTTGATTAAGAAATTTTAATTTTTATTAAAATCAAAAGCAAATTAACCAAATGAACTGAACTAAAAATTTGCAATTATGTGATTTTAATTTTTTACTGAACTGATATTTTAAGATTTTTATAGAAAAGTCTATGTACATATAAAATACATGAAAACTTGTAAACATATATACATGAATTGCACAGGCCGACAAAATCAAACGAAAGTCCAGACCAGACCAGACCTAGCATACCCGATGGTTTTTGATGCTCTGAATCCGAATCCGAGCTCAGAATTGCTCTTTTGCTCTCAAGTTTTTGAGATATCCTAACCTAAAAGTGCAAAAAACACGGTTTTTAGCTTTATGTATTAGAAGTTATTTTACATCGCGAATAAATTTTTTTTTCCAAAACTGGTTGCGGCATCTGAAAGTACTGCACTTTCCTTTCAAACTCATTTTAAATTATGTCAATATCTTCTTTTTCCGAAATATCGTAACTTGAAATATATTAAAAAGGCCTATATACAGATCTACATACACATATTGATCCAGTATGGCAGGATGAATAGAAAATTTTAATTTATGATATCTCGGTGTGTAAAAGAAATATCCACATAGGTTTTGAAGGGTAAGAGTAGTACTTCACATACCGCAACCAGTTTTGGAAAAATAAATTATTTTGCGATGTAAAATAACCTCAAATATAGCAAAAAACTGTTTTTTTTGCACTTTTAGGTTAGGATATCTCGAAAACTTGACGTATAGGAGCAATTCTGATTCGGACTCAGCGCATCAAATTCCTTCGGTAATGATAGGTCTGGTCTCTGGTTTATAAATTTGTCGACCTGTCTTATCAATGAAATAGAACTTAGCAAGTTTATTAAAACATTAGCAGTTCATTTTATGTTTTTTTAGTAACTGCTCGTTTCTGTTTTCTTTTATGTACATTGTACATACTCTAAGGCATAGAGTCTAAGCAAACAGTCTAATGTCATCCACTGTATATTAGGATAAATGCACAAAATGTGTATTTATCCAATGTTTGCATAATTGCAATATTTGTGTACTTATCCGAGGTTTACATAAATGCAAAGAACGCTTAAGTGCACAAAAACTCGGGAAAAAACCGATGTGCACTTATCCGTACTCTACTGTATTAAATACCGTCAAAAATTTCTAAAAAATAACAGTAGTTTTTAATATAATCGAATATATAGTAAATGTGCGTCGCCGTATACTTAATTTTGAGCGCGAGTGTATTTCAACCCGAGTTTTTTGAGAATATTTTTTTTAATTACTTCACTTTTGTTAGTATACCATGGAATCGGTACAAAACGAATTGTGCTGTTTATTTTCATACACTGGCTCTAAGCATCACAATGAACATTTACCAAAAACAAGCTTTGATTTAACCCTCTAATGCGCAAGAAAACGAAATTCAAAAAATTGATATGGAACTGATAGAAATAGTCAAGAAAACAAACTTTTGTTCTAGCAATTTGCCTAATTTCTCGCTTTAAGGATGGAGGAGGCAAAAGATCCTTAGATGCATATTTTTATCATTGCACATTTAGCCAATAAAACTTTTGAATTCGAAATTGAATTTTATATCGTTACAACGAACAAAGTTTTTAGTATTATTAAAAAAAAATATAAATTTGTAAATGATAGTTTAATTAATGACAATGACAGTGTAAGCACAGTATAGCAGACCAAGGTTTTCTCTGAACAAGAAAATCTTAAATGAAGCAATTTCAAATGTGTATAATTTTTATTTTCAAATATAACGACACTTCAGCGACTGAAAGAAGTACCCACACAATATCGTAAAAATGATATTTTGAGCCGTTACATATTAACGTATTTAGAATTTTGACCTAGAGAACGAAATTCAGTATGATTCAAATATGATATAGAGGGTTAAAACTTTTGGATATGTTGTTGTATCTTTTGAACGTGACCTAATAACAATGAGTCTCCGGTCTCGTTGTCTATGGATTTTCAACTTTTACCCAGAAAAAATTTGCCAGGATAAAAATTTTACTTTTTTGGAGGAGAAATGATCAGCTGTTTTTACTCTAATTTTTTATCTCTTAGGGCCGGTTTCAAAGTGTTTAGTTAACTATAAAATTTATGTTGTTCAGTTTCACAGTCCATTGGCTAACTAATGATAATATATTGTACAAAATATGGTATCACTGCACAAATCATACACTGCGGTTCATCAGGATAGAACCAACTGAATTTTATGCAAAAAATTTCTATAAATTGTGAATGCAAAAACAATAAATGCTCAAACTTTTCAGAAATAAAAAAGCAGTTATAATGCACTACTTAAAGACTAAAAATCAATTCTCAATGCATTAAAACGGTACTTTTCTTTAATTGCTTATAAACATGTATGAAATTTTTCTTTTTTTCTTGGTGCAGCAGGATAGAACCACTTTTTAATTGCTCTATAAATGAAACAAAAATATATTGTTTGTATTAAAAAATTGATTTTATTGTAATAGTTTCGCAATAACTTTGTAAATTCTGCATTTCATTGACTCGTATAGAGATTTTAAGTAATCATGAGAAAAATCGGTCCCTGCTGCTTTTATTCCTTCAATAAGCTCATTCTTAGATTTGTTCTGTATTCCTCCTTCGTAGACCTTACGGGTTAGCCAACTTCAAACATTTTCAATAATGTTAAGAGCGGATGAGAAGGGCGGCAAATTTAAGGTTTCAAAATTTTGGCTAGAAATCCATGATTTAACTACACGTGCCGTGTGTATAGGTGCATTATCATGTTGATAAATCCACTCTATTGGTAAAAAATAATCAGTAATCTTTGGAAAAACTAGTTCTAGAAAATTTTTGTAATGATCTCCCGATCATTCGCGTACTTCTTACGATAAGATCAATAGTTGCGTAGTATGGAACTGCAGCCCATACCATAACACCGCCCTCTCTACTGTGATGACGGGTCAAAAATTTTTCCTGCTTACGCAAATAATGATATAACTTTAATTTTCACTATTTGCGTTCTCAGAAATAATTTTTGACCCTTCATCACAGTAGAGAGGGCGGCGTTATGGTATGGGCTGCAGTTTCATACTACGCACCTATTGATCTCATCGTAAAAAGTACGCGAATGACCACCACATTTTCGATACAAAAAAATTTTTTGTATCGATTGTTCTCAACAAATTGTCGAAAAAATTAATATATTCAGAAAATGTGGCGTTGGATTCTCTCATTCAATCGCTGCTAACGTGTCATTTTATGGTCGATTTTCTTTTGGTATATCTTAGTTTTTGCGTAAATGTATCAGCTCTACGAGCATGAAGCATAATTTTTTTTTGTTTATTTTATTTTTATTTTTCCGTGGCCATAGAATCAAATGTAAAATTTGATTATTTTTTAAATCTGGCCTGTTTTTATCGATATCTTGTGCACCGCTTACTCAATAGAATATGTAATTATATATGTTTATTTGTCATTTTAATACCTTTAATTTGGTGCTAAGCACGATGAAATTGGACATTTATAGCCCAAGTTATGAATTTTAAAGTGAAAGAAGGTCGAAAATTTGAAAAAAACCACAATATCTCGAAAACTGTGCCATTCAAAAAATTTTTATTTTTATTTCCGAACTCAGCGGGAAAAACTACATAAGAAGAGTAATTTCTTATCAATGGAACATTTTGAGTGTAAACTAGTGTTACACTTATGTTAGAATGTAATTTTTGCATGTTGACAGGGGTAACTACATATGTGGAAAAAATGTTGGGGATGAAAAATTTATGTGTGTCGGTGATACAAAGGAATCCGCTTAGGACACGCTGGAAGCGGTGGAAAGGTAAGAGTAGTCAGCCAAATTCCGTATGAAGTTCAATTTTGTATGGGGAACCCCTTAAGGGGTTGAGGTAGGGGGTTAGTATATTCTGAAGAAATGTTGGGGAGAATAAATTAGTGGGAGTTGGGCATATACTTGAATCTTTTAGGGACACCCTGGTAGCATTGGGAACGTTGGGAGTAAATTTCCTAAAAACATCCCTTTTGTATGGAAACCTCCCAAAGGGGTGGAGAGAGGGGATAAGTATGTTTGAAAAAATGTTGGCGATGAAAAATAATTGAGGGTCGGTCATACGACCTACTGCTCTATGGGCTACTCCTTAGCAGCTATGGGCTGATTTGTCTGAAAATCTCCCAAATTTTGTAACTTTGCCCTTGATGAGACGCCATTTAGCCTTTTCCAATCCACATAATTTTTTGGCTCACGCATTTTTTTATCAAACCTCACAAAAAAAAAGTTCCCAGCGTATCGAAATCGAAAAATCCTGCAAAAAGTCTCTGAAATTTAGAGGCACCGGCAGTTTCCAATTCCCATAAGTGTCCCGAGTGGGCTGTGGAACAAATTTTTTATAAATATTGCGCTGCTGATTAGCGATTTCAATATTACTCTTGACACTTTCGCATAAAAAAAAAGTTCACCAACAACCTAAAAACGATGGTGGTTATCGCTGAGGTGAACTTTTTTTTTAATTCAGTCTCACATTTGGAGTAGTTTTGAATGGGAAATTCGAATTTCTCATTATCTTTTAATTATGTTGTTTTTTTTCAGTCGTAAAAACTGAAAATAATCATGAAATTTTGTCAAAAATTTAAATTTTTTTATTTAAAATGAAAAATAAGGTATAAATTTTTGGATTTTTTTGCTTTTATTATTTTGAATAATTCATTTTTTCTTTCTCTATCTGATGGTGTTAGCCGCAAATTTTTATTATTTTTGTACTTAAAAATATAAACATAAATTTTTCAGATTTTTTTCATATTAAATTTTATGTGGAAATTTGTTTCGATAAATATGAAATATACTTATTTAATTCTATACACTTGGGTTGGTTCAAGTGGAAACTGCCGGTGCCTCTAAATTTCAGAGACTTTTTTTTTTGAACCGGTCTAATGCCCACTTTGGGTGTTATGAAACTTTTTCCGAAAGTTTTGGGCACTATGCCTATTGTTGGGAGTAATGACATTACTTCATTTGGATATTGTGACAAATTCATGGCGGGGTAACACCCAAAAATGTCATAGAGCCAAAAGTTTAAATCGAAAATGTCACAATGCCCAAATAGTTCCGCAGCAGCAATTTATTTGGAAAATGTTTGGGCGTTATGTCTCAATGGGATTTGGGCGTTATGATTTTGGGCGCTATGATGCAACGCCGCGCGCGCCGATGCCTGTTTCATAGTTTTCGAAATGGAGTCAACCTGGTTGGTTAACTGGACTAATTTCTAGGTTGTATCTTGAAACTGAAATTGGATAGTTAACCTCAAATTTTTAGTTAACTACCAGAAACACAGTGAAACCGGCCATTAATTAACACATTTTTTTTGGGAAAGAAACACGTTTTGTGCTCAAACTTTATAAACATTTAACTATTTTTTTGAAACTTAATATGATATTAAATTTGACCATCCGGAAGCGGTTTTGCGTTGTGTTTTTTTACTCAAACAAGTGCGGCTAAATTGCGCCGCATATGTATATGTAGGCACTAGCTTTTCTAAAAAAAAATTATTAATATAATTACCTGATTTGACTCTATAAGAGCAATAAGAAGTCGCGGTATTGCTACTGCTGTTCCATTTACAGTATGAGCATATTTTATCTGACCATTGCTACTGCGATACTTTATTTCAAGCCGTTTTGCTTGGTAATCTGTACAGTTACTACAACTAGATATTTCACCCCACATTTTTCTTCCAGGCATCCATGCCTCAATATCATACTTCTGATAGGCCGAAGCCCCTAATTCACTAGGCGGCATATCAAGCAATCTGATTGTAAGATCTAGGCCTTTATATAACTCTATTTGTATATTTTTAAATTGTTCAATTATCTCTTCTGATAAATTATCAGAACAAATAGCAAACATTTCCACCTTCGTAAAGTTGTGAACCCTGCAAAAGAAATTTTGTTTTATTTTCGAAGTACTTTACCAAAAAATTTATAAAATTACCTATAAATGCCTTTTTCTTCTTGTAAGCCTGATGTCTCTGCTCTGTAACACCTGCTAACGGCAGCTACTGTTATCGGAAGATCCACTTCTTCAAACAAACTGTTTTCATAGAATCCTGCTAAGGACATTTCAGACGTTCCGGAGAGACATCTCTTTGAATCTATTTTATAAACCTGAATAAACAGAAGATTTGATTTGTTAAATTTTATTTATGAATTTATTCATGTACATAATTGATTTTTCAGAAAGTTTAACATTTTTGATACAAAACGAAGTATCTAGAATCATTTCTCTAGAGCAGAGATTCTTAAACTGTGGTCCGCGGACCCCTGGGGGTCCGCGAAGCCAATCCAGGGGTCCGCGACACAATTTTGACATCAAATAATTTTACATCATCGAACTTTTCGCTTTATTCAAATAACTCATTTATTAAAAATTATTTTTAAAAAAACAAAGTGTGCATTTACTTTTGTTCAAACCCGGGATGCCCAGCACCTAACTCTTGTCACTCTTTTACAACATCATCAATTTTTGTAAATTTCAGTTTGAATCTACAATCTATAAATTTAAAGTTTTTATCTTCAACTTTAAATTTATGTGAAGCTGAAACTACAAAAAAAAATGGAATTATGGTCAAAACGCATTCAAAAGTGTGTGTATGAGTCTTTTCCAACACTCAGCGATTTTATAGAATTTCCTTATAGAGAACTTAATAATGAAACTCGGCTGCTTTTTGTCGAACATTTAATGGCTCTAAAAATCAGCTTCCAAAAGTATTTTCCCTGTCCTGCTTCTGTTAACGATGGGATCAGGGATCCATTTACGTTACGTCTTTGAAACTAAAGTTCAATAAAATTGAGCTAACTAACTTTTGGTAACTCTTAAAATCCGATTACCCTGCAGTTGCAAATAAGGCCCTCCAAAACTTGATTCCGTTTTGCACAACGTATTTGTGTGAAAAGGCTTTTTTGGTACTATTATACATAAAATCATAGTATAGAAACAAGTTTAATGTAGAAGCAAACATGAGGATAAAACTTAAGAATATAGAGCCCGACATTGTGGATTTGGTTTCAAGAAAACAACATCATCCATCTGATTAAGTAAAAACTTCCACAGAAGAAAATATAACAAATTTCGCTTATGAAATAACATAAAGTTACAAAAAAAAAAATTTTATATAGGCTTTGTTATTATTATATACTTTATTAAAAAAGATTTGAAAAAAAAACAATTTATTTTCTAAGCTTTATTTTGACCAAGAAATATTTGTCTGAGTTTAATTTACATACATACTTTGATTTGTAACTTCTTTAATTCCTTTACATTTCCACAATTTTTATTCATTTTGTGTTTTAATTACATGAAAATCCTAATAAAAAATGTTTGCCCTTATAAACGAGTAAGTAGTGTCTGTAGGCTTGTCAACTTTAAGACCTTAGGAAACCGGACATAGTGTTGAAAATACCTTTAAAAACCGGAAAAATTAAAGCCAAAAAAAAATTAATTCGTTCCTTAACCTCGTCAGATAACCGGACATTTTATGCTTGGTTGAGATTGACAACGGGACCAAGCTCTCAAAAACCAGACTGTCCGGGTGAAAACCAAACGGTTGGCAAGCCTGAGTGTCTTTGTCATTATTGAGCCCACAATTAAGCTTAAGAACGACGTCAAATGTCTAGGGTTGGGGTGGGGTCCGCAAAAAAAATTTAGCTCGATAAGGGGTCCTCGGACTACATAAGTTTAAGAACCCCTGCTCTAGAGAAATGACCTAGTAGGCAGAGAGTCGGCTGTAGAAAAGTCAAGTGTATACGAATACAGGATGGGATGTACAGGAAAGATAGTAATGTTCTTTGGTGAAACTAATCTACCAGGGTTGCCTTGCCAAAGCCTGTCACGATGGCAGAAGAAAAAAACTGACTGCTTTATGTGCCAAAAATCAAATCAAGTAAAAACCCACTTGATCGTTTTATTTCAAACCAGTAGGATTGCTAAAGTTCACACGTAGTCTAAACTGAGAATTTTGTTAGTTATCGGATTTTATTTTATTAAACGTTATTTTCGACTAAACTTTTTTGTTTAGTTCAGAAAAAGTCTTGTTGAACTTATTTTTGGTTCCAAAGAATATCTGAATTCTGAGGATCAGTTTATTCAACAAAGACTCGCGTTTTATTGTCTTCAGATATATTTACTTTTCTTTCATATCGTGTATAAACCTCGTAGATTTTTTTTTTTTTTTTGTTTCAAGGAATATTTTCAATTATTCCAAGGATTTGTGTTCTGCAAAGGTCCGTGTTTTTATAATAAGCAAATATAAATGAAGTTTGCGGTATTTCGCGTAAAGTTACGAAAATTCTATACACAGATTTTGAGGCAAAAATTTATTAGTACAGTATCTCGTTCATTCACTTATGAAAATTTAAAACCTTGAACATACAGCTTGTGTTCGTTGTGCTTATCAGTTGACTATGACGCTAAGATCGCGCAATAGTAAATTGTTTTGTGTGCAAAAATGGGTTTCATAAAATCTATGTAAAAATTATTGACACTAAAGTTATTGTCTTATTCAAGCAATATCCTAACATTAATTTCTGTTGTGATAATGCCTTGCAACTGATTCCAACTTATTATCAGTTATTGGTAAAGATTTAAAATCCAAAATAATAGAATTATTGCCTAAGAAATATGATGAGAGTAATGTTGCTGATAACAACATTTCCGCGCAAATTCTCAATCGGATCTCTTCGTGTTCTCGCCTAATTTGAATTCCGTAGGCGATGTATCAGCTGTTCGAGTTTCTCCATTATTGGGTGTTAACGAGTCATCAACTGAATCACTTTCTCATCTTCCATCAGCTCCGCAAGTTTTGTCGGACTCTATGCTGAATTCTACCTCTGTTCATGTGTCCGCTGTTCCTAAAAAAAACAACTACAAATACCAGTAAGGTTGCGGATGTTCGCTCTTCATCGACTGCTGATAATAATGTCCAAAAAAGCGTTACACCTAGTGTTGTTATTACGCCTGCTGATAAACAAACTTTGAAGTTTACATGTAATAAAGCGAATGAAGATTTAATGAAGATTCGTTCTCCCTCTAATGCTAATGTTTGTGTGGGTGCTGTTTCTGCTGCTGATGCTACTTCATGCTCTTTGCCTAATACTGTTGTTGCTGCCGCTGATAATGTTGTTTCTCATTTGTCTTCACCGCATATGTATATGTATCTCTAACCTGTGCTGCTCCATCGAATTCTCATCGCTTATCTATCTCCTATGCGGATGTTACAGCTGCTTTTGATAATGTAGTAGGCAATATTGATGCTCTTTTATCTTCTCCTGTCTCTACTAATATGTGGAATATGGTGCGTTCAAAAAAACAAAATCGTAATACGCAAAATAGAGATAATGCAATTGTTGGTAGTAACACAAGTAATGATCTTGATGTGGCTTCACCAAAGAGAGTTCTTCATCTCTCTTCCTTTAAACCATCAGTTACTGCAGATAATTAACTACAGTCGTGTTCGAAATAATAAGAACAACTTAGACAAAAATTGAAATCGTCGTACAAAATTTTATTAATATTTTATAATATCGATTGTTATTGTAATAACTAAACACATATTAAGGTTTTAAAAAATGGAAAAAGTGATAACCAAATCACCCATTTTTTTTAATGGCAATATTGTTGCATTAAGTCCAATATGAGCTGTTCGAAAAAATAAGAACAAGGATAAAAAATATACAATACTCAATTTTTATGTTCATCAAATACGCTCTCATGACATTATATTCAATATGAAATGGCTCCCTCATGATTTTTGACTATTTTTGAATACCTGGACTTCATTAAAAATTTCATGTCTTGGCATCTGGAGGGTGATATATTTTCCCAAGTATTTTTCGCTGCTTGCCATAACTCTTCAGAATTGTCGGGTCTAGCGTCTTTTATTCTTTTCTTAACATCCATCCAAAGATGCTTTATTGAATTAAGGTCCGGCAATTATGCAGGCCACTTCATAACATTGATGTTATGGGTCTGAAACCACTCCTTTGCTTTCTCTGAGGTATGCTTCGGGTTATCATCTTGCTGAAAGATCTACCTTTCGGCATTTCCTCTTCAGCGTTTGACAACATTACGGTTTCTAGTGTATTTTCAACATAGCAACTAGCATCTATAGTGCCAACTATCCTAGTTAGAGGTCCTATGCCATTCCACGAAAAACATCCCCTCAGCATCAGTTTGAGGCCTCCATGTTTAGTAGTCTTAGTGGGGAACTTCACATTGAATTCTTGCTTAGGACTACATTTTACATATTGTTTTTCTCTGGCGTGGTCGAACTATACAATTTTTGTCACTTCCGTCCATAATATTTTACGCCAAACGGTCTGAGCTTCCATGAAAAATAATCTGGCAAACTCAAGTCTCCGTTACAAATGCACACCTTTCAACAAATGCACTTTCCTAGGGTTTCGTGGATTCAGATTAAAGGCGATTAATTCTTTTCTTATGTTAGAAGTGCTATTGAACGATTCAACTCATTTCTATATTGCGTAGAGGTTATAAATGGATGCTGTTTAACAATCTTTGCGATCAATTTATACTATCTCACGCTGGATTTTTACGTCTACCTCTACTTTCGGGGTATGGTGACCAATTTTTAGCATTAGTTATCATGCCGTTTGAAACACCAAGAAGTTTCCTTATGAATGCAAATATTTTGCCATCGCTGAACAGTTTTTTATTAATTTTCTTTATTTAGAAGAACAATGTTGTCTTCATCCCATTTCTATGAAATTTTTTTAAATTTTTTGCACACTGAATATTTTAAAATGCAGTCGAAATTAACCACCCTTGTGCCAAGTAAACGAGCTGCCAACATGATTATGTTCTTATTTTTTCAAACAGCTCATTTTAGACCTAATGCAACAATATTGCAAGAACAAAAAAATGTAGATGTAGATGTTTAGTTATTACAATCAAAATCGATATTATAAAATATTATAATTAAAATTTTGTAAGATGAATTCGATTTTCATCTAAGTTGTTCTTATTATATCGCTTCGCATACTAACATATTAAAGCAGCATATTAGTTGTTTAATATTAAAAATTGAACAATACCGCCATCTCTTTTTCAATTAAATTAAATAGAAAATTGAGGACGCAAATAATAATATTAGTTGTTATTGTCTTGTTAAAAGAGGTGTGAATGTGTCTACACTAAAGAGAATTAATTTTAAATTAATAATCAATAAGTGCGACTATGCGAAAGTTTTCATGCCAACGTTGAGGCCGGCTGATGTTCATGAAGACAACAAAATGAGTCGATAGTAGGTTAGGTTAGGTAGGAGTAGCACAGGGGCGTCGCAACGAAATTTTTCATGGGAGGGGCAAACTCAAATAAAAAATGTCTACAAATTTTTCTGCAAAAAAAAACATTTATTCTGTACTGGAGAACGGGACATAAAGAGATTTAATAAAAGATAAAGTTTTGTTCAAATGGCTTTTCGTTTTCTTCGCGAGATGAACTCTTTGATAACTCTTCGCAAATCTAAGGATCCAGATTTTTCCTTATAAACATGAAGGAGCGTTGTATGGGTAAGACGTTTTTGGGTCATTTTTAAACGAAGATAAGTCTTTAACCATCGCAAAGCGCTAAATGACCACACAAGAAGCTGCTGAACCTCGCACTGTCATTATTAAATTCACGAGTCGATATACTTGATTTAGAAGGTGTTTCGTTGTGTCAGATGATTTCCGAAGTTCGTCAGTTCAAAATCGTCTGAGAAAATGCCCAGTTTTGACTCCAAAATTTCTTCAGTGGGTACATTTCCTTTATATGCATCAAGAAGTATATTTTCCAATGACTAAAGCATCAAGGTCTAAAAAAAATTTTATATAAAAAGGCTAAGATCGATCTTTTCCAGTTAATTAAAATCGAGTTAAAACACAAGAAATCTAAAATTTTTCCTTCAGCTCCAACGTTTCGCTTTCTTGTGTTTTTACTCGATTTTGATAAATTAGAAAAGATCGATCTTAGCCTTTATAACAAATTAAAAGTTAATATGTTACCCTTACTATTATGGTTCAAAATGATTGAAATTCATTTCAATATAAATAATTTTGATTTTTATTTATTATTTTCATCATTATCATTTATTACACGAATCATAATTATAATTGTGTAATTTTTTATTAAATCAAAAAAAATATACCAAAGAAACGTCGAGTAGATCGTAATATGTACCTCTTTGGTCGAATCTTCTTTCCAATTCGTTTGAGAGAAGGTCGAACACTTCAAAGTAGTCTTTCAGAAATCGATCTCGTGATGATAATCTTACGTCAGAAGTAGGACAATCGGTTTGTTCTAAGCGTCGAAGGATTTTTCTGGTTCTGGGCACAGAAGAATAATCTAGTTCAAGCTTATCAGCTTCATTCATCGCCTCTTTAAAAATTCGTTCAAATTCTGTATCGGAACGGAGTCCTTGAATTGTTTGGACCAAAAGTCTCGCTGCCTGTTTTGCACTTGTGGCTGTTAATCTTGGATTTTGAAGAGATAGAGCAAGCTGTTCGCAAGGACCGAAAATTTCAAAACTTAGTTGTAGGAAAAACATTGTATCAAACTTATTCAGTTTTTGCAAATAACCTCGAATTGAAAATTTTTTTTCTGGCATGATGGCTCCTGGTTCGTCAATAATTGCTTTCTGTGTTTCCTTAATCTTAAGAAACTGCTGCTTGAATCGTACCAATGAGGTTGTTCTTACGGACCATACGCGTGGGACAAAGAGGGATGGGATTCAATGTTGATTGTGATGTTGTCAGGTTGTTATTGTTGTTGTTGGTGGAAGGTGGGAGAACAATGTTAGCGTAAGTGCTTCTTCTTTTGGCTGATTCTAAAATAGTATTTGACGATTCTCTCACGATGCAAAGATCACATATTCTTGGAATAGTTTTTGCCACTTCTTGCAGGGCCAGATCAGCAGAGTGGTTTGCGCAGTGTATGTATAAGCACTTCGGTTGTTCACTTTTTGGTAACTTTTGAACACCTTTATTGTTTTCCAGACATGTTTCGAGCCCCATCGAAGCATTCTCCTCGGAGCTTTGTTAGTGGCATGTTTAGCCTCAAAAGCACGTCTTTGATGGTGGAAGCCAGAGTTGTTCCCGTTGAATCGTGAGGACTATACATGCCAACAAAATGTTCGTACACTTCTAAAGTTTTCGGTTCGACATAACGTACACAAATTGAAAATTGCTCACATCTTCCACTATCTGTCGTACCGTCAGCAATAATGGAAAAAAATGGCGCGCCTTCTGCATCGTTCATTATATCGCGGAGCAACATGTGCGCCATAATTTCAATCAGCTCATTTTGGATTTCAGCGCTTACATAATTGTTCGTCCGTACAAGCCAGTGTTTCAGTTCCGGCACATCCGTCGTCCGTTCTTCCAGGAGTTTCATAAGGTTTCCTTCGTCGTGCTCATGACCACGGATAGCTAGTCTAGCACTCATCAAATATCTAAGAGAACTGATTATTGCCATCAAACACTTTTGTGCATTTTGTTGCTCTATCGCTACCGCTAAATAGCGGTTTCTAATTGAAGATTAGTGGCCGGCGTGTGCTCTCGATGATAAAGGAACGCGACAATTTTTACAGTGAAAAATACTTTTTCTGTGCTCTTTAAATTTCTCTTTGGCTTTTTTCCAATTCCGAAAACCAGTATAAAGAAAAGTAGGTATTACGCCAGAAAACCATAAAGTGTTGGATTTTTCAACCATCAATGAGGCTTTAATACACAAATGGCAGAGTACACAATCATCTTCTTCATTATAATGCAACCAATCGAATTTGGAAACCATTCTGCTTTGCATTTTCGACCACCTTTCGCAGGAAATGGAAAGGAATTCAGATGTTGGTTTAGCTTGGTACTTGGTACTAAAATTGGCTGACGTTCCTCCGCGTTATTCTCATTTTCCGTAACAACTGAAATATGAAATCCTCTTATATTCAAAATTTTCATTTTCTTGACATAGGCTATTGACTGTGTACCTTAATAAGTAATTAATTCGTTAAAGGTATTTTATTGTCTTATATGTTCAATTGAACCCTAAAAATGATATAGCCAAAATGGTTACTAAATTTTGGCTTAAACTTTTCAGAACGGGTCGAATTTGTCCATTTTTTATATATTTAATTATAACTCAAAACCTATACATGTATAGAAAAAAAGTGTGGAAGACATTGCCGCGGAGATACTTCGCCAATGTCGCCAACCGTGAAGCCAATTTTATCTCGGCGACTAAAAAGACGAGATTGTAGCCTACAAAAAGTTGAAAGTTTGTCAATTTCATGCATGCATGCATATTGACGCATACACAATTTTTATGTGCGTTACTCTAAAAGCACGCGTGTTTTTTAAATGAAATGTTAAATGCTTTAATGCATGTATGCTTTTTATGTGTTTTGCTCTTACGCGTTATTTGTGAGTATAACGTCCAGATTTTTCCTATACGTTAATGGTGAGTACAAAATTGACACCAAAAAATTGATCGCAGAGAAATAGAACAAATTCTATTTTTTGGTGCGATTTGATACAGAAGCTAAACCACACGTCCCAACTATGTTTAGCTAATAAAACTTACAAACTAATGGAAAGATTGCTTGAAGCTCAGTTCATATACTCTTTTTAAACGTTCATTTTGTCACATTTCGATAGACTCAAGATGTGAGATAATCACATTAATAAAATACATCACTTGTCCCCCACCAAAATTTCTGGGGGGCAATTGCCCCCCGGTTGCGACGCCCTTGAAGTAGCAGTCAGTTGCGAACTGAACTGATTCAGATTTCGTAATCAGATTTCAGATAGCTGACCTATATCAAAATGCCTTAGGTCATCCAAGTCATCGAATAAAAACGCACCAAGTGTTTTGTGGCGTTTTCTAGCAAGTGCGGGGCAGGAGCAGAGAAAATGTTTTATATTTTCCTCTTCCTCCACATCTCCACAACTTCTGCAGAAGTCAAAAGACCTAACACCTAATCTCTCCGCATGTCTGCCGATGAGGCAGCATCCAGTTATTACTGCAACAACTGAAGAGATACTATGTCTAGTGCGAGAAGTCAGTTTTGACGAACGCTCAGCATCCCATTTCGGCCAGATCTGCCTAGTTATATTGCAAGTTGACCCTTGAGTGCATCTATTGTTATCATTATTTACCATTTCTTCTGTAAGCAGTAACTTGCAGGTGGCATGCCAACACCTTCCCTGTCCTGAGGAATTTGTGCAGTAGTCCCGTGCCTAGCAAGTTCATCAGCTTTGCAATCGCCGTCAATGTTCCTATGCCCTGGCACCCACATGAGGTGAATATTAAAGTGCTGAGCCACCTCATTTAGAGACGAGCGGCATTGTTGGGCCACTAGTGAGTTTAGGAAGACTGATTTTAGAGATTTGATAGCAACCTGACTATCTCAATAAATGTTTATATTCTTTCTGCATACAACATTCATGCTCAGCCAGGATGCTACCTCTTCTACCGCTATAACCTCTGCCTTGTAACCTCGCAGCAATTCTTATCTTCACTTCCTCAGAGTAAATACCATAAACCACCTGGTTATTTAGCTTGGAACCATCTGTGTAGAAATTAATATGGTCACTTCTCCCCGGGGGTCCTCCCTTTCAGTCATCTCTAGATGGAATCTGAGTTACATAATCCCAATTGAATGAGATTACTAGAGCAATATAGTCCAAATTAGAGGGTACAGAACTCAGACTATGTAGGATACTGGAGTGTCCTGTTCTTGCCATAGTACCTTGCCAGCAATTAAATTACTCAACATCTTTTTCTCATGCTGGTCCGCCCCCATCGCCGTCCTTACCATTACACTATAGGTCAAATAGCCCTTTTTGCTGGCAAAAACTAATAACGGCTATATTATCATGGCGATCAACTGGAAATGTATTTCTTATGTTGACTCTAGACTAAAGGAAGAATTCTCAAAAAAATCTTAACCCTTGTACTACCGGGTTAAATGGCACACACTACTTTTTTTTCAAATCTCATAATTATTAAAACAAGAGAAGAAGTAAACAGGAGGAACTAAACCCTCTATAATATCCTTTGAATGAATGAGAATTTTGCGTCAGGTTTTTAATTTTTTACCAATATTTCACTTCTAAGCCTATTCATATTTTACTGTTGGAAAACAGGCAACTTCCTGTGGCTTTTTACCCATTTTTCGTATTTTCCGTAAACTCTAATGCAAAAATTATGCACAATCTGCCGCAAATATCTAAAACTAGTAGCATCCTGAGTATTTTCAATAAATAATTTAAAACGGCCTCTTCTTTTTGCAACCAGACTTCGAATAAATCGGAATTACGGGAGAATAAGTTACCTGAGAAAAATATTCATTGAAAAAAAAACGCAAAAAATCGCAATTTGAAATTGACGAATTAAACTCAAAATTCTTCACTTTACACATTTCTGATTGTCTAAACACGGCCAAATTCAGCCAAGGTTTTAAAAGCTTGTCCAAAATCAATTTTTAAGAAAAAAACTTTAATTATAGGTTAGGTCAGAAGTATTAGTTCTTTTCACCAACAAAAAACTTTTTTAACAAAATCTTTCTCTTAGATTATTAAGCACTTACTATCACTTCTCTTTTCCATATTTTATTGAAATTAATGCTTTTTTTTAATTATTTAAAACAACTTAAAAATTCGCAAACAATCACTGCGTGTACTTCGTTCAACACGTTTTTCACAAACTATGACTTTGATCACCCGCTAAGCAGTCGCCGTTTATTTTTTAGAAAAACAAAACTTACCGTTATATGATCTGATGTTTTGTTTATCAAATACCATCAACAAAAAATGTATTCTTGGAAGTGCGAAAAATTACTTTTTGCCACAAAAATGAATCAAATTACCTATAGTGCATTAGTTGCATCGTTCTTGCCTACTACTCCTATTATCTCCTCTTGCATCGACACAATCATTAACTGTGCTGATACAAATTGCTCACTCGGTAATAATGATCTGAGGATTTACTATCTATCTTACTAATCGAATTCTATTTATATTGCAACTGCACAGTGTGATTATGATGATTTTATTTTCACTGATACATGGCTGAATAGAAAATTTTATAATGAGGAATTTTTCGATCCTAATGTCTATAATATTTTTCGCAAGGATAGAGACGCTGTTGCAACTGGATGCTTTCGTGGTGGAGGCGTATTAATTGCAGTTAACCGTTCCCTATTTTCATCGAGTGTTTTGATGAAATTTACTGATGCTCTCATTAATCAGCTTTGCGTGGTTATTAAAGGCTTATCTGCATCATTGTACATCGCTGTTTCTTATGTGCCACCTAATACCTCATTAAGTTTATATAAAATGAATCTGGATAAGATATCGTCATTAGCTGCTGAAGTTATTACAGAATCTAATCAACTGATGCTTTTTGGTGATTTTAATCTCTCTGGACTTTCTTAGACTCAGCGGAATAGTGCTGATGACTATCTTTCTCCATCAAATGTAAATAATAATATTGATATATATGTTGTTGATAATTTTCTGGATATTGGGCTTGGGCTTGGGCAAATTAATAATTGTTTTAATTCTCTAAATAGATTATTGGATTTACTTTCTATTACTTATAACATTAACTATAAAATTCATGAATCTGCTTTTCCTTTATTAGCGATTAGTGCGCATCACGTTCCTATTGATTTTGAAATGTATTTTTATAAATATTTTTCAGTCCCTATTGACTCTAAAAAATGTCATTTTAATTTCAAGCTTTGTAATTTTCATAATGTGAACAATGCTATTAGTAATATTTATTGGGACATTGAATTTGGTCGATTAGACACTGCGGGGTGTTTTGAAGCTTTTTTAAACGTAATTTCCAGAATTTCTAATGATTTCATTCCCAAGGTTAGTGGAACTATTTAAAAATGTCCATAGTGCACTAGAGGTTTAAAGAAATTAAAAAACCTTCGCTCAAAGTTTTATAAAAAGTATCTGATTACCAGTCAAAATTTTTATTTATTGAAATATAGGCATTATATGAGGGAATTTAATTTCCTTGATAAATATCTTTATAGGCAATATATTCATAAGTTTGAAATTCATATTAAATCAAATCCCAAGTCTTTTTGGCGATTTTTTAACTCTAAAAAAGGTTGCTCAACTATACCTTCTTCGATGTTTTTGGGTGAAGTAACTTCTAATGACGCTGCAAGAATTGCTAATCTTTTTGCTGAGTTTTTCCGGTCAAATTATGAACCACAAAGTGATTTTTGTTCTGAAGTTTTTGATACTTTGACTCCATCATTAGATTTTGGATCTCTTCCTTTGAGTCTGCATGATAGTTTAGCAGGCATTAATGGTCTTAAAATTTCGACTCGTATCGATGCTGATGGCCTATGTTAATATTTTTTTATGAAAAATTGTGCGAATAATTTATTGTACCCTTTAATGGTTTTCTTGAATAAGTCTTTGTCATCGTGTATTTTTTTCGATAGTTGGAAAATGGCTCATATTACACCCATATATAAATCTGGTAGCAAGAATAACATTGCTAATTATAGGCCTATATCCAAACTCTCTGTTATTTCAAAACTTTTTGAGGCCATTGTTAAAGATAAACTTTTCTTTGCAGTCAAAGACATAATTTCTCCTTGCCAGCATGGTTTTGTGTCAGGACGCTCAACTATGGTATTACCAACTTAATGCTATTTAGTGAATATTGTGTATCAGCGTTTGTGCAAGGGTGCCAGGTTGATGTCATCCATACAGACTTTTCTAAAGCGTTCGATAAATTATCTCTCACTCTTTTATTAAAAAAATGTGAAGTGTTGGGCTTTCATTCAAGCTATTTGAAATGGTTAAAATCATATTTATATAACCGTCATTGTGTTGTATCCTTTGACTGTGTTAAATCTTTAATTTTTTGTGCAACTTCTGGGGTTAATGATCTTCCGTCTTTGTTTGTTCATTGTAAATGCTTGCTTAACGCTGATGACCTTAAGTTATTTATGAAAATTAGAAATGAGGCTGATACAACTCTGCTACAGAGTGAAATAAACAAACTTTATGAGTGGTGCAGCAAAAATTTTCTTTTTTTAAATCTTGAAATTGTGTTTTTACCTCTTTTTAAAAATCCTATAACCTTCATATTTCCTCTTATTTTATTTCTAGCACCCCACTTCTGTCTGTCTCTGAATTTAAAGACCTAGGTATTGTGACTGTGATTTTTCCTTTCGTGCCCATCTGGATTTTATTACTCCAAAAGCTTATTCGTTGTTTCATTAGGCATAATAGATCTTATATAAGAGTATCATTAGATTTTTCCATTTCAAAAAATTCCTTGAAGTCAATTATAAATAGTATTTGTTAATAATTAATTATTCTAGCTTGTAAGAAGTCTGTAGGAAATTTTGTTCATACACTAAAATTGAAATAAATAAATAAATAAAATAGCAAAAATAAACAAATATAAAAAAGACCACGTAACATAAAACGCTAGTTTTTTGTTGGAGTTAGCAACCGTTTAAAGTTGCTGACGACGCTTTTTGTGTGGTTTTGTGAGTTTAAGTTAAGGAACGATTTAGATTTAATAAATACGCCCATGAAAAATTGTTAGGAGAATTGTATATAGTAGGAGCTGGCAGCCACTTTGAGTAACGTACTAGGTACAAAGCTAAAACTTTGTCTAAGATTGATTTAGTACTAGTTAAATAAGAAAATCAAAATCTGGCAGCATTGGCGCGGTCGCGAAGGTACACCCTGAAATTTTCAAAATGCAAACTATTCATAAAAAAACACACGCACAATTACAATTTTGTGTATATGTAATTTAGTACTAGCAAGATAAGAAAATCAATATCTGGCAGAATTGGCGCGATCGCAAAGGTACACCCTAAACGTTTCGAAATGCAAAATATTTTTGAAAAAATCATAATAACTGGAGAACGGCTGAAGGGATTTCCAAAATATAGATGTCATATGAAAGATAATTTAATAAGCTATAATATTTGTTCATAAAATTTTGAAAATTTTAGGGTGTACTGCCAGATGTATATTTTCTTATTTTACTAGTACTAAATTAACTATACACACAATTTTAGCCTTGTGCGAGTATCTTGCTCTAAGTGGCTGCCAGCTCTTAGACTAATAGATGTACAGATAAATTGAGTAAATATATAGAAATTAAAGTAAACGGTAAAGAATAACTGATTCTAATAAATAAAAAAAGTTTAAAGTTTCCATAATCTATCAGCGGTCGAAAAAGCAAACATGATTTTGGAACAAATTTTGAGTCTTGCAGAACAAAGGCAATTAAGTGACGCAGCAATAGACGAAAACTGGGAGGAGTTCCACGCACTCAAGAAAAGATACGATCAGAATATCACTCAGCTGACCCTTCACGCTGAGCAGATAAAAGATTTAGAGGAGGAAAATTTTAGGCTGAATGAAAGAAATATTTCAAAGTTAAAATAAAAGACAGGAATTGGACGAAAAAAATCGGTCTACCATCGAATTTAAGGATCGTGTTCAAGGTTTAGAACACAAGAACAAGAGTTTGAGCAACTTAAACCCGAAAAACTAAATTCAAGAAAACGAATAGCTAACAAAAGCCATACATCAACAAACACGATGACAGAAAAAGCCCAATTTGAAGAGATGTCCTCCAATCAGCTGGCACTTTCGGAACAGCTTCAGAAGATGTGGACAAACCTTAAGAAAACTCCAGTCCAGAGATGCACCATAGTTTATTTTTCGAAAAGGATTGAAGAATTAGAAAGGGTATGGTCGGATTTCTTTTCAAACAACGACAGAATAAGATAATACCGAACCCATTACCCCACGCACGGCTATTATGAGCTATTGCAGAATTATAATGATAAAATGGACGCCTTAAAAACGATAGTTCAGCGCAACCATTGCTGCTACAAGCGCAGCGACCTGCAGTGCACCAACAAGGATTTCAAGCTAGTAACCTACACACAGTAAGTGAGGAGATTCATAATGAGCAACGAGCGCCTCAATCTGGAACCACAACGAGATACGGTACCATATTTTTCCAGCGTAGAGTCACCAACCATTAAGACAGATTTATATAGGTTTATAGAAGCATGCGAGTCGGTAAGAAGAACCACCGACCCTGGTGATGAAGAAGAATTAATTTCAAAAGGGAGACTTCATCTGAATGGCGACGCATATGAGTTGGTCAGGGCGACTCATTTTATTAGAATGCAGGACTTATATGAAACCTTAAAGGAAATCTACATAAGAGAAAATTCCTTGGAGGCACTTCAGAAAGAAAAAAGCAATGCACGTCAGGGTACTAGTCAGGATTAGCGAAAATTTGCTAGGCGTTTAAGATCACTACAAACATCCGTTTGGGATAATTTTAGAAGGAGGTATGCCACATTGGATGGTCAAATGTATAAGCAAGAACTACTAAAGTCTGTGCTGACAGCATTTAATTGGGATTAAGGAATACCACACTGAAAATTTTTATGTTGAATTGTAAGGCAAGTACTTTAGAGGTGTAACTGATGAAAGCAATTTCTGCGGAAGGCACTCTGCGAGAGGATTCAGAACCAGAACTAGCAGTAAATTCTTTGCAAACAAATGTTGACCCACATAGTTCAAATATTTTTCTTAGCGTAAATGCTCAGCCACAAAGTTGGAATAGACAATTCGAACAAAGGCGGGATAATTCATACCAACAAAATTCAGGAAGACATACTAAAAATAATTTTAAATAAAAAACCAGCAAAACTTGTTCATACTGCAACAAAAGGGGACACACAAGAAAAAGACTTTTGTTAGGAAAAAACACACCTTCTTGTGAAAAATTTTCAAAATACGGTCATGAGACCAGTATAGTGTTCGCAGAACAAAACTGATACAAAAAAAATTTAAATAGCGTAAATAACTTTAATTAAAATTCTCAACGCCAATAACGGGAACAACAGTCTTCCAATACATGCCGTGTAAAAAGAATTGGACATGCAATGGAAAATTGTTTTGCTAAAAGAGATTATGAAGGGTCTCACGGAAACTAAGAGAGCCCCAAGACCGGCCAATAGTCTGGGAACCCAAAAAACTTAGTAAAGTCGTGCCAAATAAAGTAGTAACAGTAAATCAATAAAGTGCAGTTGATACGTTGTCTACTAAATATGAAACAAATAAAGTTTAAAAAATAATTTAGATAAAGTAGTAACAGTAAATCAACCACAACAAAGTGCAGTTGATACGTTGTGGCACATCTTGTATGGCAGGCATAACTAGAATTTTTACCAAACAAATCAAAATGACGTGTTCATAGAAGTGCCCTTTAAAGAGGACAAATATGGAAATTTATTTTGTTGGTAAATTCCGGTGCCGACACAAGTTTGGTCAAAGAAAGTGCACGGAAAAAACACCAGCTCAAATTTTATTAAAAATTAATAGGAGTTTATAAAAATTAAAATCTGAAAACAAATATTACTCTTTTATCGTAATAAATAAAAAATCATGAAAAATTCTATTCTAGTTTCTAATTACACTACTCGACAAGAAAAATTGCGGCAAATAAAAACCACCATTCCTATAGGAAAATTTCCCGCTGAATCCGAAAATCATAGTCGTTTTGCTGGATCAGGTCTGGTTTTCGAGATAAAGGGCAAAAACCAAAAACATGCACTGTCCCGGGAGGTAACGCCATATAGGCTAGATTAAAAACGTTATTTTACATGATATTCATTCCAGTCCTGGTGTATCGCAGATTTTGAGGGTATGGCGTGTTCCCCATAGGATCGCAAAATTTGAAGCAAGTAGTGTCTCACAACCAACGGCTGTGCATTACAACATAGCAAATAACTGAGATAACAAAGGAAATTGGCGGTAAATGTACTCAAGTTGACGTCATGCTTTAGGAATGTAAACAAAGCGAGCAGCTGATTAAAAATTTCAACGCAATGGTGTGATCTTGTTTTCACTCAAAAATTTGCACCATTTGCTTGGAGTTAAAAGTAAGCTTTTCATTAGGTTTGCATTCATATAGCGGGTGTAATTTGTGTGCTGACGTAGACATCAACCAAAAATATACTGATGAGATTTTAAGAATCGAAACATATGTCTATATTCTAGAGTGTTTGTTTTTCTCAAAGTTTGTTTACAAACAAAACATTGAATCAACTTGTAAAATTTTACAGGATTGTTGATCGCTGCTAAATTGGCTGTAGTTTATTATTTAATAATTATTAATATTAAAAGCCAACAAACAAACCAAAAAATATTTCATATTGTAATATATGATTCCCGCTTTATAATTTATAAAAAGTAGTTAAAGAAAAATTATTTCAAGATTAGTAATTTTTATTATATTGAATTTTATTTCTCTTTCGTTTTTAATTTGTTCTCTGTTTGAGTTCTTAACGTGTTCATGCAAAAAAATAAGGCTTGCCAAACTCTTACTAATTGGCTTAGAAGTAATGTGTTGAACAGAATTGGGACGGAGTCGGGAAAGCGGCATGGGAAACCCGCTTGCCGTCCCAATTTTGTTCAATTCATTACTGATGAGTCTTCCTAGCAGAAGACTAGTATAACTAGCTTTAGCTCTACAGAGTCCAAACTCTATTGTAGTTTAATAACCCCACTTATGATTCAATTCAATACAAAATTAAAAGATTACATAACTGATGTAAAAAAATTTTAAAAATCAATTTCAGTTATTTCATCACAAAAACTTTATAATGTACTTTTAAAAAAATAGTACAGTCCTTTTAAAATAAAATACATTATTGCAGAAATTTTAATATCTACTTTGTAAAAATTAAAAACTTGCATTCGAAAAATTAATGCCTGCTTAGATGCTATTTTTATATTACGCTTAGTAATTTTTAATAGACACTCGAACCGTTTCTAAATTACTAAATTCCCTACTAATTTTTCTTAAATTTTGATTAAAATTTACAATAATTTCGGGTTTCTTTTTTTCCGTGTGCAATGTTGCATTTCCCAGAATTGGCGGACAGGTTAGCACATTAGGTACAAGTACACAACTACTATTCAGCACACACAAGCAGTACCCAGATCTAAGTTTAAAGTAACACATAGTGTCACTATATTATGGAGTACCAGCTAATGGAATAGTAGGTACACGGAATAAACACCAACTCAAATTTTATTAAAAATTAATAGGAGAAATTCTATTCTAGTTTGTAAATATTTTCATTTTACATTTTTTAATAAGTGCATATTAAAAATTATTTTCTTCATTTTAATTATCACCTAAAAACTTTGAAATTTTACAAAGAATTTATTAAATTTTAATAAATTGCCACATTATAATTTTTATATATATCATATTGTAATATATGATTCCCGCTTTATAATTTTTAAAAAGTAGTTATAGAAAAATTATTTCAAGATTATTAATTTTTATTATATTGAATTTTATTTCTCTTTTGTGTTTAATTTGTACTCTGTTTGAGTTCTCAACATGTTCATGCAAAAAAATATATATATAAGGCTTGCCAAACTCTTACTAATTGGCTTTGAAGTAATGTGTTGAACAGAACGGGACGGGGTCGGGAAAGCGGCAACGGAAACTCGCTGACCGTCCCGATTTTGTTCAACACACAAAAAAATTTTAAAATAAATTTCAGTTATTATTGTTTCATCATAAAAACTTTATAATGTACTTTTTAAAAAATAGTACAGTCCTTTTAAAATATAATAAATTATTGCAGAAATTTTAAAATCTACTTTGTATAAATTAAAAACTTGCATTCGAAAAATTAATGCCTGCTTGATGCAATTTTTATATAACGCTTAGTAATTTTTAATAAACACTCGAACCGTTTCTAAATTACTAAATTACCTACTAATTTTTCTTAAATTTTGATTAATATTTACAATAATTTCGAGTTTCGTTTTTTCCGTGTAGTAAAGCGCTGCACAAGACATTCTATTCTATGTATTGAGTATTGTCAAAACATAGCTTGAAGTGAATTAGTCGGGTCGTGTAGAAACCCGATTGCCTGGTTCGACACCACACGATCTTCTTTTGATCGCTAACGACAGAGTCAACCACAGCATATGATAATAAACAGCAATATAATAGCAAACATACCAACAGCAAGAGCACCAAAATTCGTTATTAGTGGTTTCCAGCTGAACAGCGAAATATGCACACATTGTTTGCATCATTACTTTTAGAATGCGGGGCAATTTAAGAAGAAAGTTTGATATAAAAAGCTACAGTGATAAGATCAGGTGCCTTTGGTATCTTATGTATGAATTTTATGTAAAAAATTTTCAAAATTATAATACGAAAAAAGAACTTATGTACTATAAGTAATCATATCCATGTTGCATTATCTACATGAACATGTGTTGTTATTTTGATAAGAATAATTTTTTTTTGTATTCTTTGATTTGTATATTAATATGCGTAATTAAATAAATTCCAAAGACTTAGTTAAATGGTTCCTTATTTTCTTAAGCCACCAGTTTTCATAATTATTCACAATTTTCAACACTATTCATTAAAAATCATACATACATAAATGTACTATTACTCTTCTTTATACTTTCTGGTTGCTCGATATTGCCATTTAACCTGTTTACTATTGCGTTGTTCTTCATTTCATTGACATAAAGTGCTGTTGTTCGTAGCACTGAGAGTAGGAGTTTTCTTGACTTGGTGCACCATCAACCGCTCATCTGTTTCCAAAAATAATTCATCAACATAAAAACAAGGCACTAAATGTGCGTTTATGGTTAAATGTATAATTGTCCAAAAGTACTTGAAACTCCTCCACATTCACCAGATATAAATAAGATTGAACAGTTATACGCCCACTTGGAAAATCAGTTTAAATTTCGTTTCATTAGAAACAAAAAAGACTTAGAAAACACGCATAAGTACGAGTGGACAAAAATGGATCTTTCGGTCTGCAGAAAGTTAGTGGAATCAATGCCAAGATAACTGAAAGCTGTGAAAAATAGAACAGACATGCCAACAACTTATATAAAACATATGTAGATGTCCGAGTTTTTTTTATCTCATTTTTGTCTTAAATTATGTTTTTAATTTTTATTAAAAAAATGAAAGAATATTTAGTTTTAGATATTACCGATTTCAAAAGTATATTTATATAACTGAGGATAAAAAACAAAATTTGTTATTCTTAAACATTATTTTTTAATTTCAAGTTGAATTGCATGTTTGTTCGACTTCTTTTTTGAGCCACTGTAAATAAATAAATAATAGCAACAATTTTACAGTTTCTACCTATTGAATTATGGACGATGAAAATATATTAAAAATTCTAAGTGTTTCTCAAATAAAATAAATGCCATGGATTTGTTTGCTTTTTTTTAAATATGTATTCTGGATATTTTTACAGTTTTTTTTAAAAAAAAATTTAGTGTTTCCACGTCTGAATTTTTGCACTTCACTTATTCTGCTAGGCATACTTGAAATACAATTACATTATCATTTTCTTTAAAGATGGGTCATTATTCCACACATCGCAAATATTTTCTTTTAATTGAGCCACGGTGTTATTTCGTCGCTTGTACACCAGTGATTTTAAATAAGACCAGCAGATCTCAATTGCATTTAAGTCCGGCGAATTGCCCGGCCAAGGCAACACCTCAAAATTTAAAGCATTCCATCTTGCATGAACGTGTATTCATCCTTGGGATGATCTAATGTCTCCATGTAAGGCAGCAGAACATTTTTCAAAGTGTTAATATATTGCTCAGAGCGCATTGTACCATCTACACGGAAAAAACACCAACTCAAATTTTATTAAAAATTAATAGGAGATTATAAAAATTAGAATCTGAAAACAAATATTACTCTTTTATAGTAATAAATAAAAAATCCTTATTAAAAATTCTATTCTAGTTTGTAAATATTTTCATTTTACATTTTTTAATAAGTGCATATTAAAAATTATTTTCTTCATTTTAATTATCACCTAAAAACTTTGAAATTTTACAAAGAATTTATTAAATTTTAATAAATTGCCACATTAGAATTTTTATATATTTCATATTGTAATATATGATTCCCGCTTTATAATTTTTAAAAAGTAGTTATAGAAAAATTATTTCAAGATTATTAATTTTTATTATATTGAATTTTATTTCTCTTTTGTGTTTAATTTGTACTCTGTTTGAGTTCTCAACATGTTCATGCAAAAAAATAAATATATAAGGCTTGCCAAACTCTTACTAATTGGCTTTGAAGTAATGTGTTGAACCGAATTCGGACGGGGTCGGGAAAGCGGCAACGAAAACTCGCTGGCCGTCCCAATTTTGTTCAACACACAAAAAATTTTAAAAATAAATTTGTGTTATTATTATTTCATCATAAAAACTTTATAAAGTACCTTTTAAAAAATAGTACAGTCCTTTTAAGATATAGTAAATTATTGCAGAAATTTTAAAATCTACTTTGTAAAAATTAAAAACTTCTATTCGAAAAATTAATGCCTGCTTGATGCAATTTTTATATGACTCTTAGTAATTTTTAATAGACACTCGAACCGTTTCTAAATTACTAAATTACCTACTAATTTTTCTTAAATTTTGATTAATATTTACAATAATTTCGAGTTTCGTTTTTTCCGTGTACATATATCGGATCTGGTCCTTCGGAGGTTATGCAGCTCCAAATCATAATTGTCGGTGGGTTACATAAATAAATATATAAAAATTATTTATAAAAAAGTTGTTTAAGGTTTCACATTAAATTAACCCGAGTTATTTAAATTAGTCGGAACTTACCTTGGTCCAGTAGTCGTTGGGAGTGCCACGATGGAGATGCGCTCAATACAACCTACTTACGTTTGCACATAGCACTTGTTAGCTTTGGCTTTTTCGCAGGACGTCGACATATCAAGATATGTCAACCCCACTTCGTTGAGGTCGCGCAGTACTGATCGAGTTGGTGCACTTCGTTCCAGTGTGACCTTCAGCCCAATTCTTCGGTTAAGAAATGGAAAAGTTATATAATATTGAATAAAAATGGCTACAAGCTAGTATACATCTTATAATTAATAACCCTAGTTTACAAATAATTAAAAAATTTGTGAACTTTATGTGCCACTATGCATTTCTTATGTAAAATCGGCTGCTGATTCTGAAAATCAAATTGTTTTTTTTTTCTTTCACGTCGTTTTCGAGATATCGGTCACTTTCGGTTTTTGGACCAAAGAAAAAAGTTGGAATCGCATATTCCATCAGTAAAACATTTGTCAGCCCCCGTTTTCGAAGATGCTGAATACGATAGCAGTATTCGAAATTCTTATGGAGTTGGCCCCACCCCTCAAAATGGACAAAAACCGCCTCCAAAATGACGAAATCGCATATTCCGCGTCTTCTATCGGTAAAATATTTGTCACCCCCCATTTTCGAGGATGCTGAGCACGATGGCGGTGTTTAAAATTATTTCGGAACTGGCCCCACGCCCCAAAATGGCCAAAAATTGGCATTTGGGTCCGTTATGGCGGTTTTTGCCCACTTCGGGGGGTGGAGCCAACATTTTAATTTCTAGCATATACCAGTATCTACATAACAAAATTTCATTAAAAATATTGCATTTTGGGGTTAAAAAAATTCTTAGCCACATAAAAAACGGAAAATAGGCTAAAATTAAATTCGGCCATTTTTTATTCAATTTCATATAACTATTCTATTTCGCAATCGATTTTCATAAATAATATCTTATTTCATAAATCATAGGCTATGATATAAAAAAACAAAATTATTTTTATCAATTTTTTTTCTTTTAAAAATTTGCAGTTGATTTCCTTTTTTCTCATTTTTTCGAAAAAAAAAAATTTTTGTTTATAAATCATTTTTTTTTGCCGAAACTATTATGCCAACGAAAAAGTAATGTTAGCATTATTTCTAGGAAATTTAAATAACTTTAATTTCACATATAATATGTTTACATATAGGTATTTTTTCTTGAGATATGTATTTCTAATTGAGTTAAACCAACTTTTTTTTTTTGGAACAAAAGCCGAAAAAGACCGATATCTCGAAAACTACGTGAAAGAAAAAATAAATAATTTGATTTTCAGAATCAGCAGCCGATTTTACATAAGGAATGTATAGTGGCACCTAAAGTTCTTACATTTTTTAATTATTTGTAAACTAGTGTTATTAGGGGGAACATTCAAAATACCAGTAGATGTATCCACACTTTTAGCGATGTTTCCCACAAAGGACTTAGATTTTCCAACAATTCTGGATATTACGGCGTAGCTTGAGCAAGCAACACAGCCACCTGTGCCTTTTGAGTATCAGAAATTTTTACCCATAAAGACGGTTTTTCAAACATAACTGTTTTCTTTTAAAAAATGGCTGTTTTGGTAGCTTTTTGTAAGAAATTGACAAGCCAATAATATTAGTCTTTTAGTATGAACATGCTAAGAATCATAACATATACCACAAATAAAACTAAAATAGAAAAGAACGCTAAATATCAATTATGTAGATATATCATATTTCATATATAACGAAATTTAGATACATACTATTTTGACAGCTGTCACATCCACATAAACGTGATGTAGTTGTCAGATTAAGGGTTATTATCACGGTTATCATCCACAATACATGTTTCAATAAAAAAATAATTAAAGAATTCCGTGGTTTTAATTTTATTCGATACTAAATAGAAAATTTCCAAAATTTTTCCATCGTCCATAATTCAATGGGTAGATACTGTAATATGTATATGTTACCGGCCAAACTAGTTTTTAGGCCAAACTAGTTCCGTTAAGTCTAAAGGTGTGCAATGAAATTTTACTGCAAGAGCACTGTGGTTAGTGAAATCTACGACAGCAGCAAAGTCAGACAACAAAATTTGGCAATTTCATTGTATACTTGGCAAGTCATAAGTGGGATTAATTGGGCGGCCTATGGCCGCGGTTCAGGATTTACATCCTCTAATATATCAAACACCGGATCGCCGCGGTTCAGTCTATAATATGTACAACACTGACTTCGCTGTTCATAGTGCTATTACATTAAAATTAAATTGCATACTTTTAGGTCTTCAAATAAACTAGTTTGCCTAGGATAAACTAGTTTATCCTAAGAACTAGTTTGGCCGCTGACATATACATATGTAATTAAAATAAATGAAATTATTACTTTATTACTAGAATTTAAATACACCTCATGCATCAAAGACAAAATTTTTCACATACACACCTGCTCAAAATAATAGGTACACTTCTCAGTTTTTAGTTTAAACTCCATTTTAAAAAATATTTTGGAAATATATTGTAGAGGAAAAATCGCAATGGTAACGTGAATAACACAATTTGGTAGCTCGATCTTCAGTAAAACAAATCATGTAATTCCCCTAAGTTTTGAACGTTTCTACTTACTGTGTACAGTTTGAAAATTTGCTTGCTCAAAGTAATAGGTACACCCATTTTTTTAATTTTTTTTGAGCTTTCCTTAGAAGAACGGTGAGTTTTCTTTAATTAAATTTTAAAATGCAGTGAATTGACAGCAAAAAATTTTAGTATAGATAGGTCGTAAGTCAAATAGATCTGCTGAGGAATACAGACTGGCTTTAAACATAAAAAAAAGAAAATCTCTTCGATGCAGCTTCCAGGTTGCTGAATATATCTCACAATTTTGCGAGAAATGTATTTAAAGATAAACCGCAAAAAGAAACTCGTGGTAGACCATCAAAAACCGCTCCAACAGATGATCATCATATTGAAAGCATCGAAAAAAAGGCATATTTAAATCTTCAAAGACAATATTAGCAGAAATTGAGAACTAAAGGTAAACCTACCTGGGCGCATAGCTAAAAAAGTTTCTTTGCTACGGAAACTGGTCATGATCTGAATGGCAGAAAAAGGTGCGTAATATCTTAAGGAGAGATGAAACTAAGATTAATTTTTATGGAAATGATTCAGAAAAGAATGTGCAACGGCCTAAAAGCAAAGAGTTTCACGTCAGATGCACAAAAAAAAAAACTTACACACGGAGGCGGAAATATTATGGTGTGGTAGTGTTTTCCTTAATATGGAATAGGTCCTATATTCCGGACAACGAGTAAAATGACAGCAGCCGAATACAAAAGTATACTCGAAAACGCAATGGTGCCCTATTCTGAGGAAAACATGTCCTTGCTTTGGATCTATCAGCAAGAAATAACCCAAAACACACCTCTTGTGTTTGTGAAAAAATGTTTTGAGGTCAATAAAATCAACGCGTTTAGCTGGCCGAGTCAGTCACAGGACTTAAAGCATATAGAAAACCTGTGGGGGGCCTTAAAGAAGAAAAAAGCAAAAAAAAAAATTCACGAATACGGAGCGATTGTGGGACTGTGTCCAAGAAATATGGTATGAGATACCCAAGGAAACCTGCCAGCCTCTAATCGAAAGTATCACAATAAGAGTTGCGAAAGTTATCCAAAACAAAGGTGGATACACTAAATAATGAAAGTGTAAATAAAAAAGTTCATATCTTTAGCATTTTCTTTTATTTTACTGTATATCTTTCCGGTGTACCTATTATTTTGAGCAGGCAAATATTGTGCAAATAGTATTCATTGACCTCAACTTTCGTACCTTATGGTAATTCTTAAAGAATTTCTACTTTTTTTATACACATACATATATAAAGGCTACGAAGATATTTGCATTTTTGTTTTCTTAAATATTTTGAATAAAAAGTTTTTCCGTTGAGTTGAATTTTTAACTCTGGGGTGTACCTATTATTTTGAGCAGGTGTGTATAGTAACAAGCGCATATGCGTTTATGCACATTTAAGAACTATTAATAAACGTTATGCATTTCCAAAGGTGGTAGAGGTACGCATTGCTGAGTGTAGGGCTCGAGTTACATATTGTACCCCCTGTGGGCTTCCACGAACAAAACCACCACGCAGCAACAATAACAGTAACAACAATATTCCTCAACATTTAAGTTAATTTATTTAATTGACTAGGCATTTCCTTATTTTAATATAATTTAGCACTTATATTTATTTTAATATTCATTTATTGATTAAGCACTTTTCTTTTAGAATGTAAAATCAGGTCAAACCAATATGTAAGCTATATATATTTGCATTCTTAGTTTTTTTTTTTTTTAAAGCACATAAAGTGTGCAATTGTTAAGGCCCAAATAAACGACACAGACCGTTTGCACAAATTTGTATTTGTACAGACTGCTGTGCCATGTGAGATGCTGTAATTGTGACTGCGCAGACCGTTTGCGTAAAATCAAAAATTTAAAATTTTTGTTTGCTTGGCGCAAATGGTCTGTGCCGTCTGATTTGAAATTTTGTCACAATATTTAAATTTTTGTTGAGAGCAGACGTGTGGGAGAAAAAAAGGCGTGTCAAAAATAAATTATGGAGGAAAAGAATTTTATGACCGACTTTATTGATTTATATCAGAGACCGAAAATATTTGTTATTCAACGTTTCACTACACAAAAAGTTGGGCAAATTTGAGACATAAGTTGTACTCGTAATGAATAACTTTTATTTTTCAGAGAAATTTATTTAATTTACCACTCAACTTTTATTTGTGACTGAAATATTTTTTAGGTTGACTAATACCTAACTGTTATTTCCAGAAATAATTTTTTTTTGGATTCCAACACGAAATATCAAGGAAATTGAAACAAAATCAAATGCATCATACATTTTGTTTTTGTAGTAATCCTTTGACTTCAGCAAACGCAGAAAAACGGTAAACTCTTCTTGTTTTTCTTTCTATTATTTTTACACACACATTAAAATATTGTTATTGATACACAGCAGGAATGAAACCACTAGCCTTTATTAGGTCCAAAATTGATTCAAAATGTATAAATTGGGATAATATGAGATGGTCTAATATGACATGTTGTATGTCGAGGGAAATCTGGCTTTATTATGGTGCTAATAGAACGCGAAAAGTGATCTCATTAGACAAACAAACCCTGAGAATCTATGTCGATGTTATTACAGGACACTATTTTATAGGCAAGCATGCCTCAAGACTAGGACTTTCTGACGTAGAACATCTTTGTAGAAGTTGTAAAGATCCTGACGTCGAAGATTCTGTCTTTCATTATCTTTTTGAATGTCCAGCGCTGACAAATCGGTGTTATAAGGTATTCGGATTCCACTTCTTCGACTCTCTTGAAGACATCGCTCAAAAGTGTCCAACATCCATTTTGAAGTTTATAAAAATTCCTAAATGGTTTGCATAGGTTGAAAACGAAGTTATAAACAGGGTATACAATGGGTCCAACTGCTGCGTAAGTTATGATGACAATTGTCATCTCCCGTGCTAACCTAACCTAACCTACCCAGCAGGAATGCTTTCTTTGGGCAGAAACCGGCCTTCCCAACTCATTTCAAACGTACGTTTTTTTTTATATGAAATGACTCGCTAAAACAGGTGGGTTGTCTTATGAAATAAAGTACACCTAATTCTGTTTTCACGCGAATTTTTCTTACGCGAATTTGATTTAACGCGATTAAAAAAAATGGGTTGCGTTCTGTTTTTACGCGAATTGATTTGACTTAACGCGGTTCAACAATACATGAGCTTGAAAATGAAGTTCAAATTCTGAGTGCTGACAATGACATTCAAGATTCTCAAAAAAAAATGCGTGTTTTATCAGAAAATAATACCGATTAAATAATTCTTTACAATATATTTTTCCTGTTTTTATTTTATTAAAGACCAAATCCATTTCAAACCATGCAGTCGGAGTGACTTCAAATTGCGGAATTGGTGGCCGAATAAATATGTTGTTTTTCAAAGTAATTAAGGAAATATACCGTTCCCCGATTTGATTGAAAATTATTTTTTACGAAGTTATGCCCATTTAAAGTTTTAGCGTGAGAGCTTGAAAAATCGTTGAAAATTGGTTCAAAATAGTCGCATTTTCATCCTAATCAAAATAATTAACTTTTGTCTTTTGATTCTAATAGAACTTTTGATTCTCTGTCAGAATCTTTAAGAATATACGCAAATATAGCTATTTCACTAACTGTACTTCTGTGGGTTTTGAATGTTTTGTTTGCTTGACTTTGTCAGCGAAAAAGCTATATGTGCTTACAATGTTTTTATATATTTCCTATGATAAAATGTTATTACGAAAATAACGGTGAAAAACAGTATGCAGAATGCAAGCAGGATTTGCGGAAAGTAATTTGGAATGTTGCTGTTTTTAGTTGCTTTGAAAATAGTACCGTAGAACGGCTTGGCAATGATGAAAAAAAAATTGACATTTTCATTTTGAGGAAAAAAATCTCCTGACCTCAAATGTAGGTCAACAGGCGTTAAACTCATGTCATTTCTTTATCATATTAATACAAATCTACAATAAATTTTAAGCGAAAACAATATTGGGGTTTTTGAGGAAATCAGCCTTGTTTTTTTTCATAAAAAGCGCTATAACTCCGCTAATTTTCAACAATTTCCAAAATTTCTTAAAGATTCTGACAGAGAGTCAAAAGTTCTATTAGAATCAAAAGTTAATTATTTTGATTTTGATGAAAATGCGACTATTTTGAACCAATTTTCAACGATTTTTCAAGCTCTCACACTAAAACTTTAAATGGGCATAACTTCGTAAAAAATAATTTTCAATCAAATCGGGGAACGGTATATTTCCTTAATTACTTTGAAAAAAACATATATAATCGGCAACCAATTCCGCAATTTGAAGTCACTCCGACTGCATGGTTTGAGATGGATTTGGTCTAAAATTAATTTTTTTGTGTTGATTTCTTATATGTTGTATGAATTTTCTTTTTGATTAATTCATTCATTTTTGCATCATCATTGCATTTTTTCTTTTTTCTATATAATTTATTAATAAACATATGTAAAATATAAGCTACTTAAATAATATAGGTCACAGCGCCTGTAATATAACGATAATTTTTTATACTTTTGTGTTATTATTTTTGTTGATTTTTCAAATGAGGAAGCAATCCGCTACTTTTATATGGATACTGTATCTTTTATTACGCGATTTTTTTTTACGCGGATTTTTTGAGAACGTATCTATCGCGTAAAAACAGAACTAGGTGTAAGAGCAGCTTGTGGTGGGTGATTTTTACAAAGCCTGGCTTAATTTAAAGTTAAGAATAAAGGCAAATTACTCTCCGATGGCTTCAACGCTTCACAAAAGTATTGAAGAAAGGGAGCTGCACCTGTTAAATGTTGATGTTGTAAATGTAGCGCTATTTTTAGACCTCCGGCTTCGTCGAACCCTTAGTTCGGAAAGAAAAGAAAGTGCTAAGAAGCACTTGAAAGAGCTTGCATGCCATATTATTAACATGGATAAGGTTGGTACTGAAACCATGTCATAGCAACTCGCTTGCATTGTTCAAGCAGTACCAGAAACACAAGTAACTGTTGAACGAGCTTTCTCAGCCCTGAAACGCGCACCACTTGCGTCTTAAATGAGTTATGTCCTTGCATGTCCTTTTTGTTGCCTTTAATTACCTCTTTACTAAAACTCAATATCTCTCGATTGACAGGAGTTCAGGGCAATTGGGTGGGTTCGCTTCTCTAGGAACGAAAGTAATATTATTTTACTGGTACCACTCAAGAGCCGTTTTACTGTAGTGCCATGAAGCCAATAAAAGGAAGATACCTAATGATCTTTTACAAATTATCGGAGCCTCTTTGGAAGCATTCCATGATGAAGATTTCGATGTAGATTGTGCCTCTGGTCACGAAACTTTGTCATTTTTTACCACAACTGCAAATTGCCCACCAAACAAGATATTTTCTGGGAAATTTTTTATTCATTTTTGTTTTAAATTTATTGGGACATGTCCACTAGCGTTGGCAAAATAAAATTCTTGGCCAGGAAACTGAAAATTGTCGGAAAGGACGAACGTTTCATCATCCATAATGCAACATTCGAATTTGGACACAAAATTTTTACTCAATTTTTGAGCGAGTATTTTTGTTTCGAAACTCTTTTCAGCATTCCGATCCGGCTTTTTCTGAACTTCGTAGGTCTTCAGCCTAGCCTCCCTTTTCACTCTTTGCACAAATGACTCGGAGAAATCTGTTAGATGTTCTGTTTTTCTTGTTGAAAGGTTGGGACTTTTCTTCAACATGGTTACGACCTTCTTTGCGTTATTACGGTCACCACTACCTTTTTTCCAGCGCATTCTCTGCTTTTGTTTCATGCTAACCTCTGTTTTAAAATTTTTCATTACCCATGATACCGAATTTATGCTAAGTTTAGCATTCTTTGCAATCCTTTTGAAGGTATATTGCAGATTATTTAAAAAAATTTTTAATTTTTTTCACGCATTTCTATTTTCCTGCTCATGTCTTCACAAAATAATAGATGAGAATGCAAAGTGATATGAAATAGTATTTGACATGATTTTCTAAGCTAACCTGATCAAAATAATTTTTATTTTTTTTTATGAAAGAAGTTATAAGCACAAACGTGTGCACTAATTTCTTATGACGCACTCCTTATTGTATAGAAACTGGCTTTAATAAAAAATAATAAAAAAAAAAGTTTCATCTATCTCATAGGCTTTCTATCGCCTCTATATTGCATGATTTATAACACAGCGATGTCATAGCAAAAGTAGTACGTGAGTCTTTGCATTACGAAGTATATAAACTTTTCATCGATATAACAAAAAATTTTAAAAAAAGTAAAAAAAATAACTGACCGAGTATCGAACTCACACACTATGAGTTATAATCTCACACGCTAGCTATTTGACCAAGCTGTATGATATTTAGCAGATATCTATTTCACCTTATGTTATTCATCATTGTGATTTTGATAATTTGTTTATGCATTACACCTTCGCTTACCACATCGTGCATTTTTTCTCCGTTTAAATATAATATATGAAATCAATGATTACAAATGGTAATGCATGGTCCTAAAAACTGCTGGGATATTATAAGTATATGTATACATAACTGGTTTACCGGCTTATTTGTACATAAAAATCACACGAGAGTGCAGTTACACATAAATTTCATAATGTCTGTTATTTATCTATATATATGTATATACGACAGTTGCATAGGGTGTATGAGAATAATACAATTTTTATTATTTTTAAGTTTAACCCTTACAACTCGTCCATCCTGACAACTACTTAATCGAACTCGATTGATTATTCAATTTAATCGAACGTGTTAAAATACACTTAATCATTTAGTAAACATAAGTTACATTAGAATGAACATTAATTTGAGGCACAAAAAATACGAAAAATAAAATAAGATGAATAATAATTACAATTTAACATATGGTTTTATGTTTTCTGGCGACGCAACACCTTCATAAGGAATACGTGAAACATGCATATTTTCTAAATCTTTAATAACATAACGATCATTTGGTAAAAGTTTTGCAATCTGATATGGTCCTTTATACTTTGCTAAGAGTTTTTATTAACACCTGGATTATTCACGACGATTTTAATCATAACTAAATCACCGACTTTGTACAAACGTGGCTTGGCTGCATAAAAATTTATCTCTTGCGGCCTCTCTTAATTTTTCCATATTCCTAGTCTCCGTCGGTAAAAGATTTTGTTCAAAGTATTCTTGTACTTTATCGTCCACAATACCCCTTTGTCAAATACCAAACAGTAACACGCTTGAACTTAAACCCGTGCTTTTATTTTCCATATTATTTATAGCAAATTCTACTTTCCTCAAATGCTTTGACCATTCTAATTCAACTTCTTTTGCCAACATTGGAGTAATGCTTCTATTTATTCTTTCCACCTGTCCATTGGACTGGGGTGAATTGGTAGCAACTTTAACATGTTGAATATGATTATCTTTACAAATTCAGTAAAGTAAATTCATCCGAAGTATAGCCACTGCCTCTATCAGAAATAATGCGGGCGGGCTTGCTATAACTTGAAAAATAAAATTCCCAACAAGTTACTACCTCTCTGGTGCCTGTACTTTTGACCAGATAAAGTTTCGTGAATTTTGAAAACCCGTCAACCACAACAAATAAATGCCTTATTAAGTTCCGTGTTCCACATGGAAGGGGACCATAGTGATCAATGAGAATTGTCTCGAAAGGATTTTCACCTTTCGGAATATTGTGTAAGACACCTTCTTTTTTGCCAGCAGATGGAGAAAAATAAACGCATTTCAAACAGTTGCTAATGTAATCTTTAATTTTTTGTTTCATATATGGAAACCAATATGTTTTACTGGGAAAGTTATAAAATTTTTCAGTTCCAACATGACAAAGTGCATCATGGTGTTTTTGAATAACATTTCTCTCCATTTGTGACGGAACATAAAAATACACATTTCCTTCTAATTTACGATATACAAGACCGTTGATTAATTCGTAAGATGGACTCTCTTTCTTTTCCAATTCTTTCGCTAGTTTTCTTACAGCTGGATCCTTTTGCTGACTTGCAGCGAGAATATGTTCAAAAGAGTCGGACTCGATAACTGAAATATTATGACACCTACTCAGAGCGTCGCCATGTCCCATTCTTTTATCTTCTCTGTGCTCCATCAAGAAATCATATTCTTGCAGCTTGTGGATTCAAAACCTGTTTATTGAGTGTTAGTGTTAATGCTCTACAATCTGTAATAATTTTAAATTTGATACCAGTTAGGTAAATTTTGAATCTACGAGTAGCATAAATAATTGCCAGCGTCTCTAACTCATATGAGTGATACTTGGATTCCAGTGGCGTAGCGCGTTTTGAATAAAAGAATATAGGATGAAAGATTTTATCTTCTTGATTTTGTAATAAGACCCTTCCAAAACCCAAGCTACTTGCGTCGCAATGTAGCTCAGTTTCTGCATTCGGGTTGAAAATACGTAAAACAGGTGCATCAAGTAACTTCAATTTCAATAATTCAAAAACTGACAGTTCCTTCTCGCCAAACATAAAAATAGCATCTCTCTTAATAAAATCAGAAATAATTCAAAAATCTCTTATAAATTTTCTAAAATATGAGCATAATCATAGAAAGAAAATTAACATTCTTAACATTGGTAGTTATTGGAAAATCAGTTACAGCTTGTAAACCATCAGCGTTTGGACTTATTCGATGTTGTGAAACTTCATAACCCAAATATGATATTTGTTCAAACATAAATAAACATTTATCATAACGTAAGTGCAAATGATTCTCTTTTACTTTTCCTAAAACTCGTTCCAAAATTTCAAAATGTTCATCTCATCATCTTTTCCTCCTTTATAAGATCTCTAAAAATGGAATTAATGTATCTTTGGAAAACGCCTGGGGCGTTTTTAAGTCCAAAAGGCATTCATAAATACTCGAATTGGCCTAAGAGTGTCGCAAAAGACGTATATTTGACAGATTCTTCGGACATTTTAACGTGGTGAAAACCACTTTTTAGATCTAAATGAGAAAAATATTTTTTATTCCTTAATCTATCCAGATGGATCTTCAATAAGGGGAAGGGGAAAATTGTCTTTTAACGTAACCTTATTTAATTGTCGAAAGTCGACACAAAGACGAAACTCTCCCGATTTCTTTATAACGAGGACAATAGGCGATGCAAATGGCGAACTACTTTCGCGAATAATTTTTTTCTCAATTAACTCATCTAAAATCTTGCGCAGCTCAAGCTTGTGCATGTATGGCAAACGCCTAGGTGTACAATTAAACACTTTTTTTATCGCTCAATATTATGCTCATACTCATCAATACAGGAACTTATTGAAATATTCTTTTTCACAATACTGTTTAATTTAATTTTATATTCATTTCGAACGACTCATCCATACTGGAACTTATTGGAATATTCTTTTTCACAATACTGTTTAATTTAATTTTATCTTGAAAACTTAAATTTTCGTTAATTTTTAAATCTAATTTTTCATCACGTTCATCATTTACTTCAATGCTTAAAATTTCTTTAATACTGTCATCAATACTCTCGACATTATCATAATTTTCACAATCATAATTCTCATAATCATAATTTTCATAATCATAATTTTTTCTTGCAGTTTCAAATGTCAACTTAATATTTGTTTTTTGCAAAAAGTCTCTCCCTAAAATTGCTACATTTTTCATTGAATTATTTCTAACAACATAAATACATAAATTCACGCAATAATTTTCAAATTTTACGTTACAAAATACCTGTCCTAAAATAACCAACTTAGGGCCGGTTTCACAGTGTTTAGTTAACTAAAGATTTGAAGTTAACTTCCAATTTCAATTTCATAGCAAAACTTAGCAATTAGTTAACCAACAAAATCTGGCAGGTTAACTAACAGCTGATTGCTGTCATAACGAAAAATAAAAATAATAAAGAATTCAATTCAAATTCATAATAAGAAATAAAAAATTTTTTTTTTTGTTAAAAAAACAAAGCAAATGCCTACATAAATATGGATTCAGATTGGGATTGCGAAATTGATAGTGATTCAGATATTGAAGAAGTATGGAATCAATGAATCAATAATTAGAACTCGAAATTGTGTGGAGAGATCATATGGTGTGTGGAAGCGCCGATTCCTAGTGCTTTCCTTGGGAATACGCATGCATTTGCAAAAAGTTCAGAGCATAATTGTTGCAACGGCAGTCTTACACAGTATTTGCTGCCTCAACAATGAGAAGGATGCGCCACTTCTTTCAAACGAAATAAATCATGCAGTTAGTTAGTTAGTATATTAACTCAGTACATGACATAATCGCCGAGCCGGTGAACAAATCACAAAGATCCACCTTAGGAGATGCCTCATTGATACTCACTTTGCAAATATCTAATAAAATCATTTTAAGCAAAATAAATTTCGTAAAATATCAAATGTCAACCAAAAAACATATTATTTTTGCAGTGATGCCATATTTTGTACAAAAAAATTATCATTAGTTAACCAATGGACTGTAAAACTGAACAACATAAATTTGGTAATTAACTAATAGACATTAGTTAGGTAACTAATTGGTTAACTAAACACTGTGAAACCGGCCCTTACTGTTATTGATTCCCACAAAGTCGCGCATATTCGGCTGTAAAGTTGTCATCATGTACGAAGGTATGAACTTCTGCTGGATGAAGCTAATAGGGCTTCCTGTGTCGATCATTGTCATTGCATTAATCTTGATGTTGATGGCATTAGGCTCTGGGCTCTTAAACACAAATTCAAATACGCCTTGGAAATCTTCAAGAAACGTCGATGATACGTTGTTATTTTTGTCTTCTACAAGGAGCTCTGAAGACTTCTGTGGACAATTTTGAGCAAAATGTAAAATTTTTCCACAGCGGAAACAGGATCCTCGCTTGGAGCAGTTTTTGGCTATGTGCCCTACGTCATTACAATTGTAGCTCTTGCTGAACTTCTTAGTTGGCGGAATCACGGCTGCTGTAACTTTACTGGCAGGCGGCGCTGATGGTATCTCTGATCGCATGTTCTCATATTTTCGAAGAATGGTCTTTGATTCCGCAACTTTACTGGCTGTAAATAAAAGCTGCTTGTTGCATACAGATTCCAGAATGCCTTTGATTATGGCTTTGATCTGGCTCTTCAATCTCAGCTGCACTACCGATTTCTTGCATTACAAGCACATAGTGCAAATAACTTTCATATTTCTTAGGACTCCGCAGGTTATTACTCGACTCGAACCCCTGACCGTTCATGCATTGCAATTGCATATTTTTGCGACGGGCGCTCTAACACTTGAGCTATCTTTTGTCACTTTCTCGCTTGTTGTCATAGCCGTTAAACCGTTGGCCTAAAGTCATGCTATGATTTATTTTTCGAAATTTGTGGTGTTGCCAGCCACATATTTTATGAAATTGGCGTGATCTCCATATGGTTTTTACAGCATTAACCAAAACTGGTCTGATGAGGCTATTGGTAATAGCCGAAACATGTCACCAATTACCGGGTTAAAATTGTTCCATTTGTTATCTTTGTCATGTTTGTTGAATAAAAAAATAGCATGTGTTCGATTAAATAATGTTTAATTATAATAAAAATAATCAGTCGCAAAATTCAACTTTTTTAATAGATTAGTATTCAAAAATAAAATACAAAGGTAGTGCGAATATTTTGTGTGTTTGCAATTTTGCAAACGCAATTGCGTATTTTATGCATGCATGGCGCGCATGGGATTTTGTCGCAGGTCGTTCGATACAAAATCTTTTTTTATTGAAATGAGTGACGGCACCCTTAATTTTTTTACATACATATATATTCAATCTTCAATATTCAAGGCTCATACCAAAAATACAAATTTTAATTTTTCGTATTGGAAAAGCAAAATTATCATCGATTGTTTTTATCATGAATAGAAAGTGCAATCAATTTTTAACATGTGTACCAAATTTTATAATTTTATGTTAACAACTTTAAGAGGAATTAAGTTTTCAATTAAACTTCACCGGAAGGGGGAGATGGGGTGTTGCCCCCTAAAATTTGAGGTGTCAAATTGGTCATTTTGTTAAGAAACGTCCAACCTATAGATTAAAAATGTTTTCAGATGTGTGAACTCAGTTTTAAATTTGAGATATCTGAGCACGTCTAAAACCAGAAAATTTAAAGAACTCCTCATATACGACAGTTAATCGATTTTCCCCCAGCCCTAATGAAAACTATGTATGTATTTATGAACAAAGCCATTAAAAAACCAACAACAATTATTATAGAACGGTTCTCATTATAATACTTAAATATTTTTAGTAAAAATCGCGCGCGCGATTACTGTGGCTAGCAAACTAGGTGTTGTATATTTTATAGACTGATCCGCGGCGAAACCGGTGTTGGATTATTGGGAGTTTTACATCCTGAGCTGCGGCCACAGGCCGCCCACTTACTTTAACTTTTTTATAGAATTACTGTGGCTAGCGAAGCCGGTGTTGGATGTTTTAAAGACTGAACCACGAAAGACTAAACCACCGCGAAGCCGGTGTTTGACATACCGGAGGATGTAAATCCTGAGCAGCGGTCGAAGGCAGCCCACTTACCTCAACTGTTATGTAGAATTACTGTGGCTAGCGAAGTCGGGGTTGGACATACCAAAGGACGTAAACGGTTTTCAAGCTCAAAAATAGTATGAAGGAGGCGTTTCCGCCCCCAATATATGCATATATTCTTGATATGCATACTGCAATGTGTGACATACTAAAATTTCAAGAAAATCGGGATTGAGACCGGTAAAATAAATAATTACCATATATTTCAATACCAAAATTCACCAAAGTGATTTTAATTTTTTCGATGAAAAATAAGTAAAATCAAAAAAAAACTATACAAATGGTACATCATTTTAAAGCAAGAAAATCAAGCTTTCTTAACATCATAAAAACAATATAGGTTCTTAACACATTTTTTGAAAAAAATAACGGTTTTAAAAAAAAAATTGGTCAAAATTTCAGAAAAATCGTCATATCTTCAAAATTATAGGTTAAATTTCAAAGATTTGATAACCATTATTGTAGGCGATTAAATTAAATTAAATCTATATTTTTGATATTCATTCAGGGGTTCCCAACTTATAATGAATTTGCAAAAGCTATATCCGCGACTTCCGATGGCTATATCTCCGAAACTAGATCCGAGTGACATTTTTTTTCTTCATATTTTTTTTTTGCTTTTTACCCCCTATTACCTCTAAAAAAAAAAAATTGGAGACTGTGAGCTAAAGTGAGCTAAACATGTTCCATTTTATATTATTGATTTCATTTATAAATTAAGTTAAAAACTTACATCCTCGCGGCAAATTGCTATCGAACAAAAACAAGTTTATGATTTAAGTTGGGTTAGATTTGATTTTTACTTTTTGTTTTAGAGGTTTTCTAACCAATGCTTTTTTAATTGTAATTAAAACATAAAAGTTACAATTTTGTACCGACGTTTCATCAGTTATTTACTGACATCTTTAGGGCCAAAAATTTTTATTCTAAAAGAAACAACAATAATTTACATTCTACACTAATTTTAACATTTTATATATAACACTTACTGTATTTAAATTAATTTAAAAAAGCTGATTTTAAAAAATGATTTTAATATTGAAAATAAAATTTAAATTTTTTAAATTGAAAAGAACTATTGCAATTATCCCTACACTTAACATAAAACACTTGACTGGACGACAGTTAAAAATGGAGTATTGCTGCATAATTGTTGTTCGTATGTTGTTGCAGTTCATAACGTCATTTTTCCTTTCTTGTATACGCAAGCATTTCATTTCATTTTCATTTCTCCTTTTGTTTTTGTTTTCTATATCTAAAATTTTTGCGTTCTCAAAATCAGCTGTATGTTCTGTTTCATGTATATGTTGTGCTAGCGCAGTTGTTGTCTTTTTATTTTTGATGTCATATTTGTGTTCTAGCATTCGTGTTTTCATAGTCCGCTTAGATCCTATGTACACCATTCCGCATTGTTCGTTGTTTTCTGTGTTATTTTGTTCATTATTCTCCTTTTCTTTCTTGGCGCCTAAGCATGGTATTAGGTAGACGTTTTTGTTTTTGTAAATATATTGTTGAGTGTCAAATTAGACTTGTACGACGAACTTTGTACTCTCATCTGTTTTTATTATTGTATGTATGTGCATGTTGTTTTTTAATTTTGGGATGTATGTTACAGAGTAGTAATAAAAAAAAAAAAAAAAAAAACAAGTTTGACAATTCCGTTCGAGTTGCTAAGTTTGGAAATTTTCGCATTTCCGAAGAGGGCAACAAATAAAAACGAAAGTCGGATTACAGAGTGGAGTTTATTCGAGTTCGAGCAATTTGCCTTTCGAATCGAATTACAGAGTAGGCCCCTGATCTAAAATTCTGAGCTATTTCTTCTAACAAACGCTACCATTTCATATGATTTAGATATTATGAAGTTATAATGACTTACGAAAGTATATCATCAAAATTACACCCAGATCAGAGATTTCAGTAACTTTTTTTAATTGCAAACCAGCAATATTATATTGATGTTCAGATATCAAGTTAACTTTATTAAATGTTAACTGAAAACATTTATCAATGTTAAGATGCAATTTATTTTTTTGACACCTCTAAAGAATCAGCAATACATTTTATAGCAAAGTAAATTTTAAGATCATCTGCATATAAAAGATACTTTGATCTGATGAAACAGCTACCAATGTCATTAATAAAAAGTATGAACAACAATGACCCCAGTTTTGTTAGAAGACACAGTTCTGGTTTCAATGATCTTTACACTTTGAAAGCTCTCTATACTTCATTTGTTAGGTCCAAAATTGAGTACGCTGCCTTTATTTGGAGCCCCTTTTATGCTGTTCACTCTGTCCGTGTTGAACGCATTCAAAAGAAATTTATTAAATTTGCCTTAAGGTCTTTAAATTTTGTTGAACCAATCCCATCTTATAGTACGCGATGCTTACTATTGAATCTTAAGTCTCTTGAAAGTAGGCGTTCGATACTATCTGTGATGTTTCTTTTTGATCTCATTAATGGCAATATAGATTGTAGTTTCCTATTGGAAAAAATTAACTTTAATGTACCTGCAAGATACTTGCGTAATCCTACTGTCTTTTATGTAAAGATTCATAGAACCAATTACAGGTTAAATGAACCATGAAATAGGGTGTTAATGGAGTTCAACAGACTCTGTTTTAATAATAGCTTAGATTTTTGTTTAAATAAATTAGAGATTAAAAAGTATTTAAGTAAAGTTAAAACATATTTATAGTTATTATTACAATTGTTATCTTATTTTTAATATAATTTGCTAGTCTGTAAGGATTTTGTATCTATAGACTGAATAAATCGAATTGAAATTGAAAATTAGAGAAAGTTGATCGTTCTGGAATGAAGCCATGTTGATTTGAACATAATATGCTTTTTACAGCAAAAATATCTTATTTTTAACAACACTTTCAAAGAGCTTAGAAATATTCTTTAGTTTAGAAATAGGCCTGTAATTCGACACATCATTCTTACTATCATTTTTATGAATTGGTGTTATAAAAGCAATTTTCCAATCCTTTATGAAATTACCTTCAGTAAGTGATTTATTAAAAATAATTTTAAGAGGATAAACATTTTTTGAGAAAAAGAGCAGAAATAAAATCGTTATCACACGTAATAGATGATTTTAGATTTAAAATCTCTTTGCTAATATTATCATATGTTAATTGAAGTGATCCAAAATCAATAGACGATGGTTTCATCAACCATATTGGATTTAAAATACTTTGCAAATAAATTAATAGCTTTATTAACAGAACTAGCAGTTTTGTTATTAAGAAATACTGTACTTGGAATACTGCTAGACACTTTTTTCGATTTAATAAAACCCCAAAAGGCCTTTGGATTCGATCATATGTTATTCTCGAACTGACGAATGTAATTTGTATACAAATATTTTTCAAGGAAGTTGTATTCTCTTGAATAACACTAGTTAACACAAAAAAAGATCTGGTTTCTCATAAGACTTATGATGTATTTTGAGGAGTAGAATCCTAAACTGCCAACCATTTTTTTTTTCTTAAGAACCGTTTTTGAGATATCCCCAAAAAACCCGTTTTTTGGGACTTTTTCATTTATTTGCCCATATCTCTATCAAGTTCTTTTCTACTCAAATATAATGTGCACCATTGCAAAGATATTTTTGTTTTCTTTCTAATGATATGCTGTTTGAGTAAATCGAATAAGATTTTTCGGAGTTACAAGCGATCAAAGTTCAAAAAAGTAACTTTTTTGGTCTTTTTTAAAAGCCACAAAATTTCAATTGCTCCGTTTGAATACAAAAAAATTAGCTTAAATTTTTTTTAAGGTTTAAAATGAAAGACTATTCTTTTGCAAATATTTTAAGTTTAATTTGGTTCAAGTCGGACAAAAACTGTGGGTGCTATTCCAAAATCAATGAAAATAGATAATTTCCATATTTTCATGCACTACCGTATATAGCCTAATGACTATGTATTTAAATAACGAACCGAGTCGTTAAAGATATTGTATTGTCTTATATGTTCAATTGTACCTTATAAAAGATAAATCCAAAAGTACTATTAAATTTAAGCTTGGACTTTTGAGAACGGTGCATATTTATCCCATTTTTATTTTTTTAATTATAACTCAGAAGCTATACATTTTTGGTAGAAAGTGATAACCAGATTTTTTGTAGGTAATCAAGTTTCCTATCGAAATGGCCTTTTATAGTCATAAATCTTATTTTTTGAACAAAACAACCTTAAAAAACTGATCTAAAAAATCCGAAAAATATAAAATTTTTGAAGCTTTTTTCTTATCTAAGATCATATATTTTATATCGAATTTTGAATAAATACCTTCTTCATTATCATTGATAAGCTGAAAATAACTTTTTGATTGAATAAAAAATAGTTTTGTGTGTAAAAACTGAAACTAGCATGGTGTAAAGGTAAAAATTTGTAAAATCATACAAAATTAGGCAACTTTGAACGACTGTATTTCAGCCAATTTTCATCAGAAACTACTTTTATTTATCACCATTTTGACGAAAATGACGTCAGCTTTCTTTTTTATGCTAAAAAGACCACTAGTTTCATTCAGAAAAAAAATTACTCTCAAAAATTAAAAAATATTAAATATTTTCGGTTTTTTTAAATAGTTTTTTAAAGTTATTTTGGTGAAAAAATAAATTTCTTGACTTTATAAGGTGTCATTTCGATAGGAAATATTATTCCCTAAAAAAAACCTGGTAATCACTTTGTACCAAAAATGTATAGTTTCTGAGTTATAATTAAAAAAATAAAAATGGGATAAATATGCACCGTTCTCAAAAGTCCAAGCTTAAATTTAATAGTACTTTTGGATTTATCTTTTATAAGGTACAATTGAACATATAAGACAATACAATATCTTTAACTGGAGCATTTGTGCTAAAGTAAACTTGTTCCATTGCTTACTTTAATTCAATTTGGTGATTCTCTGCTCAAACTTATGGTCTCTTACTTGTCTAATCGGACACAATATGTTTTTTTATAAAAATGAGAGCTCATCACGAATACCAGTTTTCAGTGGCGTGCCCCAAGGCTCTGTGCTTGGACCACTATTATTTACTTCTTTTATAAATGATATTTCTGAATACATCTCAATTTCTCAAATTTATACTTTTTTTGAGAATTCTGAATTCTGAACTGAGTCGCATTCAACGTTGGTCTGGAAAATAAACTTCATTTAAATCCGGCAAAAACTAAAGCGTTGTGTATTCATAGAGGTAGAGGTAAAGAAGATTTCCCACCAATTTATCTTAATAACATGCAATGCCTGAGCTGGGATCTTCATATTAACAGAATAGTTTCCAAAATTTATGGCGCCCTTCGTGGTCTGAGCCCCACCACAAAATATCTACCGGCTAATGTTAAGCTCAAACTTGTTAAATATTTTATTTAGCCGATCATCCTGTATGGCTGTGAAATATTTTCTGATATGAGTCAAGAATCGAAAAGAATGCTTAGTGTGGCATACAAGAGTTGTACTAGATATGTTTTCAGTGTTAGTAGACATCAACGTATCAGAGCTTGTTGAAATACCGAACTATTTTGCTGCTTTACAAAATTATCACAAGTAAAGAGCCTGAATATCTCTTTCATAAAATTAATTTCGCCAGAATGCAAAGAACTTTACAACTGATAGTGCCTACTCAGAAATACTCGTCATTTTTTGTCCGTGCGGCTCATATATGGAATCTTTTGCCCACATCTATTAAACTCATCAGCAGCTTTAACGCCTTTAAGAAGAATGTTTTTATATATTGTGTGAATAACTTTTATATTTTTTTTTTTTTTTTTTTTTTGCTTTAGTAATTATAATTAATACTTGTTCTTGACACTGAGGTTTTCTGACCAGAACTTTTAAATTGCAAAATTAATTAGAACATTAAAATTTTCAATTTTTCACCGACGTTAAAATTTAAAAAAACGAATATTTTGGTAACCTCTCCGAAAAATTATATGTGATCTTATGGGTCAGTTTAGATGATTAATTGTTGTTGACACTGAAGTTTTCTGACCAGAACTTTTAAATTGCAAAATTAATTAAAACATTAAAATTTTCAATTTTTCACCGACGTTTCGTCACTTTTTTGGTGACATCTTCAGGGTATCAAAATGTTTTTATTTTAATCTAAAAAAATTAACATTAGAAAAACAAATCAATGAAAAAATTACAAATAACACAATTTTCTTAATGCGACGTGTCTATAATATCCTTTCATTGTTTTGTTTTTTCCTTTTCCTTTTTTTTTGATATGAAAATAAAATTTAAAAAAACGAATATTTCGGTAACCTCTCCGAAAAATTATATGTGATCTTATGGGTCAGTTTAGATGATTGTTGTTGACACTGAGGTTTTCTGACCAGAAATTTTAAATTGCAAATTTAATTAAAACATTAAAATTTTCAATTTTTTACCGACGTTTCGTCACTTTTTTGGTGACATCTTCACGGTATAAAAATGTTTTTATTTTAATCTAAAAAAATTAACATTAGAAAAACAAATCAATGAAAAAATTACAAATAACACAATTTTCTTAATGCGATGTGTCTATAATATCCTTTCATTGTTTTTTTTTCCTTTTCCTTTTTTTTGATATGAAAATAAAATTTTAAAAAATGAATATTTCGGTAACCTCTCCGAAAAATTATATGTGATCTTATGGGCCAGTTTAGATGATTAATTGTTGTTGACACTGAGGTTTTCTGACCAGAACTTTTAAATTCCGGGAGTTTAAATAAGAACAAAAGCTTCCATGTATATTTCTTTGATAATCCACTTTATTTTTATCTTGACACAATATTTATGGTAAATTTTATATATGTATATGTATCTAAGAATAAATTATAAAATACGATTCGGATACTTAATACTTGTTGGTTTTATCCTATCCGGCAGCGTATTTTCACGCCGCGCCGGTACCGCGCAAAGGCGACGATAGATGTGTCGAATTTTATATTACTTGACGTATGCTCTGACTACGATGGACTAATTTTCTGCACGGTGTTTGGGTCTAATTTCTCCGACGGCGCTTATTGCCGCATACAAATGCAGCGCAAAAGCGACTTGAAACTTGTATGCGTCAATTCGACGTATCCGGCGACCTAATTTCTATGACGGCGTTTTACTACCGCACACAAGTACAACGCAAAAGCGACTTGCCACTTGTGTACGTTAATTCAACGTACCCGTCGAGCTACTCCTGCGGCGGATGTGCTGACTATGGCAACCTAACTTCTATGTCGGCGTTTTATTACCGCACACAAGTACAACGCAAAAGCGACTTGCCACTTGTGTACGTTAATTCAACGTACCCGTTGAGCTACGAATGCGACGGATGCGCTGACTACGATGACCTAATTCCTGTGACGGTGTTTTATTACCGCACTCAAGTACAACGCAAAAGCGACTTGTCACTTGTGTACGTTAATTTAACGTACCCGTTGAGCTACGAATGCGACGGATGAGCTGACTACGATGACCTGATTTCTGTGACGGCGTTTTATTACCGCACACAAGTACAACGCAAAAGCGACTTGCCACTTGTGTACGTTAATTCAACGTACCCGCCGACCTAATTCCTATGACGGCGTTTTATTTCCACATACAAGTACAACGAAAAAGCGACTTGTAACTTGTCGGCGTCAATTCTACGTACCCGCCGACCTAATTTCTATGACGGCGTTTTATTACCGCACACAAGTACAACGCAAAAGCGACTTGCCACTTGTGTACGTTAATTCAACGTGCCCGCCGACCTAATTCCTATGACGGCGTTTTATTACCGCACACAAGTACAACGCAAAAGCGACTCGCCATTTGTGTGCGTCAATACAACGTACCCGCCGACCTAATTCCTATGACGGCGTTTTATTACCGCACACAAGTACAACGCAAAAGCGACTTGCAACTTGTCGGCGTCAATACAACGTGTTCGTCAACCTCCTCTTGCGATGGACGCACTGACTACGGCGACCTACTACTTATTACGGTGTTCTCCTACCGTACAAGTACAACGGAAAAGCGACTTGTAACTTGTATACGAGCTGCAACCTAAGAGAAGATAGGAAAGAAGTTATGGTTAATGATTATCTTACGGCTGCTGCTGTTGTCCGGAGCTGCTGAACTGTTGCTGGCTGTGGTCCTCAGAAGAATGACCGACTAAAAACCAAAACCTTTGCCAAGTCACCTTTTTCTAACTCTGTAGCTTTTCCCACAATAAAGCTCTAACAGCTGTTTTACTATGGATCGTGGTAGCAGCTGTTGGGCAGGGCTACCGTATGACAATTCTTTGTGTTTTGCTTATGTCTATTCTACTACTATTGCGTTTTTTACGCGTCGCCCCGCGCTAATGCAATGAACTTAACTAAAGGTTTTAACTTATATTATATTATTTATGATTAATAATTCATTAAAAATGGATTTAGATAAATAAACGAAATGATATTAAGAAATAAATACATAATTCGTGAAGTTAAATAAAACCAATAAATAATTTTGTTTATGTTTTCGGACGTTTCAACGCGCTGCTATGAAAATTGTGGGTGGAAACGAAGCCCACTGACTTCCATCCTCACAAACACGTCAAAATAAATCGAAAATGTTAAATAAAAAAATCGATACCACGTTTGGTTTTCGAAATATCGATACTAAAAAATCCTATAGTATGTCCAACACCGTATTCGGTAGCCACAGAAATTATAAATCAAAAGTAGGGTAAGTGGGCGGCCTGCGGCCGCTTTTAGAGATTTTAAACTCCCAAAAATCCAACACCGGCTTCGCCGCGGGTCAGTCTATAATATATCCAACACCTTTTACTCCAACCAACCAATTTTATTAACAGTGAAAAATTACTGTGGCTAAAAGGTGTTGGATATTTTATAGACTGATCCGCGGCGAAGCCGGTGTTGGATTTTTGGGAGTTTAAAATCCCTAAAAGCGGCCGCATGCCACCCAATTTGCCTACTTTGGCTACCAAATACGGTGTTGGACATACTATAGGATTTTTTAGTATAGATATTTCGAAAACCAAACGTGGTATCGAATTTTAAGATTTTGACGTGCTTTATCGAAAAAAAATAAAAAAATTTTTACACAACTTATTTGCACAAGGGGGGGGGGGTAAATGGAATTTTCAAACTTTGACCAATTTTATCTCGGAAGGGATGAGACCGACATTTTTTTTCCAGATTCGGTTTTAGGGGGTAAAACTCCATGTTTCTAAAAAAAAAGGCATAGTTTTACTTTAGGGTCAATAGCCCGAAAACTAAAATTTTAATTTTGTATTATGTATTTTGGGGCGCTGATCCCAATGGTGCTAAAAAAAATTGTCGGTCTCGAATGGTTTAGAAGATACAACCGTTTAAAGTTTCAAAAATTCACATTTATTTTCACGAAAATTTCCACTTCAAAATGCGTTTATTATGTATTTAGGGGCCCTAAATGCAATGGCGATAAAAAAAATTTTTATCTCAAATGGTTTAGAAGTTATAGCGATTTAAAGTTTCGAAAATTCACATTTTGCTCCAACCCACACGTAAGGGTGGCAGTGAAAAATTACTGTGGCTAAAAGGTGTTGGATATTTTATAGACTGATCCACGGTCGAAGACCGCCGTGTTGGATTTTTGATTGACTTACCCTACTTTTGATTTATAATTACTGTGGCTAGCGAATACGGTGTTGGATATACTATAGGATTTTTTAGTATCGATATTTCGAAAACCAAACGTGGTATCGATTTTTTTTATTTAACATTTTCGATTTATTTTGACGTGTTTTATCGAAAAAATATAAAAAATTTAAAAAAAATTTTACACAAGCGGGGTTACATGGAATTTTCAAACTTCGACCAATTTTATCTCGGAAGCCATAAGAGACCGACATTTTTTTTTGGCTTAAGTTTATTTAGCTCACATTCGCAAACCTTTTTAAAACTTATCTTATGTGCTTTTTAATTTTAAGGAGAAATATGTTATCAAAAAAAGTCGTTCAAATCTGGTTTCGGAGATATAGCCATCGGAAGAATCGGATATAGCTTTTGGAAAAACCATTATAAGTTGGGAACCGCTGCATGGATATCAAAAATAAGGGTGTCCAAAGAAAGATAATTTAATGGCCTATAATAATAACGAGCAAGCCTAAGAAATTTAACCCATAATTTTGGACATTTTACGATTTTTCTGAAATTTTGACCAGTGTTGTTTTAAAAAACCGTTATTTTTTTCAAAAAATGTCTGAATGACCTATAACTTTTTTAGGTTCTCAAGAAAGCTTAATTTATTCCTCTTAAAATGGTGTATCGTTTGATCAAAATTTTTCCATATTTACCCCCTTTTTGGCCGAAAAAAAAACATTTATGAATTCTTATGAAAACTATGTATTTATGGACAAAAACAATAAAAAACCAACAACAACAACAATTATTCTAAGACGATTCTCATTACAAAACTTTTAACTATTGAAAATCGCTTGATTTTTAATAAAAATTTTTCGCCAGCGGCGCTTTTTTTTTTAATACGACACATTATAAAACACAAAGTTTTATAATGAGAATCATCTTATAATAATTGTTGTTGTTGTTCTTGTTGCTGTTGTTGTTGTCGTTGATGTTGGTTTTTTATTTTTTTTTTAATAAAAATTTCTAAGTTTTATAATGAAAATCGTCTTATAATAATGGTTGTTGTCGGTTTTTTTATTGTTTTTGTCCATAAATACATAGTTTTTATAAGAATTCATTAAATAATTTTTTTTTCGGTCAAAAAGGGGGTAAATATGGAAAAATTTTGAACAACGATACACCATTTTAAGGGGAATAAATTAAGCTTTCTTAAGAATCTAAAAAAGATATAGGTCATTCAGACATTTTTTGAAAAAAATAACGGTTTTTTAAAAAAAAATTGGTCAAAATTTCAGAAAAATCGTAATATCTCCAAAATTATAGGTTAAATTTCTTAGGCTGACCATTGTAGGCTATTAAATTATCTTTCTTTTGACACCCATATTTTTGATATCCATTCAGGGGTTCCCAACTTATGATGATTTTTCCAAAAGCTATATCCGATACTTCCGGTGGCTATATCTCCGAAACTAGATCCGAGCGACACTTTTTTTTGGAACAGGTTTACTTTAGCTGACTTTGTCCAATTTTTTTTTTTTTTTTAGGGGTAAAAGGGGGTTAAAAATAAATAAAAACTATGAAAAAAAAAGTGTCGCTCGGATCTAGTTTCGGAGATATCGCCATCGGAAGTTCCGGATATAGCTTTCGTAAAAACTATCATAACTTGGGAACCCCTGTCTCGATACCAAAAATATGGGTTTCATAGGAAAGATAATTTATTGGGCTTCAATAATGTTGAGTGAAGTTTTGAAATTCAACCTATAATTTTGGAGATATGACGATTTTTCTGAAATTTTGACCAATTTTTTTTTAAAAAAACATTTTTTTTAAAAAAAATGTGTTAACGACCTATAATTTTTTTAGTTAGTTTATTCCCTTTAAAATGGTATATAGCTTGTTCTAAATTTTTAATTATTTACCC